>JAWWEW010000069.1:17462-30848 GCA_035583185.1 Anabacerthia variegaticeps
TCCTAAATTTAAGGAGAGGGATTATTTTATTTCCTAGCCAACATTTACATCTTAGTTTCTCTCTCAAACTAAGACAATATCACTGGAATCAGTTTTATCCCTGAAAAAGATTTTCAATGTGTAATATGTTCACTGTTAATTTAAATTTTGTGTAACACCAACTGCTTAGGTCAAAGCAGTAATTTCTGAACAGTGTTATGACATGATAATACCTGGTAAGTTATTCCTCTTAAATATTTACACCTTTCAGGCAGGGTGTTACTTTATTCTTGCTTTGCTCTCACTTAGATGGATATTGAGTAGTTCGTTCTCTTACATACATTAACATCCTTGGGAAAGTTCGTGAAAGCTTGAGCAGGAACACAAACACAAGTTAATGGTTAATTTTTCTGTGTAAGTGAATCCTCTCTGATCTCCAGTAGCTTTATTTGTTTTTTACTGTATACAATTTACCATTAAATTTCAGGTAAAGAGCCTTAAGTTTTTCCATTTATGTACCACTTCTGATTTTGTTTCCTGTGGCAGGAGCAAGTATCCCTATTTTTATCTTTCTTTTCCCCATTTTTATTTGCTAGTATCTAGTCTGTCTTTTTATATATATATATATATATTTAGAGAGAGAGAGAGAGAGAGAGTTCTGCTTATATTTTCAAACTCTGTATTTTCCAGACAATTTTAACTTAAAAAGTATTTTGAGATACTAAAAGTTGTGGGTTTGCATTTATAAAAAGAAGAGATGGTTGTTCGAACCATTTTATTAATTCTTTTTTTTCAATTTCAGTTCTCTTCTAATTGTGATTTGAGAACCTCCTAGTTTTTAGAATATATAGTTCTCAGCAGCACTGGATCATAATGTTACAGTCTGAGGCAGCACAGTTTTAACAGGCTGCATTTATAATTGTTTACGTATTTATTGCTGGTTGATTTTCTTAAAATGTCATCACTTAAAATAGTACCTGGAGTTGGGTGCTTCAGAATTTCAGTTCCTCTATCAAGTCATGTCTACTCATCGTGCAGAGGTGCAATGTGAGTCTCCTCACATTCTGAACACCAGCTGTGTTAGAGATCATTGGCAATATTTTCAGTCAGAATTGTCAAAACATTTAGGCCCCCAAAGACCATGACCTTGTCTTGTGGAGAAATAACATCTTACTCATGGAGCAATGTTCTCCCAAGTTCTATAATGATCTTGGAAGTGTTTTTGAAGACAACACCATGGATTCTTGAATAATATTGATATTATTTACTACCTGTTGGGGTACAAGACAGGAAGCCACAGACACCTTTTGATATCAAGGACTGTTTTGCATACGGTTGTCTGTTTAAAGTTGTACTACCCCCATTTTTGGTTTTCCCTATGGTTGTTCTGCTATGTACACCCCTCAGGTTGATGCCCACCATGGCGGGTCCTGTGTTGTTTTATCCCCAGTTCTCCTCCATCTTGTCTTCTTCCCCCTCATGATTTCCCACCTTCGCCTTGGACCCTGCTTTCCTACTGGTTCATTTTCCCGGTTCTGGTGAGTTGCCCCCCCATTGGTTGTTTGGTTGCCTAGTTACAGTCTCCGCCCCCCCTCCCATCCAATCACATCCCAGTTCCAGAACCTTCCCTCGGGACGCTATAGAAGCCTGAGCCCCACTTGAACAAATGCCTTTTGTGCCCTCACCCTCAGCCCGTGGGGTGTGGTGTGTGGAAGGTCATTCTGCAGGCGGCTCATCAGTGGGTTATGCGGTAAGTGGATGATGAAGCATTGCCATACCTTGACTTAGTAGTCGATGTCCGTCTCTCTCTGGGTTTGCTGTGCAATGTGGGCTGGTTGGTTGCTCTGTGCCAACATGGGTTAGCCATCTCCATCTCCGACCCACCTCCAACCCACCTCCCACCTGCCAGTCGATTTATCATCTGTCCAGGGAGTCAGAGATCTCGCTGACCAGCTCTCTGTATGTATCGCTGTTGTTGGTCTTGATTTCATAGAGTAGCCACCAACTCAGAATATTTTCTTTCAAATTGTCATTATTTGCTTCAGCCCAACTGTTTGCTTGGCTTTGGAGGAGGCAGTTTGACAGCCACCTTTATTCTGTAATGTTTTGTTCAGCAGGGTTGGTTACAGATATTCCAAGAGACAAATGGTGGTGAAGTGAAATGATGGCTCATCTAATATTCAATTACATATATGTCTTTCATTTGTGCACCTTGGCCACCTGCCCAGCACAAATAGATGCTTATTGTTCCATAAATAAATTATCCTGCTTCTAAACTGGTCTGCAATTTGATACAAGAATTCTGTGTTTATGTGTTGGCACGGGCTGCTCTAAAGATATTCAGCCTTCTGTGGTTTGGCTTCTGTTATACTCATTACCTTGGAAAGTAATTATGCAAATATCACATTGCATTAAATACAGGCAGGTTTTTACTTATTTATAAACATCTCAACATTTCAATTTCAGGGCATGCAGCTGAAAAATGTCTGCATGGAGTGAGAGATGGTGATACCTCCCCACCCATTGCTGAAAGTGAGCAGTAAGCAGTAGATAAGCAAAATTGTTCCATTCTTTGCCTTGCCTGCTTATTGAAAGGAGTGCAGTAAATTGGGCTGCAGACATCCAGCCACCATGGGACTTGGCTGTGCTCACAGTTCGGTGCCTGCCTATTGCATGTAAAAAACTTAACACTTTTTTTTTTCTCTCCCATGAAAATCAAGAGGCAACCCTGGAGGAGAAAAAAAAAAATCAAAGAGAACTGAGATAGAGATGTTTGAAAGGCAATTGTTTGAAATGAATCACAGGCTTCCAGCAGCCCCACAGTAATTAATGAAAACCTTAAAGCTGGTGGGTTTGGACTGATTCTGATTCCTAAGTGATATTGATAAAATGTTCCCCTATTCAAGTGATCTGAGTCATTGTTTACCTGAAATGGGAATGGGAGCTTTGCTGGGCTGTTGCACAGAACTGTGCACTGCAAATGGCATCTCTTAAGCACTGCTGGGCACAGAGGGCTGCTATCACCAGGGGTAGCCAGGGCGTGCACAGGGATTTTATACAGTTGATCCAAATTGCAGTCTTATCCATCTACAGAGAAAGGAGTACCAGACGGGTGAGTATCTGGGGAACTACAGGCCATCAGCAAGAGCTCACATGTCCTTGAAAAATGGATATAATGTTGCTGTCTGGGGAAAGAGTTTAAAAAGCCATGAGTATTAAAAGAATAATTGGGTTTTCCTATCTGGAGAGCTGACATTTAGCTTTCTGCAAAAATCTGGCAAAAGTTTTAGAATGCAGGTGCTTTTCAGGTGTGATGATCAGGCCCCTTTTAGATGTTCCAAAATAAGCCTCTCAGAGTCAGATAATGCTGTAATTGTTTGAAAGGTTTGAAAAGGCAAACTTCTTTTAACAGCCTTTACTCCTATCTAGAGACTTCGCTGAAAGAAAAGTATGCTGACAAGGAACAACTGCACAGAGATCTTGGTAAGAACATACATATTAACTGAAGCATCGCTAATAATTCACTGGTTTGCACAAGGCAGAATGAGGTACTCCCAGGGTTCAGATTTTATTTTTGTTGCCTTTTTGATTGGGTTGTTCTTGTACCACCTTAGCCATCCATACGGTGAGTAAAACATTACTACCTTGCAGCAACGATGCAAAGCTAAATCAGAGCTTTATTAATAGTTATGCCTAAGTTTTATTGTTGCCCTTAAGAAAAGTAGTAGGAGGCCCAAGATTTCATGGGCAGTATTACATGAGTTGTCATAAACAGGTTTTTTGTGTGCTGAAGGTAAGACATAGACATCCAAATGCAAAGCAGTTTAAAAGAGGTGGTTGTGGCCCTGATCTTATTTCCATTCCCATGTAAATGCCCTACTTGACAGGACAGGGACAAAGGGAAAAAAGGAAACCTGGTCTCTAGGAGTTATGTGCAACTGAAATCTGAAACAGCTTGTTCTCTTACCTGATACCTTAAAGGACAAGCAATATATGGTACATATTCAAGAATACTGACTTTTAACTCTGGTCTCCATACTGTAACTCAGTTTTTCCAAAATGCAGCAATTTAACTTGTGTTGGTGTGTTAATGCATAACTGGGAGTTACTAAGACAGGTCTTGGCATAGTTTATTGTAACAGCTCCTTTGAGCCTGTTTGCTCAAGGTCTGTTCTTCGCAGGGAATGTTTGATTCATTGATGCAGAGCCCTGCAGACCGTACTGGCTGGGTCCTTCTGTGTAACTATTTACATGATGGGCCAGAACAGGTGATTTGGAATGGTTATAACCTATTGTGTCAATTGGATTTTCATGCATAAGTACTAAATTGGTGTGTTGAATGTCTTTTCATAGCATAACCTGAAGCTTTAATGGATGTTATTTATTTCCTTTGTCTTTCCAGTTTAATCGATTGTAATGCTTTTTTACTGTGCATATTTAATTTTGGGGTATGGAAAGGCTTTTGAATTTGAGTGGTAGAAATAATCTATCTTGTGCTGCTTGTCTGAATTTCTTTTGCAAAATATTGATGAATACATGTGGAGTTTTTTGAGGAGGGAAAAATGGGAGAGTAAGAAACAAAACAAAAAGTATATTTTGTGTGCCACATGCTGATACCTGGACAGTCTTTTCCATTTGGGTGTAAGATTGAGGTTAATAGCAACTTGTGCCTATACCATCCTCAGTAACATATTTCTGTTTCTTGGATTCTGTATGAATTGTATTTTTCTAGGAGTCTTGGACAACTTTATCTTCTGCCTGTTACTTAGAAAATAGTACAAAAAAAAAAAAAGGAAAGCTATATCACATCATAAGACCTAATATTTTCAAAGTATTAGGGTCTAATAAAATTCAGCCAAAGAATACAGACAAATACCTGAAATATTCACAGTGGGTTTGGAAGTTTTGTTTTGAGAACATATGAAAAATGTTGGAAAGGTACTGGACCAGGTGAAATTTATGGTTACACAATTTAGAAGAACACCTAAAAAAATATTTCTGGTTGAGACACATTTCCCAAAGAAAAAGGGCTTTCTAGTGCTTGCTAGAGAAATCACAGCATTTCATGCCCCTTTGCACAAATCTCAAAGGTATTAAATGAATCACTACAAGATGCTTTAGAGGGCCCATTTGTCACAGATATTAAGGAACTACAGCCACACACTGTCACTGTGGTCTGCGGGCATGACCTTTTACGACCTGCTGCATGAAGCTTTGTTGTCTTAGGGGTTACTGTCACAATGTGAGCCCTGTCATTCTTTGGAACCAATAAAAGTTTGGGCATTTTACAGAACGACTGGAAATAGTAGCTATGGATTATCTGTCAGTGATTCCCCTCCAGCTCCCATGTGCTTTGTCCTCATCCTGGTGGCCTGATGTGCTCTGGCTTGGCTCACTCTTGGTTCCCCTGGCACTCCTTGTCAGGTGCTTTTTCCTCAGGCTCTGACTTTTTCAACTTGATTATTCCCAGAGTAAGGCTCTTCATCTCCTTAGTGTGAGCTGTGACCGGGCTGCCATTGAGTCTACAGAGAAGAAACTCAAATGTTTTAGTTTGAGCACTTTGGCTAAAGCAGTGTTAGGACAACTGTAGAAGCTGCAAACGAATATATTTAAAATTTAGGGCCATGCTGCATTAAGAGGTGCTGTACTACATTTTAAACAACTGTCAGTGATTACAAACCAGCCACATGTCTTTGAATTTCTTTCTTTAAATACTTCTTTAATAACAAAATAGTACATGAATAGAACCGTGCTTGTTAATGCCAAGTCTTTGTCCACATCTGTAGTGACTAGTGAGTTGGTGAGCAGGCACTTGCCCACCTTCAGACTGCTCTGATGTATCTGCTTTCCTGACCATAGTATTGAGCTTTAGCCTTGTTTTTTAGCCTATTTGTCATTTTTGTGTCAGTTCTCTGCTGGACATCCTGACTCCTCTCCTGATTAGCCTGGCTCTAAGCAGTAACTAGCTTATTAGGAGGTCCAGCTGAGCAATGAAATATGTTTTAATAACTTGGCTCTGCTTATAATAAAAAGAAATAAAAAAATACTCATTCTATCACACTGCCTAGGGGAAGAGGGGAAAGTAAAACTGAAGTGGGTGGAGGAGAGTAAAGGCTTTATGGAGTAAGCAGTGGTAAATGTAGGGAATTAAAGCTGTGGTAAGCAGAAACTCCCTGCCATCACTTTCTCTTTCACCCCAGAAGTTCCTCCTTCTTGCCAGGTGAGAAGGTTTATAATATATGTAAAAGAAAAATAAAATAAGTGGCTTTCAGAAGAACTGGTGAAGAGGAGAAAAGAGGGCTCCCAGCAAAGAAAACAACAAGAGTAAACACTTAATCTGTAATTGAAATCTGAAGACAATGCTTGCTGCTCGTATCCCCCTGCAGAGAGGATGGGAACACGCCTACCTACATGCACTGCAGAGCTGAAAAACTTCTGGAGCATCAGTGCTTGCTGTGTGTCTAAGCTTGCACTTAAACTAGTGCTGGAACTATTGTGTCAGACTGTTAGCTTTCAGTTTTGCAGCTCTGGCTTTTTTGTTCTTTATGCCCCTGTGCTGGTTGTATGCTTACCTCTTGTGGTGGGCTCACCCTGACTGGGCAATAGGTGCCCACCAAGCCACCTCAGGTGAACAGAGGGAGAGAAAACATAAGAAAGACTCATGTGTTCATGTAAGGGCAGGGAGAGATCACTCACCAGTTACCATCAAGAGCATAACAGACTCAACTTGAAGCAATTAATTTAATTTATTACCAATCAAATCAGGGTATGGTAATGAGAAATAAACCTAAATCTTAAAAGACATCCCACTCACCCCTTCTTCCTGGGTTCAATTTCACTCCCAATTTCTTTTCACTTTAAATTTCTTCCCCTGAGCCATGCAGGGGGACAAGGAAGGGAGGTTGCAGTCAGTTCATCACATCTCTGCCACTCCTTCCACCTCACACTCTTCTCCCTCCCCAGCATGGGTTCCTCTCTCCACAGGTCCATGGGTCCTGCCAGGAACCTGCTTCAATACATGGAGGTGACAGCCTCCTTTGGGCATAGAATGGCTTGGGTTGGAAGAGACCTTAAAGATTATCTTGTTCCAACTCCCTGCCATGGTCTGAAACACCTTCTACTAGACCAGGTTTTTCAGAGCTCCATCCAGCCTGGCCTTGAACTCCTCCAGGGATGCAGACATCCACCTGCTCTGGTGGCAGGTCCTCCACATGCTGCAGGTGGATCTCTGCTCCTCCCTGGACTGCACTGTGGGCTGCAGGGGAATCTCTGCTCTGCCTGCTGGAGCAACTTCTCCCCTTGCTTCACTGTTTCACATATTGTCACTCCTCTCTTCAGCTGCTGCTCTGGAGCAGGTTTTTTTTCTCCCTCCTTCTTAACTATGTTATCCCAGAGGCTCTACCACCATCACTTGCCCTTGGACAGCAGCAGGTCCCTCTTGGAGCCAACTGGCATTGCTGCTGTTGGACATGGGGGAAACTTCTAGCAGTTTCTCACAGAAGCCACCTGTATCTCCCCCCACTACATTGCCACACAAGCCCAATACACCTCTTGTGTGAGAATATTAGAGAGGTAATTGTTTAATTGCATGAGGCTCATCTCTACTAGTTTTCTCATCAGTAGTAAGGGAAAGGATACACAAGTCTGATTTCTCACTGAAAATTCCACCTTTTATACCATAGCAGGCTGTTCCTTAGGCTGTTTCATCCATTCCCTATTGAAGTTTTGGATATTTCTCTGTCTGGTATTTTGGAAATGCATAGGATTCTCTAAATGCCCTCTGTCCTATTTTACATAACACAACAGGAGTCAACAAAGTTTTCCATTGTCGACAGTTTTTCATTCCATTTTCATTCAATTACTTACCAGGGATTTAGAGAGTGAATGTTTCTGCCTAGAGGCTTAGGTTGCTATACCAACTATTTAAATTATTTTGCTCCGAAAGTATTTTCATTACTGTATTACAGTAGGGGACCAAAATGCATCAGTGCTGTTGAAAGTGAAAAATAATGCAATCATTGGGCTTACAGTTAGAGGTGATGATAATGATGATGATAATTAACTTATTTAATGTTCATAGCTGACTGCAGAAAATACTATGTCATTCTTGGCTGGTGTGCTCCATGTCTGCCTCAATACCTGATCCACAGACATCGTGGACCTTACCCACATTACTAGGTGCAAATAGCTGTAGTAACTTTCCGTTTAAGAAACTTCATAGAATGAATCCTGCTTTCTTCAAATTAATTAATATGAGCTTGCCAAAAGGCTTATATTGCAGACTTCAGTGTGTACTATATCTACAAGCAGTTCTTTTGCAGAGAACATAATGAATCACTTAAGTCAAAGCTTTTTCCCTCCTTCTCTTCTCTGTCTGAGTGATAAGAATTTCCAAGTAGGAAAATGAATTTGTAAATTTGTAATTAAAATGAAAGTGATCAGTAGCTTCCAGCCTGGCTTCCCCAGGGGCCTGTTGGGATGCAGAAGGAGGTGTTTCTAGAACAGCAGGTAAACCACAAACACTGTACTGAGTGATGATATCAATATGTAGAAGAAAGTTGGATTTGGTTCTGCATTTGGTTCTTGAATGAAGACCCATCATCACAGTTTGCCACCATCTTCTCACTGAAATAGCAATGCTAAAAGATATGGCTTCTTAAATGTATTGGCTTGCTAAGATTGCAACCATGGGATGAGTCTGGGCTTCACTTGACCTCAGTAAAGTAAATTTACTATAAGATATGACGTCTTAAATGTATTGGCTTATTAAGATTGCAACAATGGGATGAGTCTGGGTTTCACTTGACCTCAATAAAGTGATTTTACTATGAGAACAGTCTGCTCCAAAGCATGATCGTGACACTGAGATTAGAGAACTGACAGAAGAAAACACATAATGGGATGAAATGTTTTTTAGGTTAAAAATAACTGTATCAAACTGTGAGACTAAGCTGTTAAAAAACTTAATGAGTGGAAATCATAGTGTATAGCTGAGGCACATAAAGCAAACTCACTGTAATAACAGCTGGATTATAAATGAACAAAACGTTAAACAATGGTCAGTAATTCCTCTATCCTCTTATGGCTGCTGAACAATGGTAAAATAACCTGCAGTTTGATCTACAGCCCTCAGCAGGTACCTCAGCCTTGCTGTGCTACAGATTTGCTACATAACAGTTTTTAGGATATTGAAGTCTTAATTTTTTAATACCTTAACCTCTTCAATATTTCTAGGCCTAAGGAGGCTGCATATATATATGGAAAGAGCTATTTTAGTAGCTAAGTCACGAGATTGCCTTACGTTGAGTCCTACCTTTTTTTTCTGTTGTTTTTTTTTTTTTCCCTCTTTAAACAGTAAGTACTAGAAGCTGTTTCATTTAATTAAGATGTTAGACACTGATCTCACCTCCTGAGATGCACTTGCTGTTTTCCTGGGGATGCCCACAGGAGGTAGCAGTGCTTTTGGTGGCACTGAGGCAACCTGCAATAGAACACTGCCAGTGCCATGGAGGATGCTCTGCTTGAAGCAGCAGTCTGACACTTTGGGATGTCACAAATCCAAGCCTTTCTATAGTCACTGTGTGTATGTTGGATATGGCTTATGTAGCTTGATATTTTCCTTTTTTTAGTTAGCTGCATCTGCTTATTTTGTTATTAATACTGGAAATGTGGCTCAATATGATATTGCAGTGTTTCATACACTTTATGTTCTTGAAGTGTCATACAAATTATGTGGCTTCTCCATTTTTTAATCTGTAATCTTTCTTTTTTTTTGCATAATCCTATTATTAAATAAGGAAAAATAACACATAAGCCAAACTTATCTGAGTTAAGGAGTTAAGTTTCATTCAGTGATATGTACGATGTATCTCAGTTCATTTCCATGACCATTATCTGATCCTTGCTTTCCAGCAAGGATGATTCTCCCTTTCTTTTCCACTTGTCTTCATTCAGCTGTCTTCTCTTTCCACCAATTTTTAGCTTGTTCTCATACAATTCTAATAAAGAAGTTGGCTGATGACTGGAATTTCATAGGAGCAAAGTATGAAAGCTGGTATAAATAATTTTGTTTCAAATACAAAAAAAAGATGGCTTGTTGTGAAACTGCTTCTGTGTTCTTGCACAAATTACCTGGTGGTCAACTTTTTCATCTTTACTGATTGGTCTGAAGAATTCCATCAACCAGTAATGAATGAGTGGTATTCAAGCAGGGGAGAATTAACAGCACAAAGTTTCTGTACGCTGCTGAGTACAACTGGCAAGAAAAATGTCTCAGTTTTCCTGCTGCATAGCAATGAATGACGGTGATTACCATGAATTTGACACTGCTTCCTACAGCATTCTGTATTTTCAGCTGGCTTCTTTCCTTCCTGGTCTGGGAGCACTATAGCACTGTACACTGGTGATATTTACCACATAAAATTTGCTCAGGTTTATTGCAGCCAGTTCCATTTTATTGAAATCCTCCCTATCTTTCCTTGTATAACTTTACTTTTATTAGGTACAATGTTTTTGCTTTGAGGTGGGATAAAATTTGTTGTACCTGGTGGAAATAAACTCCTTAGTTGTTATAAATGAGTTCCAGCAAACTCCCCAGAGAACAGGAGGAACACCAAAGATATTCTTAGTGTTCAATGGGATAAGAATAGTTTGGGCATTAAAGCTAGTACATTTGTGAGGCCTTTTTGTGCAGAGTGTAAGCCTGGATACTGTCAAGGGGACATTTCTTTCTGTGTTAAGGGAGTGCTTGATTTGCTATTCACAAATGATAGTGAGAAAATGTGGTGTTGAACAAGGACATTACTGCCCCAGAGTTGCAATTTGTGTGGTACTAGAGCTTGACTAATTAGCAGACGTCAGATCAGGGTTTTGTCTTAATTCTCATTTATTACTGTGTATTTATCCCTAGAAAGGAATTAACATAATTCTTGCTTTGTCCTAACCAGACCTCTTTTATAAAGTATATTGAGCTTTGTGAAGAAAAATGTTGTCTTTCCACATAAAAATGTGAATACTCTGAGTCCTCCTTAAAAGGAGGAACAGAAGGTTGGAGTATTCCTTCACCTAAATGGCAGCAGATGAAAAATCAGACCAATGCCAATCATGTGAACCTATCTTCATTTCTTTGTAGTTAGTTTTTTCTTGTGCTTCCATTTTCTTCTGATGTTTCTCTTGAGAATTTGAAAGCAAAGTTTTTCTTACCACACTCAGAAGATCAATCAGGTCCACCTAAAGAAATAACTCAGACACCTGTTAGAGTTCACAATCACCTGTTTTCCTTGAGAAATCTGTTGGAGACTTCAGACTGTGATTATAATTGAATTTACAAATGGGTAAATGGGACAATTTCTTTTTTTTTTAATTTTTTTTTTTAATGTGCCTTGAATAAAACTGACAAGAGAACACCATCATTGCATCTGTTCTGCAGATCTGCTCCTTGGATATCTCTATATGTCACTTGATTACACTGAAGCATTTCCCTTAAGCTCACATGGTAAAACAAGCATTGTTTAGAGTAGAGAATCTTGCCTGCTGTTTGTACAAGCTTGTTGTGCTCTGCAAGGATATGTAAAAATGTGAGGAGCAATTACTGCATCCCAGCCAAGCAGCTGGGAGCCTCTGTCATATTCCTGGGGGGGAATGAAGGCTCTGGTCTCTCAGTTCCCATGGCACTCAGATGCAAGTTCTCAGGAACCTGGGCTGGAGCAGTGCAGCTGCTGTGCTGCATTTGATGGTACAGCCTATTGTCTATGCCCAAATACAACTGCCACTGTAAATCAAGGTATCAGAATGCTGAGCCACTCAAACTGCAGCAGTTTGGAGTACATTCTGCAGTTCAACACTTTTTTGGGGGAAAATGTCTGATTGTGCAGGAAATAGAAAATTGTATTGCAGAGAAGTTGTAAAGAAGCAGTCAGAAACAGTGATTTTAAAGACTATAATTATACAGGCAATTAGATATTATTTTTGTCACTGCATATTTTCACTTGAAAAAAAACCAAACAGAAAAAAACCAAACTCAAACCCCAGCTGAGTTCATACAACAGTGTTTAAAACAGATATGATTTCTTATAGGCAAATTCTTTCAAATTCTGAGACTGGAAAGTGCAGCATTGAATAGCATAAGCCAAAAACCATCAACATATCTGGGCAGCCACTAGCAAATTAATTTTCTATTGTATTGGTGCAGTGTGAGAAATATGAAATTATCCTAGTGCTATTTTATTTTCTTAAACAGAGAGTGTAGTCAGAGATTTAACTGCAAGTCTTCTACAGAAATGTATGTATTACTTAGGAAAGACAGACTTATTTTTTTTCTTCGTAAAGTACACAGATGTGCTCCAGATTTCTGTGGTGTTAGAATTTAAGGATATAAACTCATTCTATGTTCTACTTCAGAAATGTGTATGTGTTACCAATCTTTGTCAAGCCTTTGATAAAGTCTAATCTTTGCTTTTCAACTTTCTGAGAGAGAAGATAAAACCCTGAAATTAGGGGGCAAGCTCACCTACTACTTGCAAAAAAGCTAATATTTTATTAATTGAAAAATATCTTTTTCTAGGATGTCTGAAAAGTAGTTGCCCTTAAGCTATTGGTAAACATCATTTAAAGTAAGTTCCTGACATCCCCAGGATGTGTTTCTTTAATTTGATCTCTGTTCAAACTTGCATAACAAAAGAGCAAAATTAATTCTTTGAGCCTGAAGTATCTTTATGGAAGATACTTCGTACTATGGAAGATACTTCATTCCATATTATGGAATAAAGGAAAATTCATTAATTCATTTAGAACTGTAATGGTTTTATTAATACAGATCTTTAGTCTTAAAATGGGTTTTACTTTTGACCCATTTTTGCAACAAGATTTCAACACATTCTGTTCATTAGGAGCATTTTGTCACTAGAATACAAGATCATATGGCAGGGAGAACTGAAGGTGAATCAAAACATATGGTTTCCTTTTCCTTTCACATGAGAATCCTGGGGTGCATAAAAGCTGTGTGCCAGAAACAGCAGTGAATTGTGATGTGATGAAAGCCAATCTCTTTGACAAGAGCTAATTTGCACAAAAAATAGTCTCATGAAGTTGCTCTGATCAGGCCTCAACTCAGAATAAAAATATGATCTCTGTAGGGCTTCGTATCTCCAGTTTTTGTCAGAACATTTGCTTTAGGAGTTAACACTGTTGACGAGACAGTTAAATCTGTTCACTGTAAAAGTAAACAAAGGTACTGTGCTTGGTAGTGTTTTGATTATTTGGAAATTGCATTTATCCCTGTAATTATTTCATCTTCACACTGGGATAGCAGTGGCTCATTATTTTGTTATATAGCTGTCCTAGTTCAGTAGGTGGGACCAGTTATCACTGTGTGGGAGTGATTAAAGCTGTGTATTCTACCCCCATCTA
>JAWWEW010000069.1:30948-108236 GCA_035583185.1 Anabacerthia variegaticeps
CAATTAAACTCTGAAGTTTATTCACAGAAGAAAAACATGCCTCAAAGAAGGCCAGCTACAAGGACACCATCTCTGTCTGAGAAAGATGGAGTTAGAGTCTGTCAAAGCAGGAAACATATTTGGATGCCTCCTCTATCAAAAGTGTCATCTATTGAATATCATGTCACAGGTGAATATTATTCAAAGCTGTGCATTACATACATCATTGTATTAGGACCACATGTTATTTTTCAATTCCCTGCTTTTCATCATAAATGAAGAACATTATATGACAAGTTTTTATACCTCATTATCATGCCTGAGGCAGGTAGTGATCTCACTCATATGAGTCTCTGCACAAGTCAGTGGGCACGCCATTCTTCACCAGTGTAATCCCACTTGTTTCCTGGAATAAATTCATGCCCACTTTCTCACTATACACTCTTAAGCAGAATGTTTCATCACATCCTTGGTAGGTACCTTCATGTCACCACTTTTTTTAAAACCTAGTAAAAGTTGAAGAGATACAGTTTGATCACAATTTTATCACTGTTATGTCAGTGAATAATATTTCATCTGATAAATGCACTTCAAACAGAGAGAGACCTCTAATTTTATTTCCTAAGGGAGTGTTTCATACATACAATCACTTAAATGTCTTTTCCCAGTTGATTCTTTAGCTATCAAATATATATGCATAGATGCTCTCATTTCCTCCAAAGCTTGTATCACATTCATTTAAAATCTAGTTTTCTATAAACAGTTAATAGGGATAGGTGAATTTGTAAGAAGTATTTACAATAATCCTTTTATTCATTCATAATATGATTTTATTTTTCTTATCAATCTTCGTTTAGTCGTTTTGTGTCTCACTAAAATTTTGGGAATACCTCAATATGACTTAAGGCAAAAGTAAACCAAAACTAAACATAATTAAGCACGGCAAAAGTTAGAAATCATCAGAGAAATGAACATAGGAAATTTTATAATAGCACATCTATAAATATACATATATACTATATATGTAGTATATAGTATATATATTATATCCATGCTTATTATATATATATATATATATAATGTTTATATTATAATTAACTTGTACGTGGGAAATGCCTCTGAGATTTTGATGTGGTAAACGGGATTGCAGTATTTGTACCAGAACTTTAAAATGTGAGATACTTCATATATAATGTGTCCAGATAGTGCTATGAATAGGAATAAAGGGTTTGCAAAGCTAAATAAGTTTAAAGACAATGTTGGTGAAATATTTAGTAAGCACAGAACTGGTAGCTGATCCTGCTGCATGGGGGAGTATTCTTAGTCAAAAGAATTATCAGTGGTTTGTGTTTCACAGGCTCTAACAAAAATGAACAAATAGAGGTGGGAATACCCTTTTTTATAGATAGCCAGTGTAAATTAGTAATTCAAAGGGAATCCAGGAAATCCTAGAAATAGATATTATTTTACAGGATAAATGCCTGATTTAAAGTTAAATATAAACCTCCAAAACACTTCGTAGTTGTAGATGTAGTCCTAAAGCAATAGAAAAAATTATGTTGAAGTCCAGAGCTAATTGTAATTTTTGATATATAAATCTCACTCCTGGAGGAATTGCACTTTTTAATTGTTGCTGTGCTTGGTTCAGATGAACAGTGGGCAATTGATGCTGAGTTTTGTCTTCATGTGACACCAATTAAAAGAGAATGGCTTTGGTGACCTAACAAGTATTAGTCCCCTGAGACAAAACATACATTGGTTTACGCTGATCGGAAAGAAATAATGCATTTTAATGTGATAAACACAATTCCCTGGTGCTCATTCTCTTCTTTGCAAAAGATACAATGGTGGGAGAGACAACTGCTTATGTACACTCTGCTTTTGCCAGATGTAATATCTTTAACATTATAACATCTGATTACTCACAGTTTAATGGATATGAAGTTAAATAATCTGACTGGCACTTTGGTAAAGACAGGCCCTTGAAAACAATAGTACATTAATTAAGAAAAGCAGTACAGTCTAGGGATACCTAACAAAAAGCAAAGCTGTAACAAGTGATGTCAAATTGCAGGCTGCCACACATGGCTTCATGATCTACAGGTCTTCATTAGAAATTTAGGAACAAGAACACCATCTGGGGAGAGAAACTAAAATGCACAGTAGCAAAGATTTGCCTCTAGTGTGATATCAGACTTTGCAAGAGTCACCTAACATTTCAAGTTTCAAGCCCTTGATTAAAACAAGGCAGTCGTCATCCCACAGGATGAATGCCCTTCACCTGTACCTTCACATCAAAGCTACTATTGGAGTAGGTAAAGAAAATTCTACCGTGCAGAGTCTGAGTCCTTTACAAGAAGTGATCTGAAGATGCCTCTCCGTGGGAAAATTCATCTTGATTGAATTTCCTTGTGTTTTAAGATACTTTTGTTATATGAATTCAAATGTCCTTTCAAAAGTTTCAGGGGTTTCATTATGTTTAGTTTTGCTCCCCAGAGAATCGTTGAGGGATCAGTGTGGAATGTGGCTTGTTCTGAAGTTACTGTGATTCGGCTTGGCTCTTATGCAAAATGGTAGATTTTAGATATGATGCCAGTGGTGCTGATATAAATCTTAAATTGCTTGCATTCAAACCGTGGCTACCACAGATTTTCTCTGAGATAGTAGCAACATTTTTTAACTCTATATCTCAACTAATAGTCATAGGGCTGGCTCACTGACTTCTGATGGATTTTTGGTCAGAATCAGATCCTTAGCTGGTCTACTTTGAAGTAGCTTCACTGGAGTAAAACAGTTTTCAACGTGTGAGGATATGGCTGGTTCTTTGGTAGCAACTATGCTCCGGCAATGATAAAAATATAGGCCTTGCTTTGAAGAGGTAGTAAGATACCATCCAGCAACATATAAATTGACCTAAAATGCATTTATTCTAAGGGCAACCACCTTTCCTTTTCCTTTTTTCTTCTTTACATACAATTTTGAGAATGTGCTCATGAGAAATTATGTGTTAAAGTTGCTTTCTACTATTTTATAGTAAAATTCCAGTGTTATTAAAAGCTTTCCTAAATGAAGTAGTGTTTTTTCTGATAGCTCTGGTGATGTGGAAATTGGAGCTGGTTTATGCTCTCCCTCATCCCTTCAGCATTCAAGTTATACAACAGCTAATTTGTGTGGAAATGAGGGAACTGATATTCTAGCCAGCTCATTAGGTGCAATTAAAAGAAAACCATCCCTCAGGGTCAATGAAAATCACTACCAAAGAAATAATTGTTCATGTTAGAGGGCTGTCTTCCCTCAAGCATAATAATACCGTGTTGGTGTGTATTTTTCATACAATTTTTATGGTTCTATTAGAAATAACAGACAATGAAATAACACTTTCTTGAAAGGAATGTTTGAAGCTGGCCTTTTGTCTCTTCTTTTTAATGGAAGTTAACTACCACAGATTGGAAAACTGCACTTAGAAAGTTGATTTTCCAGTATTGCTTCAGTAGTTTTGTAATTCCAGATTTTTTTTTTTTTACATCTTCTTTTTAATGTAAATTTCTGTTACTGAAAGCAGAACATTAAAGAATATAGTATAGTAGCTGGATGAAGTTAATGACTGCATATACTTATTGAAAGATAAAGTTTTGCAGTATAGACAGTATTACAAAATATTTTATGTTATGATTGCTGAAGTCATTCATCTGAAATCATTCTTCAAAACAAAATTATGGAAGTTGTGCTGAGATCAATTCTTTTGAGCCTTGCCTGTCTTCAAGCACAGCAGTATTTTGGAGCACACCAGGGCATTTCTGGGTATGCAGCTCAATCTGCTCCATCCATCCTTGAAGCTCTGACATGTGCCACAAGTGGCTATTTTTTTCCTCCTTTTTCCTCAGGTATTTAAAAACAGAACACTCACGTGTTTTCATCATTACATTCAGCATTGACTTGCTTGTTATGATATGCTCTCAGGGGTTGATATGCTATCAGTTTCTATCTGATGGGCTGCAGACATTTATTTCCTCAGGGAGACTATTTAGAATTCAGCAGATCTCAGTAAAACATTTCTAATATTCAGCTTAGTTGTTTCATTTGTTCTCTTTCACCCTATTGCTTCAAAACTGTCCTCTTGGTCCTTTGTCAGTGATGTCCAGTGCTCTTTGGAAAAAGGATCTTTTTCTTCTTGTCTTTTTTTTTTTTTTTTTTTTTTTTAATAATCATGAAAGATGATAATATTCTTTAATGATTCCAATTTAAAATTCTCCCCTCCTTCATGTTGTAATGCAGTATTTCACAGAAAAATGACAGGCAACTTTGAAGAACAGAAAATAATTGCTTTGATACATTAAATACTTAAAAATTATTACTATCTGAAAGCTGCAAGAAAACTACTTGATCACTTGCTTCTTTGAAATGAAAGTCCCACACTTTCTAGAAGAGCAAGGTGACTTAATTTGATATATAATGAAGAAAAACATTTGTAAATGATAGATTTAATTTTTTTTCCTATTGATCAAAGTTGCAATTACTAGAGCAATTAACTTTTTGGTCTCCATTAGAGTGCAAGTGAAACTACAAAAGTTAAAAATGACACAGTGGCATTTTTTTGCACTGGAATTGATTAGCAGTAGCTGTCAGGAAGTTTAGCAATGAATCATGCTCTGATACACACACAGAAATCATTCTGTCCTTCCAAAATATATGCAGGACAAGCACAGAAAAGAGTATCTCAGGATATTATCTTACCATTTATGGTGTTCATATATTAAAATTGAACTGATCATTCTTCAGATTCTTACCTTTTATTCAGGTAAATCAGTTAACAGAATTTTACACACCTGGTGTGATCACATTTGACCTTAATTTACATTATTCAACTTCATTGTGCAAAATCTTAAGTTCTATGATTAGTTGGTTATAAGTCTAAATATGTATTGTACACAAGTGCTACTACATAAGTATACAATATATTTATCTAAATAAGCAACTTTAAAGGAGCAGTGTAATTGAAAAGAGAATGCTTTACCCTGTGTTATCCAATGCAAAGTTATCTGAATTTAATATCTTGCTTTTTCTTGTGAGCGTGAGGTTTAATTTCATTGGCTCAGGCTATCACAGATTTTCCCCTTCTGAATCTAAACATGGGACATCCTAGAAACACTGAAACTAAACAATGAGGAAAAAAACCCCTTCCAACATAAATATGAATTATATCAGGAATGTCCATTAGCTCAATTATCTTAAATAATTCTAAGTCAATGATTTTCAGAATGAAGAAGAAATGTCAGCAGAATGCCTCATTCTGCTCCTTACATTGTAATTATAGATTAAGAGCAATAAGATTAACCACCTTGCCATTATATCCAACGGGACTGTCCATTACTATTAACGTATGCATAAGAACATTAACCTTCAGTTAATAGAATTTAAAAAAAAAAATAAATTGAGGGTTAACTACATAATTTTTTATTTTTTTTCGATCTAGGAAAAAAATTTAACAAAATATCATAAAAATCATATGGATTTTATTTTTGAGCCAAGCATCTTATATTACCTTCCAGCACCTGGGGAAATCTGTTAATCAGAATCCCCGAAAAAATAAAAATTTCTGTCTCATTATCACATATAAAGTATTTGGAAATACAGTATAGACAACATTTCTGATACATCTATATAGGCAAAATAGGGATTGAGTTTGGAATTTGGTATTGTCCACTGGATCACTGAACTGATTTAACTTTTAAAGTGTTTCTCTAAAATTCCATTTTTTAATTTGTAACCAAGTTGTGTTCACGTCACAGATCCAAACCAAATATTTTAGCCCAGTAACAGATCAGTTGGGAGCAAAACAGATGACTCAGGCATTGACAGGGAGTATTGGAATGCATTTATATGATTTTTTTCCTCTGAAATCAAATTATTACAGTAGTAGAATGTAAGCTGGAAGCTTTGTAGCTTTGAGAACTCAGGCTACACCACATTAAAAGACTTTACAGCGTTAAATAGATGAGAATGAGAAAGAGGAGAAAAGGTGGGTAAACAGCAGCAATAAAAGTGAAAGCAATTTAGGTACAATCAGTCCATAAATTAGTGGCAGAATGGGAGATACAGATCTCACAACCACTAATGAGCCATTCATTAAACCAAACCGTGTTTCAATTTTTTTTTTTTTTTTAAATAAAACTCTAGTCCGAGCTATTTGCTGATGTCAAACACGTGCCTGTGTTCATTTTCAACATTATTTTGGTTGAGCTGTCTCAGCTTTATCTGTAAGTAGTTTGTGAAATGAAGACAATGCTTCACAAATAGAGCTACTCAAAGCAACTAAAATACACATTCCTTGCGCTGCTGATGTTGGTAGACAAAGGAACTGGAGGGGAGAATTCAGTAAAGTATTAGGTGTTTGAAATGAAATTATTCCATAATTGCTTAATTCTTTCTTGAAACAGTTATATGTACAAAAGAGATCAGTGAAAATCTGAATACTGGGAAATGGTTTTTATAGACACCAAAGAGCACACACACAAATTTTTTTTAGCAACTAGGATGCTAAAGTGTGACATTCCTCACTATGTACTGGTTAACTACTTTGCCATCTATGTAGATGTTTCTAACCTGCTAAGATTTGTATATTTTAGTAAAGCAACAGTGATGAACAGTAGAATAAAAGCAGTAAGAAGATTATGTATTTCTGTTATAGTCTGTATATTTTCTGTCTGTGACATTTTTTGTGTTTAGGGTTGAACCACAACAAGGTATTATCAGAATTACCATTACCAAAATGTTTTCAAGTGTTTAATTCTCAAGAGATGAATGAACCAACACCAAAGGAAAATGCTGAAACAGACCAAGGAAAATCCATATGGATGGTAGTGCTGCAGGGTTAGCATGGCTTTGACAGACAGTGTTTTGATTTGGTACAGTGTGTGTTACTGCTAGTTAGGGAAATTTATTGCTCTCATGTAACAAGTGGTCAGTGGGAGAGCAGGTCTAGTAATTGAGGCATAAAAGATGAAAGCAAGAAACAAACCAACCCTCTTACATTTTGTTTTCATTGTGACTGCCTCAGTAGTCACTGTTTTTTCCTTTCATAATCTGGTAGCTTCTCAAAGGTAAATCCTATTGATCTTCATGTTTTTGCATAACATTGAATAATATGAAATCTGCCTCTGGGATGGGTTCTGTAAAAATTTTTTATAGAATATGGAGGCTTGAGAAGAAACTCTTTGAAAAGGGAGGAAGGTTGAGGTTTATTGTTTTTTTCTCATCTGATAGTATCACTCATGTATTGTTGAACCAGACTCTGCATGGCAACAAATGTTTGGTAAATCTCACTTTTTCCCTCACGCTGATCTACCAAATGTCCGTAATTTTTATTCTGACTGGCCATTTCTTCTCAGTATGGAGCAGAGGATCACTTCAATCAGTTCATAACAAGTGAATCTGCTTCCCATAAGAATAACTTTATGAAGTTGTTTTGTCTTCTATTCATTATGGATAGCACACTTAGAAACAAGCAGTTATTTATTATTTATGATTACAGTAAATATTCATTTTGTACCAGAGTTTCACTGTGTAGGACATTATTTTATTTTGTTTGCTTCCTGCCCTTACTTTGATTATATTCTTTGTCTTATAGTCAAAACTCTTCAATTCTAAGCAGAGAAGTCCCAGAAATTGCAGGCTGCTTTGAAGAGAGCTTGCTGTTCTTTAATATAGCAGGGCTTGACCTGCGTCTCCATGGTGCAAGCTGGGGGACAAAGCAGCAGCAAGAACTACAAATTCTTGACCTTTCCCTCTTAATTTTTCTTTTCTTTTTATTAATGTGTTTATCTCCAGAAAGACAAAAGTTCTGTTAGTACTTTATTAAAGGAAAATTACTTTAAATAAATGAAGCTCTCTAGTTTGAGTCAGTGTTTTGTGGTTTTGTTTTTAATTAGTCCTCACCAACAAAGATAGGGAGTAGGTGGTTATGTCAATGGAAAATGCTACAAAATCTATTGTTCCTCAGTCCCTGTGCCAGGATCAATGATTGCTGATACTATCAAGAAGTTTATGAAAATATTTATCCTGTAGGGAGGTTAACAGTGAGAAAATATTAAGGTGAACTTTAGTCAGTGAAGAAGCTACTGAAAACACCAAAGTTAGCTTTAATAGAACTGGGGCCAAATAATGACTTAATCTGTACATGTAGTTTACTTACTTCCACAACCTTTTACTTAATAACATACTTTACTTCTCTTCACTCCTGCCCCAAGATTTATTTCTGTTACAGAACACAGTCCCATACTCTAATAAACACAGAAAATTCACATTTCATTTCTTATGTAGCCTGATTCTCATGTAATGCTTTTGATCACTCGTTTGGTCTTTTTTTTTCAGTCCACCTACTTTTTGTTCCATGTAACTGTCCTCACTTCTTGATGGATATAAGCTGCATGAAATTTAATACACAAACATATTTTGTGCTTATTGAAAGTATTTCAACCAATACACAATCATCTGAAATTTTCAAGGTTAGGAACAGATGAGAAAAAAGTCTTTATGTTACTTATTGGACAAGGAGTAGGAACTGCCCTTGAGAATTTACAATAGATTTCATGGAAAATTAGGAGAAGTTTCTCTCTTAGGGCGGCCATGGTATCTGAATTTGTCATACCCTCTATAAATTTAATTGTGGATATAACAATCTTAATGTTATTATGATAACTTTACAAACGTAGTTTTTGATGATTTACTTAAGAGAATATTCAATCTATTTATCCTAACAGTACAGTACAAAAATAGGAAATTTATATTGTCTTCACTGTGTCAAAAGGAAACCAAAATACAGGGATTGTATGTCATTTCCTACACAAAATAGTCATGATCTCAGTTAATAAATCTATGATGTCATCTTGAGTGCCACAATAATGATTTACTCATTGAATTATCTGTCATCTTGAAAAAGCAAATAATAATTCATTTTCTTGGCTCATGTGTAGAAGTAAACAGTAGTAGTTTTCTATTACAAAAAAAAAGATCTTTCCATTGATCATGAATCATGGTCATTGGAGGGGGCCTTAAAAGATGATTCTTCTAATACCCAGAGGAAAGTGAGGTGGCTACTGCTGTTTTCATGCAGCATAAATGCAGGTTTGGTTCAGCTTCTGTGTAAAGAGTTGCATAGATAAGTGCAATATATATATGTCAACATGCAGTACTATTAAAGCCAGAATGTTTGTCTCCTAAATACTAATATAAATCCCTTGATAAAGAGCAGGGTTTTATCAACAGTGATAGTATCTCTTGTAAGTTCAGAGGCAAAATGGATAGTGTACCGCAGTCTAAGCAGAATTTGGGTTTACACCAGATAACCAATTTTGCACAAAGTTGAACTGTTCTTTGTCCTAGTTTCAAATTATTTGCTTCACTTCGAATGCCTATTAGTAACTCATAATCACTTTCAAAAATGAGTTTTTCACAGTGTTTTCCACCAAATAAATCCAAAGTCATATTAATTTGTACTCATTATTGTGCACTTCTCTGCTACTGTCAGAAAGTTACTTAAGCATTTCAAGTTATACCAGCATTGCAGTATTTAAAAAGTTATTCCAAATTAAAGACTGCCATTCAGTCTTTAATGAAAACTCTACAGAAGATACTTTTTTCACTATCATACCCATACACAAATAACTTTTAATGCAAGTGTTCCCAAGCTCTGTAACTATCAGCTGCTCTTAGTTCCACATTATTTCAAGGGGTCTTATATAGAACAAAGAAACATCTGAAAGTCACCAGTTTACACCAGCAGAGTAAAAGACAGAACTAAGTTGGCACAGAGTAAGTTGGATAATAAATAGATCGCTTTTATTGCACTCACTGTGCACTCACCTTGACTTACTAGACATCTCAAGAAACAAGATACATAAATCTATTTTACTCTTTTTAACAAGGCTTTCATTTCTTACAGAGGACAGTGAGATAGTTTCTTTACTGTGTTTGTACCCTGTGTGTTCACATGGGGTGTGTAATACTGTCTAACTTAGAATAACCCTGATATTCACTTGTCTGACCTTCTACATAGGCATTTACTGTGTATCAGAGACTGCACAGTCAAGAGCAGTGCCTTCTCTGGGGGTTATTTTAGGAAGAAACAATAAGGATGAGTCACCTTATGGGATCAACCCATAGAAAGTGGCCTTCTTCAACCTGAGCATTACCTAATTTGCTCAAGTGAAATTGAAGGGTAAAAACACTGAGGATTTAATGAAGTAATTGTGTATGAAAATAATTTCTGGGGAGATGACTTACTGGAGAATGCTCTAACAGTTAGTAATTTCATCCTTCCTATAGCCAGTCTAAACATAAAGAAAACTAATAACAACTAAAAGCTTGCCAATAGCTCCTGCAAAGTGAATTGGGCAAGATGAGGAGTATGGTGAAAACAGAGTGATTCTCCCACTCCATCATCTTTGTAGACAGAAGAGTTCTGTTCCTTAAAACTGCCAATCTACCATTTTCTGAGTATAATTTTGGTTACTGTTTCAAAACATGATATGAAAATCAGGAGTTCTGTCTCTTTGCTCTTGTAGGTTGCATTTATCACAAATAGATGACTTTGTTTCTATAACACATACCAAGTAATTCAATAATAACTTTAACTCATGATTGCCACAGTGAAATGTATTGATGGCACAAGCATTCTCTTCAAAGAGAGTACATTCTCAGTATTCAAACATGCTGGGAAGGAATAAGAAAGATCATTTGTATTTATTATTCTTCATGTGAAATTAAAACTAGCAAAGGCAGCTATCTCAGTGTCACTAATTAGGAAATGATTGGTGAATGAAGAACTATACAAATATATTTATTCCCAATAAGCGAACTGTTGTGATGGTAAACTCTGCACTTATGGAAGAGGATAAATACATTAAACCCATGTTTTATCCTGGGCTTCTTCCATGTGGCATTATTAGTTTGGTGGGGTTTTTTTGCAAATAGCCCTTACATCTTAGCACCAGTCTGGGTCCCATCTCAGCATTTTTTACCTTTATTTCAACAGTAGCATTTCTACAAAGATATTATCATTAACATCTCAGTAGAATGAAGCTACATAAGTTTTTTAGATTTGGAATAATGTGTGTGCTGCTTGAGTTTAGTGGGTTTTTAACAGTTTGACACTGTGATATAACTTCTATATAATGGAAAGAAAATAGCTGTTATGTTCCAGCTCAAAATGCTGGAGGGCAACATAGAACTTTCCTGGTTCTAACACCATTTAGGGATTCATTACATAGCTCTCAAGGTACCCACCAGTTCTTAAGAAGCAGAATGTTAAGACTATGGAAATAAAACTTGCAGTTGAAGACAAGAAAGTGTTGGCAACTCCCTGGCTACTGCAGATATCATAACTAGTCTTCTCTGCATTTCTTTGTGGTCTATTAGTTGTTTAAAAAACACGGGAAAATTATCTTCAGACTGAACAGGAGGCTTATACTAGGTGTAAACCCAGGTTGGTAATATAATTTTCAGTAAACTGTTGGCCAGGCTGACAATAATTAAATTATGCCACTGATTTCCATCAGGAAAAGGGAGTGAGCATACACTAAGTAAGATTATATAGAGAAAATAAATTAATAAAGCTCTTAAGGCTTGAATGTGTACTTTGCATGAATGAAAACAACCTGGATATTTTTTGTTTCTTTGCTTGGTTTATTTTTATGTCCACACAGTACTTAATACTGGGACTAAAAAGAATTGATGATTCTTGCCATGCTTTTCACAGCCTGAGTTACTGGAAGTGACATGAGTGAGAGTTATACTTGTTTTATGTGGCCTACAGGCTTTATGAAGGATGTCATAATCTATTTCACTCACGTCCCTATAATATGACTGTAAACAAATACTAGTTATGAATGTATTCACAGTGAGGAATATTTGTATAGAGTCCATGAGGGAAGGATTATTGATTCTTGCTACAGCTGCAACAGAGTAGCAAGTATGGTAAATGAATCTGGAATCCATTGTACCCATGCATTACTGCCAGAAATACTTGCTTGAATTTTATTTTTTTCCTCAGTAGTATGATTATTGCCAGCAAGATATTTACCTTACTGCTTGTGCAGTGCTTTCCACTCCTTCACCTGTAGGAACAGCTGCAGAGTGCCCAGGTGAGTACTAGATCTGATCAGGAACAAGGCAGAGAACTGAGTTCTATGACTCTGAGCACATTTTCTAAAGATGGGAAGTGGTGGTACCAGAAGCAAGAGTAGGAAGGAATTTCTTCCATCATTCCAGAGTCTTCCATCTGTCCTGCTCACTAAAGCAGCCAAAACCAGAGCATAAAGAGGAAACAGTTCTTGCCCTGTCTTACAAAGCTGGCTGGCTGTCCTTCACTGCTCTGTCCTTCAAAGGTCTCCCTGTGTCCTGAGTGCCCTTATCCTTTCTAAGTTTTTGTTCTGATATCTTAAGAATTTTCTCTTGTGCTGTAAGGATACAAAATAATAAAAAGTGTAAGCTGGGAGCTTAACACTTACTTTCTCATTTATTTTTTTTTTAGGAATTATTACTTTTGTGAGTGCAATTCAAAACTCTTGTTCCCAGGTGTTCTTGAAAAGCCTGAAAAAATTGTTTTCTTTCCTTGATGCAGCATTATTATTTTCTAAACTGTCTCAAACCATGAAGTATGGCCCTTGATTCAGCTCTAATATGTTTTACTTAGCACCCAGAGTCAGAACTGTCAGCAGTAGTCAAGAAAGCTGCTTTGGAATTTCCTGCTGAAATCTTTGTCTCTCTCTTTGTACACTTACCTCTCCCCTTGCACATCAACTGTTATCTTTTTTTCCACTTTCCAGTTAAGATTTTTCTTGGTTTTATTTTTTGTTTTTATTTTGCTTCTGTTTGTTTGTTTTTGTTTGGTTTTTGTTGTTGTTGTTTTTTTATTTTGGGGGGTTTTTTTGTTTGTTTGGGTTTTTTTGGGGTGGTTCTTTTTTTTTTTTTTTTTTTTTTTTTTTTTTTTTTTTGGCTCCTACTCATACTGCTCCTTCTGCAAGGGCTACCTGTTTCACACTACCCAGAGTATTTGTTGGATTTCTTGTCTAATTCTCCAGACCTTTTTGGCCAGTGAATCAGCTGGTATACTTTTTATATCAATTATGCACCAGCTGCCACTGTTGTGAATAACTCAGTATTTCCTGCCTAAACACAAGGGTACCACCTCACTTCCTCCTGCTCAAAACATTCTGCTCACTGCAAACTCCTCTGGACTGTGCTGAGGAAACCCAAACCCTTCAGCTGTTCTCACTGCCATCCCTCAGTGCCTTACCCAACCCTTTCTTGCTGAGGAAAACCATTGCTTCCTGCCAAAGCCTTCCTGCTGAACCCAAAATATTCCCATTTATGAACATGGAAAGTAAAGCCCTTGTTCAGATTCAAAGAACCATGAATGCTATCTTTTTTTACAGACTGGACAAGAGGACTGGGGGGAAAACAGAGAGGAGAGTGAGACAGAAAATTGTCTCCCCTGTGTCGTCTCAAATATTTTGGAGATCATTCTGCACAGACAGGAGAAATAATCAAGCCTAGGGGCAATGTTAAAAATGGAGAAAATAGGTGCTAAAGGGACAGAACTGGATGAAATTAATTCTAATTAATGGTATTTAACTACCTCCACCAAACTGCTTCTAAGCAGAGCTGGCCTGTGTCAGGGAGTAATGACAGAATGTGCTTTGAACACTGTAAACAACCAAAACACACTGTGAGAATACCACCTTTGTAGTGAAGCCAAACTGACTGCAACTATTAAAATAATGAGATGTAATTAGAGGTCTAAGAAATGTATGAAATCCAACCATCAGAGTGCCTGTATAATTGACACCAGTATTCATCAGAGAGTCGAGTGCTGTAGTCCACTGTGCTAAATAGGGTCACCTGGGCTGTGTTTGCAAGGACTTGGTCTCTGTGGCATGGTCGGGATCACAGTCTGTGCTAATTGCTGTGTTGATAGTCATGTCAGGTGAGCTAATTAGGGCTCACTGAAACCCAAAGAACTCAGGTGAAAGCAATACCATCAGAGCAAGTCAAACTGAGCCACAGTTGAAGCCTGGGGATCCTCCCCTCATCCAGGGTAATCACCACAGTTATGGGTGAGCTGTAGCTGGATTTTCTGGGGTTGAGGTGTGTGCACTCTCAGAGTCCTACAGCCAGCCCCCAAAAGGAGTTCCTTTAGGAAATACTACCTTTACTTTCTGAGAAGAAGGTTTGTTTCATGTGGTTTTGTGTATGATTTCTGTTTGTTGGTTTGGTTTTCTTAGTCGAAGTCAGAAATGTGGGTGGCTTGCAGTTTAAAAGTCTCCCTTCTAGGTTAGTGCAGTCCTGTGGAAGGAGCAGGGCCAGAAAGTGGGTGATTTACTGATGTTATGATTAACTTTTGACTAAATGTGTAGGAAAACTAGTAGTTTTCTTGCATGTTCAAGTCTTTGTTTATTGTCTTTGCCATTACTCTACAGATGCTTTCCAGAGGGGCAGTGCTGCTCATTGCTCAACACGTGCTAGTGGAGGAGTGCCTGGAACAGCTACATAAGAAACACCAGTGGAAACTGCAGGAACTGAATGCAACGTGATCATTTTCAGGTCAGGTTTGCATGGAAATGGGGTTCTCTGAAATACTGCGAATTCTGGGAGCAACTTACAGTGCCTTTCACTATGACGGACTTTGTTGGCTCTGGCCAGTGACTTGACTGATGAGAATCATAACTAATCAAATTTTTAAATACTTTGGAGATGTGCCACTCTGGTACGAGAGAGAGTAGAGTTGTGTGTGGTTGTGAATAAGTTATTAATGAAATGATTACAGAAACAATGTTTTTCTTCTGCTTATACCTCATGAAAACCGTTAGTTTCTGTGAGGCAGGAGGAGGAGAGGGATGTTTTTATTAGCAGCTGTAAACAGTAGCTGCCAGCATCACAAAGTGCTCCTTGGGTATTGCAAACTAGAACATGTGTATTGCAGCAGAGATGAGGGGTGGTAAAGGTCAAACAAGTCTGCTCCGTGCTTCTCTAGATACCATCGTAGTGTATTATGAATAAATTAGGGTAGCAGCATCTGTTTGCCGTGTATGGAAACTGCTAAATAAATTCCTTGAAGATAACAAAAAAAAGCTTCTGCTTTGAGCATGAAAGTATCTTTTTGCCTAGATGTTGATACTAGGAATAAAAAAAAAAAGTGAACAATAACTCACGTGAACATTTGAACAGTTTTAAATAGACATTTGGGAGTACTTTTAGTATATAAACTAACTTCAGTGTCCATAAACACAATGCTGCAGCAGCCTGACCTCAGGCTGGGTTAATGGGAAATGATAAATGAACGAAAATTTCAGTTATACCATCAGATGCAACATAAGGGCAGTTTTATTCCCTGCCTAGTTCTGGTGGAATACACATGAGTGGTAAGTGCATTTAACAGAACTGTGTGTTGGATATGGTTATTCATCAGAATAGAGCAGAGCACTTATTGTTTTCCAAGACTGGAAGTAAAGCTACTCATAGAATATTGACAAGGCAATGTGTTTAAGGCTCAGCCTTCTCTTTCCTGTGGCATTAGTAGTTCCCAGGGCAGCCCATGAAACTCCCTTTCCCTGTAGGCTAGCCTGTGAAAGTCACTGCTGCTTCAACTTTCTCTTGTTCTTTGCAGTAACCGAAGATAAAATGATTGTAAAATGACAGATTATCTTAGCAGAATTCTGATAAATTCTGCTGAAGAGAGTGATCAGAGAATATGTGTTGCACAGTGGGTTGTTTCCTTGTCTTTCTCTATCTTTTCTCACACTATAAAAATATATACGAATTGATAAATATTGCCTTAATTGCTTCTCACCCACCCTGAGCATATGGACTGATCTTTTCCTTTGTACTCCCTTTATGGAATCTTAATCAGTTGTTACTCCTACGCTTTGCAAATTTAGGTATCATGGCTTGGTCAGACTGAACAAAACATGGATTTATAGAGTAGAAAGAAAAAAATACATGATTTTTCAATAGTTATCAGGCTACATTTTTTATCTTGCTCAGATTTGGCTTTCTTTTTGTGACAAAAGCCTTTCCAAGGCTTTTCAGAGAAAGGGTCCATGAGCAGTGGAAAGAATTATTTATTCAGTAACTTTATTCAAGAGAAATAGCTATGTTATGGTTAGAGAGCAGACTTATGTGTTTTAAGATATTGCTGTGATAATTAATGATTCTTTCAATTGTATCATTTCTTTTACTTCTATGTTGTACTGTTTTGCCACAAACAAGCAGGATTATGATCAGTAAATGCATTTCAAAAGAGATTTCAAACTTCAGCCTGAGATTACAGAATCACAGAATATACTGAGTTAGAAGAGACCCACAAGGATCACAGAGTCCAACTCAGCCCTGCACAGGACCATTAGCACAATAGATAGAAGTAAAATCCTTCCACATTGTAACGGAATAAGTAAATTCAATTTTTAAATTTGGCAAAAAAAGTTCTCTATTGAACAGTACCTATTTTGTTCTGTTACTACTTAGTAAAATGTTTGAGTGCAGAGTTTTCAAGTCAAGTAGACTTTTTCTTGTAGTTGCTTTGGTGTTCCCCTACCTAAGTAAAGAGATTTCACCTCCAAAGTGTTACCTTTATGTGTGTCTCTTTAATACATGCTGTGAATAACATTATGAGCCAGTGTGAACTTTGAAAAAATGGCCCATCATTTGTATCTCTTACTTAATATGCTTTTTTTAAATAAATACACAGTAGCTGTGACATGTTTTGAGAGCCATTTGCTACAGCTGATAGAGATTTCTTGATCAAGCAGCTGGTATCTATATACAGCATATGTGTAGGTAGGGCAGCAGGAGGGCTGGTGAGAGGAGTGTGACTTACCGTTTTTATTGCTGATCATAGTTGTATGGGGATATGCAGAAAAGGCAGATGAGAATTCCATATTTCTGAAAGCAGTAAGGGGAGTAAAAAAACCAAACCAAAACAAAAAACTACTGGGGTAGTTGCCATGGGGAGGAAAAAGGAAGGTGAGAAATGCATGTTTCCTGCTCATTTTTAGCTGCATTGAAAAAACCCAAAACACAGGTATTTTCTTTGTTTCTCATTGGTTTGTTTTTAAAGATTTTTATAGTGACAGATGAGGTCTTGCATTGAGAAGGTTGAGAATTAGGTGTTGACTAGAGGGAGATGGAGAACTAGGATACACTGTGAAATAAGGAATTGGAAGTGAAGTTGCTGTCACTGGGAGTGTTGCTATTCTGTCCTTCCATCTCACATCTACCTGGGTATGTGATCACTTCCCTTTTGCCTGAACAAGCTTGTTGATTATCTTTACTAAGCACTAGTGAGTTAGATGAGGACAGGAAGGTGCAAAAGAAGGGCTGTGATGGCTGGAAACAAAAGGAGGAAGCAAGGAGGCTGGGAGAGTAGGGTATCCACATTTTGGAGGTAGAGGGCTTTTAGATATATGTCAGAGCTGTGAAATGCAGAATCCCCTCAAGAAAATATGTATCATGTTGTCAGGAAAAAGAAAAGGCAGATTGTTCTGCAAGGGAAGAGAAACCAGGAGCTTTAATGCAGCTTCAGAAGGTTTCTCAGTATCAATATGTAGTTGGTCCTAAGATGTTTTGAAACCCTATGTTGACAGAGCTGTGATCTTGTGCTTTCACAATACAAGCTAGGCAAGATTTTGACTGTAGATTCTGATCTCTACATAGCATACAGAAGGAACAATAACTTACCTCAATTCTTGCCAGTAGCAAGCAGCTTCAGGGGACATTGACAAAGAAAGTAGTGAATGAAATACCCTATCTGAGCTGTCTGCAGTCAGAATTTGACAAATGAGATCACTGGTTCTTTCATAACATGAAAAACAACAAGAGTTTAGATAAACCTCCAACTTCAGTGCTGATGGCTCAAATCTGGTTGTAGTTACTGTCTTGTTTCCCTTCAGCTTCTCAGATGAATGGCTACATATATGCCAGATGTTTTCTTTTTCCACTTTAAATATATCAGAAAGCAGAAAAAAGTAGTATGCTGTCAAAGAAAAACAGGATACACAGAATGGGCCAAAAGAGGAGTTTTGGCTTATGACTTGTTAGGGTATATTTGGAATGTAGCTGCCAGTTCAGAGCTGGTTTATTGCTAAACTGTAAAACATGATATTGAGCCAGGTTTCTGCCCTGTCATCAAACAGTTTGGCTTGGAAGAGACTTCAAAGATCACACAGTTCCCACTCCCCTGCCAGGGACAGAGCCACCTTCCACTAGACCAGGTTGCTCAAAGGCCGATCCAACCTGCCCTTGGACACTTACAGGGCAGGGGCAGTCACAGCTGCTCTGGACAACCTGATCCAGGGCCTCACCACCCTCATAGGGAAGATGGTCTTCCTAATATCTAGCTTAAACCTACCCTCTTTCAGCTTAAGGCATTTCCCCTTGTCCTGTCCTTCTAAAAAGTCCCTTCCCATCCTGCCTATGAGCTCCCTTTAAGTACTGGCAGGCTGCTGTGGGGTCTCCAGAAAGCCTTCTCTTCTCCAGGCTGAACAACCCCAGCTGTCTCAGCCTGTCTCCTTACAGGAGGTGCTCCAGCCCCCTGATCATCTTCATGGTTTTAAATTTCACACTATCAAAGGAGCCAGTCTGATTTAGTGGATCACACTATTATACTCTTGGATTATATGGATGGTCACATTTTTTCTTTCTATCTATGCTGGTTGGTAAAAGCTGACGTTTAAATAGAATTGCAGGGGTGAGATAGTTTGGTTATAAAAGGCATTATGACAAATTTAGACTCATACAAGAAGACAAGTGAAGCAACCCCACAGTAAATATTCCCTGGCAGTGAGGGAGCTTACCATTCAATTTCAAACTTGTTAAGCTCTCCAGAAATTATACATACAGGGTCTTCTACCCTATGGAAATAGAGTATGACCAGACCACCCACTGGGTCATTTACTGACTAGTTTACTAAACCTGCAAGTTGGGAAACCTTGAAATATATCTAATGTGAAATTAAACTGTCAAGTTCAGCTGTACCTTTATAAGTCAGTAGGACTTCAAGTTTACTCTGTTTTGGGATAGTTTTGCTTTAGTTTTTGATTTTAGTGACAATATTGAACTGCAATCTCAGTACAAATATATTGGTACAGATGTCTGCATTTGGATGTATTGCTGTCTGCCTATGGAATGATTGACCCATTCCACAGTATTCATTAACACTATACCTGTACTACTTAATTTTTTAAGTCCTTTCCTAATAACTCCAATTAATAAAATGTTGTCAATAATGGTCCCCTTTTTAATCTAATGACAGGTTCATGTTACCTTAAACACTCCCCATGTAATCAAACTACTTAACAGAGGTATAATTAAGTATAATTTTATACATTAACCACAATGTGTCTAATTTGTGAAGTCTACCCTACCTTTTTTGGGGGGAGCTTAGAACTGCTTTTTTTCCAAGGAAATCCACTTTTTTTGAAACTTCTTTAAGCACCCCAAGTCAGTTTTAGGCTTGCTTCCAGGCTTATAGAAGTTTGTCAAAGATCAGAAAGTAGTTGGTGAACTTTACTTCTCTTGTTTTTCTCAAGAATTAGTTTTCTCTGCTACTACCAATTTGTAATCCTGTTCTTGCTGCTAAAATATGTGACACCAGGTTCAGGAAGATATTAGGAAGCAAAATCAAATAGTAATGATACCCTCTATTCCAAAAAGATCTCTGAGGAGAGATGGCCAAATACAGCTCAGATTTGCCAAAGGAAAAAACTGGCTTGTTCATCCAGTACAGGTTTGCAATGTTTTTCAGTGAGATGGCTGTGACAAATTTAGTATTTATTTATATTCTAATTTGAGGGCTAGGTCTGCAGTTAATGTCTTTGCATGTTCAGAAAAGAGTCTGCCTTAGCTCTGAAGCAGCAGCATGGATTTTATATTCCATTTTAAACCTGTGTATGCTGCCTTACAGCATCTTAATTATGTTATGTTGTATTTAAACTTCAAAATTAGTTACAGGGAAGAGGTTAATGTCCAGAAAAAATGGGGGTGAAAAGAACCTGTGGATCACATCTTAATCAAAAGGACATGCTGAGTGAAAGGGTGGTGTACATCTTGGAAAAGGACTCCAGCATAGAGTCTTCCTTTTTGTGCCAATTCTCCTTTACATACTTCTTTGCTTTCTGAAACTAACTTACCTTTGCAATTAAAGGAAAACTAGACTAAAAAAAAAAAAGCCAACAAAAAAACAAAACAGTTTTCATGCTGTTTTAATAAAATTTCTTTTTTTTTTTTTTTTTTTGGAACTTAACATATCAGTCATTTAATGTGGTTTTTTGGTCATGTTCTTGTTAGCTGAGGGGTGAATGTAGCTTTCTGTGTGTCTTGCCTTGGGTTTTATGATGCACTGCGGGAAAGCACATCTATGATTTGCAGTTCATGGTGCAAGATGAGGGAGAGGCAATTTGATGCTCTGCATGCCTTGACTCTTACAACGGACAGAGGTGGACTCAGGAACTAAGTGGTCCTTTTCCCTTTGTGTCTTATATCATTCAGTTGTGTTATATAATATGCATAAACCTTTGTTACACCATAAATATTTAATTATTTATACAAAATTTTGCTGAAATTAATAACACAGAGTAAAAATTATGTTAAAAATATAGAAATATTAATTTTTAATGTTCTTACTGTAGCTTTTTTTTTGAAGTTTAATCGTTTGCAAGGGTGAATTGTTTGGAAATTGTTAAGTGTTAGCATTACAGGAAATGGCTCGAGCTATGACTCTTACTATAAAGTATGTTTGTAATTGCAAACACTTCAGTTTCTCTATAAATAACCACCAAAGTGGAATTATTATTTATTTTCTGAAACCAGAAAGGATGAATTCATCTGGTGTTGATTATCATGTTACCACATGTTAATTATGCCTGGCAAAGATTTTGTTCTTTTCCATTTTATGTTTGTGGAGAAGTTAGTTAGTTCTGCTTCATTTCAGCCAGCTGGGCTGATGCCCAGACAACTATTATTAGTAGCTGCATTATCACAATTTATACCAAATATTAAAATTTATGATTATCAGGATGAACTGTGCAACTTGAAAGGGAAATTCTTGGGGAAACATGTTTATGTTTCTTTTCCTTTGTAGTTACACCATATCATTACAGCTGCATTTTCATAGTTTCTGTTGTTTTTATTGGGTATTTCCATCAATTAAAAAATAGCCTTATACTTTCAACTTCAGTCTGAGCTGTAAGATGTGACCACATGAGGAAAATCTGTTGTAGTAAGTACTTGAGGAAAACACAGAAGATAGACTTAAATTGATACAGCTACGTTTCCCTGAAGTAAATCTGCGCAAACAGGAGGGCTCCCTATCCTAGTGGGTAGCTTTGCTACAGTTACTTTGTGACTGTTGCTTTTTAAGGAACAGTTGTATTTCAGCACCACCTATGGGTATTTAAAGGAACTGTTTAGATCTGTGACAGGATTCACAAGTGGATTCTATATGGAAAATGAGACTGTTTGTGACGACTGCATAGCTGCTGTTACAAACATTTTGAGTCTTCAATCACAGTTCAAAACTGTAATAGAATGATATATAATGTCTATAAAATATAATATAGTATTACATGTTAAATGTATTCTATTTAATAAATATTTAGTATGAAACTGCATGATCAGACATGAGGACAGAAACCTTAACAAGATGCAGTTTTCACAAGCAAGTTCTACCCTGTTTTGTGTTACTAAGGGGGCTGTGAGACAAACAGAAGGTTTTTAATAGTGTGAAATTTTCTTTTTATTCATATGTGGATATTCAGTACATTAGAAGTGTTTTTACTAAATAAAAATCATATACTCTATCTTCACTTTAAAACTTACACAAATGTACCTAATACATTTTGGATCCAGTGTCTCCTTTACATGCAAAGATTCATTTTTTGGCATTGGGAAAGAGTGATACAATTACTGACTTTTTTTTAAAGAGCAAGATAGGAGAATTCAGGTTCCCTCAGTCTCCAAGAGAAAATGTCTCAAAAGTAACAAAGGCATGAGATGTTTGAATACCAAATGTCTTAGCAGGTGACTGTCCACTGAATTTCATTTAAATATTTTGTGCAGTACTTTAAATTTACATGTAGTTTAAACAAGGGTGTTTATTTGGCCTTATGTTTTGTTGGGTCTTTTTTTTTTTTTTTTAATTGTAGTTTAGAATGTTTCAGATAAGCTATACAAAATGTATGCCAAAACCTGAAGCCTTAAAACACATGACTAGGTCTAAGGTAAAAACTGTTCAACAGGATAAAATGTTGTATTTTCCTGGAAGTGAGAATACCTCATTGGGGGGGAGGGGGAACAACATTTTGAGATTGACCTGAGTGAATTTTTAGAAGTTAATCTGCTCTGCAGCTGAAATATTGCTGCAGAAACTCAGTAGCGTGATATAAGCTATAGAGGCTGGATCCTCAGAATCGTTGACCCTTGTACTGGATTTATTTGAGGGGAAGAAAACATTTTAGGTGCTCTTCTCACACTGCCCAGGTTTTCCAGGCTCATAAAAGTACTAGTGGATTTGTGTTCATCCAGTAATCATTGCAGTTTAAATACACCCTAAACATGCAAGATATACACTGTGTGCCAAATATAGCAAACAAAAAAACCCTACCACAAAATCAAACCCGACTCTGAACCATTACCAACCTGTGCATGGCAATTCTTATCAAAGTGGTTTGAAAATAAGGTCACTGCTTTTATTCTTATAAGTTAATGGCATACAAGTATGTATTGCTGTGTTGAAAACACACATGACACACCCAAACACAAAGACCCTAAAAACCCCAATGAAATGGATTAGTGCTATTAAGCACTACAACACTAGGAATGTGTTTTGGGGAAAAGAGGTTCCTAACATGATCAAAATTTGTGTGTTCTGCTGTTTTCATCTGAACCTGTAGCTCAATTATTTCAGCTAAGAACTTCATTTTAATTTGTATTTAAGTCTCATTAGAGAGCACACAATACAAAGCTGTTGTTTAATAATTCTCCCTTCTACATAGAGAGGTCAAATGTTGTTATAAGGAGAATAGAACAGGGATTGGATGAAAGAACAGGAAAGCAAGAGAAATATTAATTCCTTTGTAATGTAACCTTTCAGTGCTGAGTGATTGCTGCAAATTACACCTGAACTTTCGGCTTTCTAAAGGCTGTATTCTCGGCATTTTCAGTTCCTTTTGCAGTCTAGGATTGGAGGAGCTGAAAAGGCAGCTTGTCATAACCTTTACAGAAGACACGAGGTGCAGCTGATGAGGTTTAGCTGCTCTGAGTCTCTGAAAAATACAGCTGGGTAGATTTGACTTGGCTCTGGTTCACAGTGTGCAGCTTATACTTCCTAATACTCTGCAGTGCACTACCTGGCAAAAGCTTCTTTTCCCTACTAGCATGATATATTATTTCCATGCTCCAGCAGAATGCATCTGCTCCAATTTCCACCTGAACAATAAAATAAGTCTTATACTATCTCAGTCCAATAGCACAACAAATTATAGTTGTAGTACCACATGATTAAAGAAATAATTATTTAATGTTTTGTACTCTTTCCACATATTGTTATTCCTTACAAGTTCAACATGTGTCCTGACAAGGTTCTATTATATAGTCTGTAAAAATCTCTCTAGTTTCAATCAAAAATTATGCCTCTTGAGTAAGAAAGTGAAAAGACAAATTAATTTCCCTTCTCCTTTAGGATAATATTTAAATTTAAAACTGAATATAACAGTGAGCTCCACCAAAGGAAATTCAGCCATTTCTGGTTTGTTTTTTGTTTGTTTTTTTTTTTTGTTATTGGATTTTTTTTTTTATTTGGTTGGTTTAGTTTTTGGGTTTTTTTAGTTTGCTGCTGAAAAAGCTTAAAGTGAAATGGTGCTCACCTCATAGAAATTGCTTTTTGCACAGAAAAAGTCATGAGGCTTCCAATCACTAGAAATGTGTTTCTTCTTTTGCCAAAAAAAAAAAAAAATCCAGTGCAGAAGCTGTGTGATTTAAATGAGTGAACCAGACAAACAAAGAGAAGACCTCAAGGGTATAAGTGGGGTAACTCAGGGGAAAGAGGCACGGCATAGCCTAAAGGAATCCAGTCAAATTCTCATGTCCAAAAGCAGATCGAAAGTAGAGCTTTTGTATGAAGGTGGATGGGAATAAAGGAAGAATGAAGAGAATTCTGGGTGATCACAATTGGACATGGACTGTATGTCCCATGCTAATCTGTAAGGTGGATAATTTTTCACTTTGTGGAATTCTGGTCAAGGACACAGCACACAAACAGTAAAAAAATCAATTGTTGGATCAGTAGTGGATTCTAATTTTGGTTTTTAGTAGAAAGGTAAAATTTAATTTTATTGAAATTGCAATTTATTGACTTTATGGGAAAGACACTGCAGGTCTTTGTCATTGCCAGCTATTGCAAACAGGACCCAATTTGATTTTCTATCCAGAATGTAAGCCAAGAGTACATATTTGGCTTTTGCATGAATGAAACTTGACAGTCTGCTTGTTTTGCTATTTTTATTTGTACTAGGCAAATAACTGGTTTGAAATCATCTGTTTCCCTGCAGAGCAGGTTTCAGCATAAACAGCATCCAGAATGACAAGAGGCTTGGGTAGCTGTTAAACAGGAGTATCTCTCTTATGAGCAATTGAAATTTCATAACACTAAAAAAAAAGAAGTGCCAGACTGCAGTGGCTTGTTTCTGTGCTAGGTAGTTCCAAGTTTTGTGGAAAAGTTTCTAAATTCAGGCACTTCCTTTATCTGTCTTAATATTTTATGGGTGATGGGAAATCCTTACTTTATGAGTCTTCCAGACTGTCGTAGAAAAGCAGCTTTGCTGGAGTGAAGAGAGCAACTAGAACATGCTTACTTTCTGTGAATGAACTCCACAGAGAAGTCAGCACAGGAATCTGGAAGAATAGGAAAGGATGGTTTTCAGTAGCATTCTACAAGGGGATGGAGGTGGAGATAGGTCTTTATGCCACATGCAGGTTTTGGTTTCCTTTTTCCAGTGTCTGAATGTTTTAATTGTCCTTTAGCTGCATCAAGTAAAGAAAAAAGTGGAAATAAATAAAATCACACAACTCTTTTGTTGAAGTTGGTAGAGAGCTTCTGTTAGTGCAAGGGGTTTTTTTCCATCAACTACCTGTTTAAAGGTTTTTTGGTATTATTAACAGGCATGTTCAGTTTCCATGGTGAAATTTCCATGTCAAGTTTTCAGTAAAATTCCTGATTACTACTGGGCTCTGACCCACTGCGAGCTCTGCATTTAGAATTTGCTGGCAATTATAAAGTGTTCCTTAAAGCCCCCCAGGAAATAATAGGTGACAAATATTTTGATGTTTCAATTAAGGTCTAAAACAATATCAGCCAATCTCATGAGAAGTAACTCTCCAAGGTTGCTTTATTAAGCCGTGGGCCTTGTGTGCAAATGAGGGGAAAGGAAACAGTACTTGTGGTAAGACACTGATGACAAGTTGTTCTAAGATGTTATTAAGGAAATAAGATGAAAAGAGTCAACTATTTTATATTGCAATGTTGAAAAATGGGATGAAATTAATTTACAATGTTTGCACTGCATTTTTGTTAAAGGCTTGTGTTGCCTTAAACAAAATGCCCAGTTAACTTATTGTCAATCAGATAGGATTTAAGAGGGAAATCAATAAGATGAAAGGATGAAAGATTTCCCTAAAAGAATAGATCAGAAAGATAAGTTCATTCAGTTTGGATGGAAGTAACAAAGAGCACAGCAAAATCATATTGAATGTGTGTGATTTAGAGAAAATCACTAGAGGGTTTTCATTTGTTGTTTCATCTCAGAGAAGACTATAAGTACAACCTCAGAGATGAAAGGATGAAAAGCAAATTTGATTTCCAAGTAAGAAAAGGTTACAAAGGCTGTTAAGGTCATTAGGAGTAGTTTTTTTTCTTTTTGTCTCAAAAAGGGAGAGAAGTACGTTTACCACATTGCATCAAGTGAAGGCAATACCTACAGCTGTCACATTTCAGTCAGATATTGGTGAGAAGCCAGCAATTTTAGTTATCTGGACCTGTGTTAAGAGTAAAGATTAAAACAGTTACCATGCGAATGTAGGATGTGGTGGCAGAAGCTGCCAGCTTGAGCTGAGGTGTAGGAAGTTGATGCTGTGAGCCCTTGGGTTGCATAAGGCAGCCTTTATCTGCCCCATTTTTTGAGTTCCCCTCCATGTTCACATCAACTCTGCTCTGTTCCTGACAAGGATGGTTGTTTGTCTGTCTCCCACACCTTCCCAAAGGGGAACAGGACTTTCCTGTACTGCATTTTCTATGTCAATTCCCACTCTTTTCCGTTCTTAGCAACTATTTTTTTTTTTCTTCTCTCTCTTTTCTCCCCAAAGGCAGAAAGGATGTAAAGGGACACTTTTTGTTGAAAAGTGATTGTTAACTCTTTAGAGACACACACTGGCATTCAGCCTCCATTTCAGTTTGCTGGAGTCCTGTTCACATTTTTGCTGTCATACATCTCATCATCTTTCTCATGTACTCCATGATACAGTCCTTTGTAATCCATTCCAGTTTTTAACCAAAAATGGTCAGGAGATATTTGTCCTGCCAACTTCATCTCCTTTGATAGTTTCCATTCCTGTCATCTCTACAGTAATACCTAGATTTCTACCTTTTCCAGTTCTAATACTAAATTTAGGCAGAGAGAGAGAGGCAAAAGGCCACCCAGTTTTCACTAGCTTTGTTACAACTCACAATGACTTCTAAAACCTGTTTATAATGTAGTCCTAGAAATGTAAATATATATATATAAAAGCCCAATACTGCAGATGTCTCACATGGTTTTTGTAGTATCATCACATATTGCTGAAGACAGACAAAGCTTTAAGTATCCAATACCCTCTTTCCTGCTTTGGTTTTCTGTAGTAAGTATGACACGTACCAGAGCAATGATTTTTTTGGTGCTGTAGACAGATGATCCTTTGAAATAATAAAGTTCCTAGCAGGAGGAACACAGAACTTAAATTATAGTTTTCTGGAGCTTAAGTACAAGCCCATAAGAAGGTCTGAAAGAAGGAAAGAACTTTTTGTGTTGTGTAAGCAATAATAGTTTACAGATTTTTATATGATTACTGAGATGACTTTTGTATTTAATGATTTTCTTACATTTTTTTTAAATGGAGTTTCATAATTTTGTCCTGTTGTGGCAGGTGAAGGCCTAGACCTTTCATGTTGCTGCTGCTGTTACTTTTCTAAGTCACAGGACAAAACAGACAAAAGGAAAAGCAGACTGGCCAGTACTTGCCTGAGACCATTTTACCTTTTTAGTTAATTAGCCCTGATTGCTGAGATAGCTGGTACTTCTGGCATGCCTTCAGGCTCTGGCTTTCTGTGTAGATTTGATTGTAGCATTATACCAGTATAATCACAAGAAAATTAAGTTTTATTGGATTGGCATTTTGTGAATGAAAGGTGTTTCATGGGAAATCATCACTATTTGTACAGCCTATACTTCCCAAATCCGTATACAATATTTTAGGTGGTTGTTAATCTGCACATAGACATGACTTAATAGCTTTGCAGAGAGAGCAGTTTCAGTTAGAGAAAGATTCTATTCTTTTATAAAGAACAACTTTAATGAGGTTACAGTGCAGAGCCACTGTACAAAGCTTTCATCTTGATGCACAAAAAATGTGCTAGCTTATCTTTCACATTTGTTCTAAATTCTTTTAAGGGCTTTATTTCCTTTTGCAGTAAGTCCTTTCACTGTATTTGTATTAAGACATACTGTAGTAGCTGAAACCTAAGTAAGGATGTTTACAGAACATACTATCTGCATGTTGTAGTATGGGAGTTTATAACTTCAGATTTGTACTAGTCACTGTGCCATTTTAATCTTTATAGCTTTCCTTTTCTGTGGTTCTATGGAATCTGCACCCAAGTGAAAGGTGCAAAAGACAATAATACCATTCTGTCTTCCCTTTCCTAGTTGTTTAATAACTAATGCCTCGTTCCAACCCAGGTGAAATACCTGCCAATAAGTCAGTGTGTGGGATCTCAGCTGCATCTTGGCAATTAACAACATTGGGGGCTGGGGGGGGGGAATTGCTCTGTCACAGAGTAGCCATTCAGGGGGCATTATTTGGAACTGTACTGAATTGAATTAATCCAAAATCCCCTGTTCAAGCTGTACTGCTGGTTGAGAGCTGACTTTTGAGGGATTTTTACTTTAGCATGTGTAGAAAATGCAGAAAAGTGACCTACTTACAAGGTTATTTTGTAGTTAGCCCACTTGTCTGGCTCTGTGCTGTATTTTTGGTAGCAATAATTTGAAAAATTGTTAGGCTTTAGTTAACACCAGTAATGCACCTCATGTTACTCTTGGTAATGTTAGTTAGTAGCTGGGTGTTTGCTGGGAAGAAAATGAGTGAATAAATATGAGAAATTAAATAATTTTTGTTCTAAAAGCAATCAAAATTTTGTTTCTTTGTCTCATATAATAGCTTGGGAAAAAATTCTGATAGCTGACTCCAAGACTACCTTTTTTTGGGAACCAAGAGCAATGTATTCTTCCTTTTTATTCCCAAAAGGAATAAAACATGAGGGGGGGGGAAGTGCCTTTATATGATTTTTTCCCTGCAAACCTCAAAATTTTTATTGATGACCATTGAGGTTGATATTGTCTCTCTATGGAGGTCATCCATCCACTTGCTTTAACTAACTTCTGGGCTTCTGCAGCACTATTTTATTTTAGTAGTATAAGGCATGTTTGGTGTTTTGAGTCTTTAACTTTCTCTGTTGGCACTATTGAATTACTAATGTGGAAAAGGATTATTTGAAGCAAAAGCCCAAGTATCGTGCAGCTGGCAAGTCAAGGGATTAAAACGTAGTACCAACTTCACACTGACTATTACTCGTATTCCTTTTGCCCATTTTTTCAGTTGAAAACCTGTTTCTTTAGGTTTGTTCTTTCAGACTATGATAATAGACTTAGCTCGATACTAGAATTTAGAGTTCTAAGAAAAGTGTAGTCATCAGCTTTAATTTCCAGCCTTCAGTGCTTTTGCTATGATGTGCTTACAGACAGCATTCTGGAATCAGGACTCTTTCAGGCTGGAAGGGATGGATGAGCCATAAAACATGTTATGAGAGGTATTTGAATAGACTCTTTCTGCTAACTCAGCTGAGCAAAAATGTAAAAAGTAACTCAAAAAGCTTTTAAGTCAATATCTTCTAAAAGTTTATTCCTAGGGGTTTTTTTAAACATAATTAATAGTACATATTTATATAAATAACATATAATAAAGTAGATATAATGTAGATAGTATGTGGTATTCCTCTCAAAGCTTACAGTAACATGGAAATTGAGTTCAGAACTCAAACGCATAGTCTGTAAATTTTATCTATTACATAATTATGAATGATAGCTGAAGATTCACATAATGTTGAAAACATATGTAATTACTTGTGTCTTTGCAAGTTAGAAAGCAGAAGGTTTGTCTAAGTGTGCTTCTCAAAACATGCTTGTAACAGTTGATTTGATTTTAACCACTGCATGTTTTTCCGGAATTAATAGACTTCCTCCTACAGTGAGATGTCATTTAAGACTGAGACTAAAGTTCAAGTAACTGATTACTGGTATGCAATTTACTTCAGTAGTCTCTTCAGCACATGCACTTGCTATGTAAATATTGAAATATCTGAGTCTATGGGTCCAGGCACTACATCGTGCTTTCAAATTCCAACTTTAATTCTTGATCTTTGTCTATATGTTAGAATAAGTGACTAATTTCTAGTGCAACTTAGGTAACTCAAAGGATAAAATTACTTGAAGTGACCAATAGTTTGTGAATAAAAAAAACCGCAAACCAAACAAAAAAAACACCTCAACAACACCCCTCCCCACCCCCATTAAAGAAGTTTGACCCTAATTAGGTGATAGCTTATTGCTTTTCCAAGTGTCAAGATTTTTATAAGTAATTCAGGCTTCACATTTTGCCCTGCAGATAATTTCAAAGTCCAATGACAGTAGAAGTAAACCCTGAAGTTCTCAGCACGAGTAACATTTTGGTATGAAAATTACATTCCAGACACAAACTGAAACATAGGTTAAAACTCTACAAGCTGGAACTTTTCAGCTGAACTCCGTAAAATAATAATGATGAAAGGCAAACTACCCATGGATGTGAGCTGGAAGAACTTACCTTTGTTTCTGGCATGCGTTGTATTTCCTTTGCTCTAGTTCCAAATGTTCCAGGAGTAATTACAGGTTTGTTGTTTTCTGAAAGTCTTATAAGTTCTGGATTTGCTCAGACTTTCATGTGTGCCAATTTCAGTGACTTTTGGGTAGTTTAATGGAAGACTATTGACACTGCAGTCAGAATGATTGTGCTTAAACTCAAAACCCCCTGAAAATATTCTCAGTGTCCAGCTACTGTTGCCCAAGTGTTTTCTTGTCCCAGTTACTTAAATATTACTTTTAAACTATAGTGAAATGAAACTGTTGCTGCTATGTTATCTTTGCCTCTTATGGAGTGTTGGTGTTACTTGCTGTTGAGATACAGTTAAACCACTTCAATGCACTGACTTATCTATTCTGAAGTTACTTCTATAACAAGGCTTAGATTTCCACTTGCACCAATTCAAGCATGTGGAATACTTAAGTGCATTACATATTTTATTAAAAAACATGGGGAGGACCTTTTAGGTCTCTATATCTTTAAAGGTAACAAAGAACAGGTCATAAGGGTTTGTTCTGTCTGGTTAATGCTGTACTCAGTAGAAAAAAAGAAATTGTCAGAACTATAGAAGGAATTCTCCCTTTCAGTACAATGAACAATATTGGTGCCAGATGATATGAGCAAACATCACTGGCAGAACTTCATGTTTTGTAGTAAGTGATATTTAGTTATATAAAGTTGCAGGAACAGCTATTACAACAGAGATATCATTTGTTTCTGCAGATATCTGTAGGATAGTACAGATAGTTTCATTGTGTTGTGCTTTATGTTTTTCTTTGGACAAAAATTTCAGCTGAAAAATCACTATTTGATCTTTTGTCATATAAAAACAGGTTTAGAAAGGTATTGAAGAGACAGTGGAGAAAGGAGGAAACATAAAACCACCAGAAACTAAGAGGAATTAGCAGTTAGTCTACTTGTGGCTTTTTTATTATTATTTTTTAATAGATAAATACATATGTCTGACACAGCTGAAATGCTGTCTGAGGACACAGTGGCAATGGGGAATTAAATGATCTCTCCAGCACCAAGAACAGAAAAGGATGCTGTTCTCCAGAAGGAATCTGGTACTTTTCCAACTCAGACCAGAAGTGCTCCTTTTCCTTAAACTCTCTAAAGCCTAGTTAAGAACAGATGTTGCTGTGGGTGGAGTAGAAAAGGTCCCAGTGGGGAGCCTGTGTAGCACCAGGCCTCTGTTATAAATCCTGAAGTCTAAGATTGAGGAAGAAGAATGTTGAAGCTGTGGCCAGGAAGTAGTCTGTTCTGCTCCTAGCTTAACATCTTGGCCTGAATGAGGCTTGAAAAATGATAGTTGTGTTGTAAATCTCAGCATGGCTTTTGGCCTTTTAGGAGCTATACAACTATTTAAGATATCTGTGAGTTGAAAGTTATTTCAGTGGGATTTGTCAGTATCTTCCTTTTCCTTAGATCATGGCAAGCAGTGCTGTTTCTCTAATCATTGTTTGATGGTCACTGGGACTCGTTATCTATAATGAAGTGCCTGACAATTAAAACATACTTCTCTCTGATCATAAAAATGTGTAAGTTGGTTTTCAGCCAACAAAGCTGCTACAACACTGATTAGAGGAGTTTGCTCTCATTACTGGTGGCAAGCAAGAAGCAGAGAAACTTTACTTCATAGATGTGATGTCTATTGAAGTTTCACAGTATCCTCTACTTAGATTATGTAAAAGCTCTAGAAAAGAGCAAAAGAAAGTTATCTTTTAGTTTAGTTGTCTGTAAAGAATGTGGCTCTTGAAAATCAGCCAGCAATGTGAGCACGTTGTTCAAAACATGCTTTGTGAAAATAACCAGTTGGGGAAAGCGGCCCTAGTTCCCTGCTCTGTGTTGCTGTAATAGAATGTGTATCTTATAGTGGAGTTTGTGGAAAGAAACAACCTCTTACTCCAGTGAAACAGAAAAACTCACTAAAGCTCTGTTGAAGTTGTCCAGGACTATAACGTTGTGAACCTCTTTTTGAGTTTCTTGAGTGCTGTGGGACTCGGAAATGAATTCATTCCTTGGCCACCAGGTTGGTCTTTCCCATTAACTTGCACAAAGCAGTGCGTGTGCTCACCCTGTGCACAGCGACAGACTTGACTTGCCTTGCTTCAGACCAGCCCCATTTACATTGCATTTTGTCTGTGAATAAAATTGCTTAATAATGACTTGAATTTGCATATTCCATGCTGATTGAAAGAGAGTGATACAATTATTACTTTCAAATCATGTTCATGCAAATCAGGCCTTTTTGATACTTTCACAGCATCAGATGATGCTGAGGGCTAATTTCTTAATTCGCCAGAGGCTCTATTTTATACTTACCCCGATATCAATGGATATTTTCTTTTCCTGTTTTCTCCATAAAATTTTATATTGTATTACCAGCCAGGATTACTTGTTCTAGAGTTTGTTAAATAACTGTATCTTGCAGAAATTAATCTTAATGATGTCTGGTATTTCAAAATCCTGAATTGAGACATAGTTTCTAAAAGCCCTTCCATTAGCCCTGGAAGCATGGAATACTTAAAGAGCTCATTTTGAAAATAAGCAACATCAAGAAATGAAAATGGATTCTAATTAAAGAATTCATTTAATCTGTTGCTTCTTAAGATATACTGCTGCATAACTGCTTTTGTTTTTCAGTTACATTCTTTCTTTATATATATATAAATTGTCTGCAAAGATCAGTACTTTCTGAAAGTTTTCTCAGTGTGAAACCTGAATTACTATAAAACAAAGAAGTGGTATGGCTGTAACTTAGGCTTAAAAACCTGAACAAATAAATAAAAGAAAATCTAATCAAAATTACAGTCACTGGGCAGGAGGAGGGTGAGGACTTAGCAGCCAAGAAAACTTATTCCTTGATTGTTTCTTTTAGTCAATAGTGACTTGAGAGAAAACAGGTTATGTCACACAACATTTTTTGGGATATTTTTGCTTTTAATGCTGCAGCAGCTGTGGATAAGCAGACACAAAGAGGTTACATCCTCACTAGTTGCAGTTCTCATTTAAAATTTTCTTTCTGTTGTCTTGGATTTAAATGAGCCAAACACCATCGTACAAAAGGAAATTGATTAAAAATATGCTGCAGACAAACCCTTTTATTCTGTACAGTAGGATTCCCTACTGTTTGACTAATAAATGATTGTTTTGTCTTTTCAAGCAATTTGAGTGATTTGACAGAATAGATAATAAAGAATGTCAGAAGACCTGAGGGATGTTCCATATGCAGATTTTATGCATTTGTGTGCTTTCAGGAGCCACAGATTATAAACTGGGATAGTTTTTTAGTCAGTCATGACATGCTGCATGTTTCCTGTGGCAGATTCAAATATCAAGTATGTGTAATCAGAAGTATTTGTTCAGATAGGGGACTACTCTTTGTAGAAACCATTGTGTTTCAATGACTTCAATAATAACATAGAGACAAATTTAGGAAGAAGAGAGATTAATTTTATGTAGTTTTCTGGTGAGAGTGACCAAATGAGTAACCATTTGATCTCTAAAGAGATACAGAAGTTTGTCTGGTAAGCCTTTTTAAAGCTATCAGTATATTTTCAAGTCCTCCAGAGTTCTAAATAGAGCAAGCCTGTGAGTTATTTGCTACTGAGGTCTGCTGAGATATCAAGTTATCAGGTTCTAATTTTTGTTTTATATTGGTTAGGTTTTCAGGGGCTTAAAGCTTATACCAATCATAGGAAGCAAAGCCTAGTTTCATATCAGGTTATTTGAGTCATTCCATTAAAAATCACAGGGTTCTAAATACTGGCTAGAAGTTCTGCATACGTCAGACTTCAAGATTAATAGGAACCTCCATATCTACAAAGAAGTTTTACCTCACAGGTTTCTGTGTGGTCCAGTTTACTGAAACACCTCTGTAACTTGATTCATAGGTTGAATTCCAAGAAGGTATAGGATATGCAGAGGAAAAATCAGAAAGTAATGAACAAGTGCTTCAAAACTGTGATGTATAATACACTGACCATGCAGTGGCACATCTGAACCCTCGGGGACACTTTCTCACCCTCTAGTGGTTAAACTGCTTCTCTGAGCAGTGAACTTCCAAAATCTGCCAGAGCCAAATGCTTGCAGATTTACCAGAGGATGTTGGAGTATCTCCAACTGTGAGGTAGTAATTATTCAGCTTTCCACTTTATTTAAGCTCTGCTTACTTTGGAAGAAGAAAGATGTTCTCACAAGTAGCCACTGTAATACCAGAGTTCTAGTGTGGTTTTTCATAATATATTTAGTTTACAAAAACATACTTTGGAGAGAAGTGACCTTTTTTCCTACAGCTGTTGCTCAGTACCACACACCTAGAATATTTGCTGTATCACCTACAGGTGGAAAAAACAGTTGAGGATTGGTGTTTTGGGGTTTGTGTTGGTTGGGATTTTTGGAAGAAGGGGGGGTTTGGGAGTTTTAGGTTGGTTTTTGCTTTTTGGTTTTTTTTTTTTTTTTCCTTCTAATATTTTTTTATCCTTTTCTTATTTTAGTCCAAGTATGTGAACAGAAAATCATACAGTGAGTGAACAAATCCCAAATCCCCTTTTCAGCTATTAACATATTCCACTGTTTAACCTTAGAGGTGTGTGTTCTAATAGAGCAGGGTTTTCCTGCCTAACGATTAAGCTACACTGAGCAGGCTGTCCATTTTGAAGTTTGTTTTGAAATAAAAATTAAAGTGATTCTTTCCAGACACGTTGCAGGCATTGGCTTAAAGCACAAAGGTCCATCTGGGAGCTGGGAGCAAAGCTCCAGGCTCAGTGATCTCTGCACAACCATGATTATTGTTACAGAGCTCAGGTTACTGTCTTTGATTTCAAGGGCACAAAGAGTAGGTTGGCAACAATGAAGAAGCATTATCTTCTCTCTTTGATAGTAGTAACAGCTACCACTGAAATAATAAATTACTCTGAAAAATCAGTAATCAAATCAAATATAGTGAAGTTTCATTCTTTTTATCAAAGAGCAGTAATAAATCACCAAGGAACTCTTTTCATGTGTGGTGTTTTAAGCACATGAGCCTTGATGCCCCTTATGCCCAGGCAAGGTATTGACAATAGATCCCTTAATTGATTACTCAGTGCCCCCTCAATTCCATAAGCAGGAAGAAGTGATAGCTCATTATTCACACAGGTATTTGGTTTATTAATTTTTCTGCTGTCTTGTGAGCAAAGCATTGATACTTGAGAATGAGATTTTGGCCAGAAAAATGAGTATTCTCTGTAAAAATCAAAGGACCTCCTTTTAATGATGTGAATGAGCTATGTTTAGCAAAAAGCACTTCAGTTTCAGGAAAAAAAACCCCACAAACTGTTTACTAAGAGGAGACCTAATTTAGCATGAATATTTATTTTTTTTTTCCAATAATACTTACAAAACCTCCCTAGGGATTCATCTTTAAATAAATGTGTTTCTTGCTTTGAGCAATTATAACTTCTTTCTGTTCTTTTTTTACCCTTCTGTTTCCCAGCTGGCCTGTCCACCTGCTTATAGTTTGTATCCAAAAGCGCAGTTCAAAAAACCAGTAAGATCTTTCTGTTTTAAATGGAACAAACCAATCATAATGCCAGTGTTCTTCATTTATTTCTAAAATGTTGACATAAACTCCAAAAAAAAAAAAACCAAATCAAACTAACCAAAGAAAAAGCCTAAATTTGTGTCCTGATCATTAGTACTAAATTAGCTAATGATCTTTGTGCTAAGAAAGAAATTTGTGTAGGAAAGTCAAAGACAGTTCTCTTGAAAATGGTTAATTATAATAGTGTATATATTCTTGTGCATATGTTACAAATTATTTATTTTCTCCTGAGTAACTGGTAACTCTGAAGAACACTCAGTTTTTCTTTCTTGTTAAACTTGACCTCATGTTCTGTTCCCTGCATCACACTAACAGAAATGAAGAAAAATCTTGAATTCTAAAAGTGCTTTTGCCTGTGTTCATATCACCTTACAACTATGGAACAAGTCCTGAAAAACTTTATTTTCTTCTTGCGTTTCTGTGTATGAGCAATTCTCGCCCTAGTCTGGGTCTGTAACCTATTCAAGCCTCTCTTGCTTACAAAACATCCACACTTCTATTTTTGCCAGTTCAGCAGCAAGGAAGTAAAAATAAGTGAGAAGTTTGTCATTTGTCACACCTCTGATTAACTGATCAGTCATACTTTGTGGAGCTGATATAGGAAATGGCAGAACAGGGTACTTAGAATATTTCCAAACTTACATGCAGATAGAGATGACCTGGTTCCCTTCTGAGGGACACAAAAGGCGAGAAATTATTTCTTTAAAGCATAACTGAAATTTTATGACAATTTAGGCTGCAAAATTAACCTAAAGAGCTTCTGAGATTGATTTGCCTTTGAAACTTGACATTCTCTGGCCTAATCAAGTAGGAAACACTCTACATGCTCTTACAGATCAATCCTTACAGTCCTTCATGTGCTACAGCCCTGTGATATCAAAGTCCTCAATGATACTGCAGTGCCCACAGTGTCCCAGAGGAGTGTGTGTGGAGTTCTGTATTCAGTGTCTTTAAGCAATGCTCTTCCCAGTACTTACCTGGCACTTCTAGTCTATCCCAGAGCCCAGAAACACACAAGTGCATGTACAGAAAGGGGCATTTAGTGAGTCAACAGAAGTTGTTCAGACTCAAAAGAATTCACATTTGGTGTCTGATGCACCCTTTCATTTTTTGAGTGAGTTTTACCCCAACCATACACATATCCAAGGGTTAATGTGCACAAAGAAAATCATGGTATGAAACGTGTAGAAGTCAACCGTTGTACTTCTGCACAGCAGATCAAGGTTGTACCTCAGTTTGTAAAGACAGATGTGTTAGAGTATAACCAAACTCTCGCTGGTGGTGGTAGTAATAAAAAAGAGGTGCCAGTCAGTTTCTGGTGTCACTCAATTTATTTTGCCACTTTTCTCAAATGACTTGCTCCCTTAGTGCTCCCCTGGCTGAGCTGACCTGTGGAGACAAGTGCATATTGTCCAGACTCACTGAGTTCAGTTTCACCAGCACAAGTCTGTTGTGGTGCAAGAGGTGGCTAAGAAAGACTAAATTGAGATATTCTCCTTTGAAGATCAGCTGGTTGTTTTGCTAACCTGGTTTAGATTCTGACCCCTTTGCAGAATGGACAAGATCTTGTTTCACAAGATTTTTGTAAAATAAAACTGGAAGGAACGATTCAATGAATAGTGCCTTCTTAAAGGAAGCTGGTAAACAGAACCTGTATTTCTAAATATATAGCTTTTCTCTTAGTTTTCCTTCCTGGCTGAAAATTATGCATCCCTGTGTATTCCAGAATTGTACGGTGAGGATGGGAGGGACAGACCTAGCTACCCTAGCTGTCCCTCAAAATATTTGAAATTGGAAAGCTTTTGATCAATCTAATTGTAACATGTTTTGTTTTGTTCATAGCTTTGAAGTAAGCTGCTTATTCTATTTAAATAATTAGAATGGTTTTGTATAAGTGGTTTGTGGGGTTGTTTTTTTTTTTTAAGATTAAGAAGCATTTCAAGGAAAAAATAATTTGGGCAAATTTTATGTGAATTTCTTGATAGGAAGAAAAGCCCCCATAAACAAGTAACTCGTCTCTATATATCAGCTATTTCTCCAAGATGCAACAAAATTTAAAAATGGTGTTGGAGAAAAAAAAGTCTGTCGGGGAAATATTTACGTGTCTTTAGTTGAATATGGTCGAGTGGAGCACTCTGTAAGAAACCTGCCTTCAGCTTACTGTCGATTATTGAGGGGAAACTGTTTCTGTGTTTGATTTATTGCAAGTAGTTTGTATTAAAAGCTTCCTTGAAACATAAGTATAAGCAATTGTAACTTGTTAGTATGGGGGTTATTTTATAAAAGAAATTTATGTGTGTCTATTAGAAGAGTAATCCAGTGCATTAGAACAGGGTGTGGGTATTACAGTGTTTTAGCTCTGGGCAAATTGGAAGGAAGCAAAAAATATCACCCCTGCTATCTCACATGCTGTAAAAAAAATAAGCTGTCATGCTTCTGCCAGAATCTACAGGAGAGTTCTATGGTGCTAGAAATACATTGCAGAGGATCAAAGGAAAATATAGGGTAATTCTTAATCTTCTTTTACCAACAGCACATGAGCTTTAGGAAAAATCCTCCTTCTCTGTCTGTTTTCTCATTAAAATAGTCTAATTCAGGGAAGATGATGAGAACACAGCAGTGAGACTGTCCTGCCAGTTAAAAATTCACCACTCAGCAAACTAGGATTTTACTGAAATTGTTTGGGTTTTCCCATAAAAGCCATAGAATTTTCCATATATTGTAGATACAACTCTGTGAGTATTCTGAACAGCTGTGTTAAGCTCTGCTTTACTAAGGATGTACTTAGAAATACTAGTTTTTTTCCTAATGATGAAGCAGCATCATGATACTGTTGTCAGTCTTCCACAGACTACGCTCCCAGTTTCCTATTTGACATCCCCTCTGGTAGCACTCTGAGTAAATCTTTCACATGAACTGCCATTAATTCATTTCTGTGAAAGAACTATTGTGAGTACAGTTTAAATTGATTCATTCATCCAGTCACTGACCAGACCAACATGTCTGAACTTGCTGGATGAGACAAGAATGCAGCAGTAAGTACCTTTTTCTGTAGCAACCTGTTATGTGCTTTTCTCCTTTTAAAAGTATTTCCTTGTTCCAGTGCTATTACTTACATTTGAAGTTGAGCACACACTTAAATGATTTTGGCCGGTCAGTATTCCAGATGTTTACTGCTCACTTTGAAATGATCAAGCGCAAATGGAAAACTCTTGTGCAAGGCTTTATGTTCCATTTTCTGTCTCCTGAGACAGGCAGTCTTGCCAAGGATCTGTTCTGGATTTTTGTTGCTTTGTTTGTGTGCCATGAAACTCTTGCACGTAAGAGATGTTTTGATTCCAGCATATTGGTTGAAGTAACTTTGCTACTAAAGAAAGGAGCCAAGGGTGTTACCTGTGACTAATTTGATGTATGTCAGTCATCTAATGAGTCTGAAAGGGGTCTCCCACCTGGAGAGTCTCACAGGATATGTGGCACATAATTTATTACTAACACATCATGAGTTTCGGCATTATAGTGTACAAAGCATTCCATGTTTGGTATAGTCTTCTCTTGATTGATTAGCTTTGAAATGGAAGGGTGTTAGACTGTGAAAGTGATTTTTTTTGCTTCCCCCCCCCCAGTTTTGATCCAGTAGTTTTTGTTTTCTTGAAGTACAGACAAGTGTTTAGACTTCCTGTATGTGTCTAATCTGCTCATTATTTTTTATTTACTGTCTATTACTAGAACAAAAAAAAAGAAAAAGAAAGAATGATACAGAAAGTATAAGTTTCTTTTTCTCACTGCTAGGCAGCATAAGTTTTGCTAAAGATGGATTTAGTGCTCTTTCATTTGAGAGACACAAATTGTTCCCAGTTTCTTGGAGAGCAGGAACTTGGGAAAGGACAGGCGATTGTTCTAAGAGTTATGAACACTGTGAATAATTGTCCTCCATGGCCTGGAAAGCAAGTGCAATAACTGTCACCGGAACAAGTGCCTGGTTTTAGTTGTCTGATGACTTCTTGTGAAAGCACTCAAAGAGCTTGTTTTGTTTAGAGATACCATCTTAGGTACTGGATAGAGCCAGAGTTTATGTGGAGTTTCCCAAACAACTTTTCCCCTCTCTGCAATTCCCAGAGAAGCCTTTTCTACTCTAAATAAACCCCTGGCAGGGTGCAAGTCAGTGGGTGAGTGAGAAATCTGCCAGTCTCAGGGAGTGCAGGTTTTTATCACAGTTGGTAAGGCTTTGCTTTGTTTTTTAGCAGGTTGGGAAACAGCTTTCCTGCTTATGTGCTTGGATTGCCTTCCTATGTCTGGTGTAGACGTCAGGATCAGCAGGTGGCAGGGCAGAAATGACAAGTTGGGCAGGGCTGCCCAGAGCCCCTCTTGGCAGGAGGGCACGGCGGGTGTGGAGCTGGGGGAGCAGCAGGTCTGGCCCCGCAGCAGCAGGGGCTGAGGGGTTGGTGCAGGTCTGGCTTGTCTGCCAGGAATTGTCTTTCTGGCTGCTCAGGCTCCTCAGACCTGGCAGCAGATGGTGGTGTCCTCAGTTGCCATCTCCTTCACTTACTCATGCCCTTAAAATACTTTTCTGAGAGCATATTGTGGCACTCCTATTGCTGTTCCTTATGTCATGGTTTGTGTGTCTCCTATACTTGATTTATTCAGCAGCCACACCGGAGAGGAGGTTTCAACCTGAGAGAAGCTGGCATTTAAAAAAAAACCAAAATGACACAGAAGGTGACCAGGGTTCTGTTTAGAGGAGCATCTCTAACTAGTGTGTCCTGCTCAAATTCACCATGGAGAAAATAATTTTCACTTCCATTCAACCTTTGTCAAGACAAGGGAAATACAGGGATGCTCACACTTCCTGAGAAATCAGTAGAAAGCCCAGTGACTGGGAAATTCTGCCTGTATAGTGGTTGTCCATCTAAAACCATGTTCCATTTAATTTCATTTTGTTTAATTTGACCAAGACTTAATTTGAACAACAGTTAAATAAGTCATAGTATACTTCTAATTGATAATTTTGGTGTTGATGTAATGCATTTCAAGGGATTCTGGAAAAGTCCCTGTAAAAAAGGCTCACACTTTGCAAGCAACTTATGTTCTTATATAAATTATTCAGTTTTCAAAGTTCTGAACATGCAGAGAGGTATTTTTTACTCTCTTCAGTTTTGTCTCAGGCTTTTTCAGGTAAATAACGGGTATCTTATTTTTGCAATAGTTAATAATTTAAATTTGTAGCTTACATGAACCTACCAAAAAGTATTTTTGAATTTTAAAAGAAATATTATGTTGATGAATGCATACTCATAAATATGCATTTTGAATTTATATAAATTTAAGTAACTTATACCAATAAATACATAAATATGTATATAATTCTGGCACTGGCGTGTACATATGTTGTGCCAGACTATGTACACTTTGCATGCATAAAAAGATATTTGGAAACAAAACTTTTATCAGAGCAGCAGAAATAAAAAACTAAGAAAGTCCACACTTTTAAATTAAAATAGAAATAGTTTTTGAACTTGAATGAAATATCTTCCCCTGAAAGTATAAATTATCCTCAGGCTGAATACTTCTAAATCTTCAATAATAAAACTCATACTGACTTCAATGTGAGCAGGAATATAAACCTTTAATAATAATGAAGAAATAAAATACATGCAAGTTACTTCCTGTTTCCAGGAAAAATACTGAAGCTCTCAGTGCTGCAACAGTGACATCCAGTGACCAAGCCAGTTAGTTCTGGACTTGATCTGCGTCTGGAATGAGCACTAAAGAACATGGATGGGAAGGGATCCATAGTGAAACACTGGGACTCATTGAGAGGATAATCTGACACTGTGAGGGAATGAAAAGCATTCTAAATAACTAATCTAGAAAAATTATATATATGCGTATGTTTAATTAACCCATATCTCTTTCCAAAGCAGACATTTGCTGAGCCAAGTAAGGAATATATTATTTCAAAATAAGTCCTTTGTCCAGTGAGGCAATTAGTTTGATGAGCCTATGCACATCTCCCTCTTTTTATTATTTAACAGAATGAAATTCAGTAGGTAATACTTTTCTAGTATGTTTTGCCTCAGATATGATCTACCTCAAGTCTAAAGGGAGCTCTATGATGTAAATTCTTTCAATTTTTATCAAATTAATGAAATAGTAAAACCAAAACCAAAAAAAGAAACCTGCCTTTTGTAGGGAATGAGACAAAACACTTTTTAATAAGGTGTCCCTCATTCTGCTTTGGTTGAGGGCACCGTGAGTTTTGTAATGAAATTCACACCTCTGTAGCTTCTGGCTCTAGAAATGAGTGGCATCTGGTTCTGACCTGACCGTATATTTCGTCAGTTATCAAAAAAAATTTTTGTATTGGATCTGCGTCATGAAATCTCCATGTTATTCAAAATGTCACATGATATGTTCTGTACCTTCTGATTACTGTAATAGTACTACAGAATAAGTTTATCCCTGGGCTTTTCAAAAAGGAAGTAATTGAAATTAATTCTTTAGAATTTCAACTTCAAAGCATGCTACAAGTCACCCACTTTTTACTCTTAAGAAATGAATTCATTAAAAAAAAAGTACATTAGTTAAGTAAACTCATAAGCAAAAAGAAATGCACAGAAAAAACTGATTAAAAAATTGGAAAGGAAACAACTACCCAGAATTCTTGCTAAAGGACAGATGTGACAAACTTGTGCATTTCTTGTTTTATTCTGGGTAGTATTGCCTTTGAAGTGAAGACAGAACATAGCCTGTGTTTTTAGGATTTCCTCATTGTACTATGTCAGCACTCTGCTTTCAACAATAGTCACCCTCTTTGTTCATTTCCATTTCAGTCTGTAGTAAAAACACTTGAGATAGCCATGGTTTTTAAATGAGAACAGGAAGTCACAGGAGAGAACAACAAGGGGGATGCTATAGAGACAGGTTTTCAAGTCTGCCGTTGGGTTCTGATCTCTTTCACTAGGGAAGATCCTTCCCTTTCACTTCCATTCATGTATTTTAAGTTGGGATTTAAATATTTTACTTAAATATTAAATACTTAATGCCATCAACATGTAGATGACCTTAGCTGGAAAAGCAGACATATACTTAGTGGTCTCAAAAAGATCAGCTAATTTTAAGATAATGTAACACTTCACTACAAGACTGACTACTAATAGTGCAAACGTGGAGTCTGTGACAGGCAGCTGACTGTTCCCTCCTGTCAGTGTTTGCTGTGGACTGTCACTGTACAGAGAAAACAGCAACTTTCAGTGCTTTCAGAAATGCAAGGGCAGCAGCCTTGCACTGTGCCACAATTAGTGTGTCTGTGCTGAGGAAAAGGCACTGTAGGTGACCATGAGTGACACATCTTAGCTCTGACTATGCTCACTGGGCTAAGCCATCTATGCTGGTGGTACTTTTCCTGTAAGGTTCCCTTGCTATCTGGTTCTTTGGGAGGGTTCAGATATGCCCATGTTTTTCCGTCTAATTCAAGCACCAAGGAGAAGCATTAAGCTATGATTTAGTTTGTTGAAGACAGGAGATGGGCAGCTCTTAGCCCTATGGAAATTTTTAAAGAACTAAGCAGTGGGAAAATGAAGTGGCATCACTAGAGGGCAACAAGACATCACAGACGTTTGTGTTGTTAAAGCCTGAGCAATGTCCCACGCTCATTGAGAGAGACAGAGGCGTTTGTGAAGAGCAGCTTAGGTAAGCTTTTGTGTTTTTTCAACTATGTGACATTAAGTTTTGCTTCAGGAATGAGAGAGCTTTAAAAAACTAAACACAAAAAACCAACATAACATTTTGTGTTGCCTTCTCTCTGTTCTGGTACCATAAAACAATAACAAGATCGGACATTTGTGCATCATTTTAATTTCTGAACGCCAAATACCTAACACTGTGGTAGAGCACAACATATTCTCCTAAAACCAATCTACTTTATACAAATAAAGATGCAAAGTGTAGGAAAATTTGAATTTGAAGTTCACTGTCTTTTCCTCTATCCCTTTCAGTCAGCATGAGCACCATCCCAAAGTGATGACAGACATTCCAGAAGACAGTGACTCTGCCCCAGTCCTCTGAAGCTATGTCTTACTGCCACTAACAGTGCCCCCAGTGTAAAACCAGTAATAGCTGGCCACACTGTGGTGGAAACAGGCCGTGCAGTATCATGACAGATGATGGAGAGAGAAGGGTGTGGAGGATCTCACCTGAAGTCACCAATGTGACTCAGGGAAGTCAGTTGTTTTTAACCTGTGTGTTGCAAGCATTTTTCAAATGCTAAGACTTTTACCATTAATATTGTTATTGTAGGGACTTTTTCTATTGTGGACATTTAACTGTTGACAACTGTCTTAAGCTATTAGGAGGTTCCAGAGTTTAGTGTGATTGTCTAGGCCATGTCACAGCTGAATGGAATTCTTTTTTCCTACCAAATGTTCAAAACAGTATTATTTCCATCTTCAAAGTCTGATTCAGTTTCAGCTGAAGCCCTTTATGTTGTAGTTATGTGTAGAAGTCCAGAGACCCTTCTGCCAACTAAATAAGAAGAATTGCACGTGGGAACTGAAGAGAGATTAATAGAATAGAAAGCAAAATTATTAATCTGAAAATGAAATAATGTCCTTTGAATTTTCTTTTGAATATGTGTTCTTTATGCATATGCTGGCATTTTTAATCTCATATTGTTTTATTATTTACTAAATATTTCTTAGTCTAACTTTTAATCAAAACAAGGGTTTCATTCTCTTGTGTGTTCCCCAAAGTACTTTTCTTTAAATGTAATTCTCAGCTTATTTGACCATAGGATGGTCAAATGTGCTGTAGCTTTTTCTGGGTTTTTTTTCAGGTCTCTGTGGACTGTTTCTTTCAGAACTACTTTATTATTTTGCACACCAAATCTGAGTGACTTGAGTGAGATCTTGTGAGAAAGGAAGGACTGACTTTAGCACATCGTGACACAAACTATGAAAATTTGGGATTTATCTATTAAATACATATTTCTCATTGAAACAAACAAAAAAAACCCACTTGAAGTTATGACCAGGTCCAGTCCCTAGATTTGGAACCTATTTGCGTGAACTTGTAAATTCAGACCATTCAACATCCAATATGACTAAAAAAAAGGCAGCTCATTTATAAATGATGTAGAGTAGAGCAAGTTTGAAACTATCCACATAGATGCGTGTGCATCCACATAGCTGCATTCCAAGAAAAACAAAGTGAAGAACTTTGTAATTTTTTTTGGAAATCCTGTGGGTTTTGTTTCCATTCTACAGACTTAGATTTCTTTAAATTATGGTATAATTCTCATCTATCTGTTTCAATCTCTTTGTCTTGTGACCCTCGGAGAGACAGTATTTTTTACCATGTGGGCCCACTGTGTTTTTCAGAGGCTTGGTGTCACTCAAATGACAGCCTGACCACTTCCATTTCACTGACCTCCTGGGCTGGGCTGCCTCTTGCTTTATCTGAGCTGGTAATTAGTAACTGCATGGTAGAACCCCACCCCCAGCATCCGAACTGCCCCTTTCTAGCTTCTAGCCCATTCCAGGACAGTTAATCCGTTTGATTATTGACCCAGTCAGTAGGCTCAGCTGACTACTGGCTTTGCCCTGAAAAGTATTACAGACATTTTTACAGTGTGAACAAGACAGGAGATCTAAGGAACTGCCAGGAGCACTTTTGTTTGTGTCAGAGGTAATTAACCCATTAACTGACTATGAGAAACTTCCAGTCTCTTTCAGGATGGTGATGAACAGATGAACATAAATCTTCAATTAAAGTGATACAACTACCTCTTAGTCTTTGCCTAAAAGTAATCCCAATGAGTTACAGCTACTGACTGTGTCAGTTATTGTTCCATAGCTGCTGTTTCTGACTCTGTTACTGTTTGATTCATTACCCGAGAAATTGTCATCCTGTGTTTCTAAGACAGATTCTGGACATCTACCTCTACATGCACAGGTTGCAAGGTCTTGGAGAGGGTCTCTAGGGTCCCTGTCCCTATTTTCAGCCATGGTACTCTTGATGAGACTAAACTTTAGTTTTAGCACATGCAAGCGTGATTTGTAACTAGATGGTGTGTTCTAGCTGGAGGCAGAGCAGCCTTTGTGTCCAGCTGCAGACACTGTGATGAATGCAGCCGGATGCGGAGTAAACGGCAAGGTTTCATTTCAAAACAAACAAAAACCAACAGTGCGCCACAACGTAACTCTCCTAAATAGGCGAAGACTATGACATCCTCCTGAGCCTTATAGAAGCCTGCAAGGTACAAGGAATAGATTGTCCTACACACCTCCCATCCTTTAGGGGTGCAGTCCATTTTCGCTGTGCTGTTTAGGAAACAGTGGCTCTGAACTGCGGGCAGATGAGAAAACTTGAAGCAGGAAGCGTCCCTGCCCTGCTGCAGCTCTGCCCCTCACCCGGGTGAGCCCCTGTGCTCCGAGGGAGCAAGAACAGGGCCGAGCCGAGCGCTCCGCAGGCAGGAGGCTGCTCGGGAAGATCGGGTTGCAATCCTGCCTTTGTAGCTTTACACCACACCCCTGCAACGGGAGTGAGTAGGGGAGGATCATATGCAGCTCTGATTCAGGAATTCCTTCTTTCTGCAAGAACTGTTGCTAAGGACTTCGGTGAGTACTTTGGAAGAGACTTTCTGTTTTAAATGAGTTTTTTCTGTAGCTGGCAGACAGACAACCCTGTCTACTGGTGTGTTTTCTTTAGAATATGGTAGATGCAGCAGTCAGATGTTTAGATTCAAAGTCCAGCGATGAGTGCTGCCAAAAGGGAGACTTTTTTCCTCTGTAAATTTGAAACAGCAGGGCAATGAATATACTTTTATGATTAATAATACAACTAATGTTTCGTTGTCAGAATCTCAAACTATGGTATATTGAGCTCCAAGGCAGGTCTGTGAAAGGAAGCCCTCGTTAAGGTGAATAAATCAGTTCTGATCAAAAACGCGAGTGTGAAGAAAAGCTCTTGTGTTTTAAAGCAATTTCTCCTCTGCAGTAGCTCTAAGGGAGGCTTGATTCAGGCCAGAGGGGTCTGTTAGGCTGTTTCAAAGCCTTCAAAGGCATGTAACATCTGAAGCAATTAATGTTTTAGGAGAAGTATAAGAACATTTGAGGAGAATCAAATTAAGCTCATGATACATAAGCCAATTTCACTCACAATGTATATTGAAATTCTCAAGAAACCAAAAGATCTTAAACAATGAGGATAGTGAATGAGTGTTGTAGTGGTGTCACTGCAATAAACACACTACTGACCATGCCCCTGAAAACCAGAATACTGTCAGTGACTTTTGTAATATTTTACTTAGAAGAATTGGCATAAACTTCATTTTTAGGAATGGTATAAAGCAAAACAGTGATACTTGCCTATACTTTAAAAAAATATTGCTAAATTTTGCTAATATTTTGGAAACTATAAATAAAATTTAAATGAAGGAAAGGCCCATAATAATGGGAAAAGTGAAGCAGGGAGAACAATAACAATTTGGATGGGAGGGAGTATGTATGTGAACCGTCAGTGTGACTCAGTACTCTGGGCATTAGTCACCAAAGTCCTTTCATGGGAAACATGTAAAGATACAAACCTTCCTTCCTGAACGTCTTATGGACAGATGCAGAGCAGGAAGTGCAGCTGTCACTATAGATATGGACTGCAAAGGCGTGCTGTAGGAATTGCCAGGCAACTACTTGGGAAAAACTGGCAGCCTTTTCTCTTTGCAATCTTCTGCTCATTATTTATCTCTAATAGGAGAGACTTTGACTGTCTGTGAAGGCAGCAAGTATCTCTATCCACAGAAAATTTCTCTGCATTATTGTTTAAGCTGAGTTTGAGAGTTATAGTCAAGTTTACTTTGTGTGTAATGTGCATAGAACCATGCTGGGGAGATAAAGATGATTAAAACACTTTCTGCTCTGGCCTTTTCTCCTGTCAAATAATGTCCCATGTGAAAGGGTTCATTAAAAAGCAGCCATGTGGACAATTGTTCAATAAATCCATTTATTTGAAAATTTTTATAATGTTTTTGCTGAAGAGTCTCCAAGTGTGCTTTAAATTGACTTTCAGTAATCTTTATGTTCATCCTTACATTGTGCATTTCATAGTTTGTAGTTTTGAGTTTTAATGCATTTCAACTGTCTGATGCATTTGGTGACCTTTAAAGCTCATTTAGCCTTTCAGTGCAGTGCCCACACTTACTAATATTGCTCATGAAAACTCAGTTGTTACTCATCTAATTGATATTCTAAATGCAGAATAACTTGAATTACAGTTTTATGTTCTTGACTCAGGATGGATGGAACAATAAATGGCACTGAGTTTACCCTTAATATCACTGCAGAGTAATTTTAAAAGCTTCATGGTGAAAACATTGGTATCTGTTTTAGGGTTTAGTGTCAGATATAAAGGGCAGTGAGGGACAGTGTACAAAAATAAGGCAAGTTTTCTGTTAAAGAGGAAATTTTGAGAGATTTGGGAAACAGTGGTCTAGAAAACAAATCAAAGGTGTAAAAGAGCAAGGCTCATATGAGGCTTTCAGAGCACATGCCCAGAGACTTCAGTGAGTCTGAAATCCCATGTCTAGCTAGACCAGACCCACAGCTGGAGAATTACTGGACTCCACTTTTAGCTTCAAGAGCTGTTTCTATGTATCTTGAAAAACCCTTTCAAGTGCATGAACAGGAACAGACAGTAGCATCCAGGTGTTCTCCAGTACAGGGACACTGATATTTCTATGCTATTCTGATTCTGTGGGTCTTGGATTACTTTTAAGGCAGAAAATGTAGTTTGCTCTCACTGATAAAGAGAGACTGACAACATCTCTTACATTATGGGAAGATGCTGTAACATCTAGATTTACTTTAAGAAGGTGATTCTGGCAATGACTTTCTTCTGCATTTCAAAATAAAGTGGTAGCTCCTTGAAGTGCTTTGGGGCTGTCATGATTTTGTTGGTGTGCATTCAGTACATTCTGAGAACACCTGCCAGAGGAACTCCAGAGTGTGTGTGTAGGAAGAAGAAAAAAATTAAATTTGAAAACAAAAATTAAGTTCAAAAAGGAAAAAATCAGTAGAACTTAGTAGCCTCGAGGATTACATGGCTCTCATGTCTCACAATTTGGGAGCAAAGTGTTTGAAATCTGTCAAATTCTGGTACTTACTATTGTCCTTTGTTTGGGATACTTTCTGAATAATCATATTTTCTCTCTAAGAACTTCAAGAGGCTGACAGAGTCTTCATATGTAAAGCTTTTCTTTTCAATAAAAATAGGGAAAACTGACTTTAAAAATGAGGAAAAAGTACCTACTTCTATAAATTTCTCTTTTGAAACTGTTTTAACTTCACAATAGAGACAGAGTTTCCTTGGGGACAGAATAAAGCAAAACCATATGGGGAATTGTATAATTCCTTTCCTTTCATAGTTATTTCACAGCAAAACAGATTTGGTTTTAGTCAGTTAAATTTTATCTCACCACTCCTTTGTTTGATTTCTTAATTATTTCCTGTTGCTGTTAATACAGCTGTTCATTGCCCATGTGTAGTAGTGGTGCCCTCTTCCCTCACATGTGCCTTTCATACCTGAGTACCTCTGGACTTAACTGGGTAATTAGATTTACTGTTTAGTGACAATTTAGAACTAGGCATTTGAGGATATTGACTCAGGCTGTGAATTGCACACAAGAAAGTGAAACCTTCCTTCATGAAACAGTGTGTTCCAAAAAAGCCCCACAAAAACAAACAAAAAACCCCCACAGTTTTAAAACAACTATATTGAAAGGAGCAATGCTCTAGGTCCTCAGATGCTGGAACCACCACCAGGATAAGCAGCATGATCTATACTATGGTGGGAGATGAGGAAACATGACCCATCTTTTCTGTGGCAGTGTTATTTTATGTTGGTTTTAAGTGATTTGTAGGGTGACAATCTGGGACAGTCTGAATCCAGGGGTATTCCCATTGAAGGCAATTTCAGCATTCCTAAACTGTGTGGCAATCCAAAGCTCATGCATCCATTGCAGTAAAACTATCTGTGCTGTCTCCAGCTGGGAAGATAGACAAGATGAGCTAAGCTTGCTTGACAGAGCAAGGAAACTTGTATTTTGGACTTTGGTATGTGTGCAAAATGTGACCTTTGGGATGATGAGGTTACAAAAGGCTAATGGATATGGCCCAAATCAGCAGTCACAAGAGGCATCACTGTGGCAGGGAGCTTCCTCCTGTCATATTTTCAGTATCTGACAGCTTCACTTCAGTGGAATCAAATAATTGTGTTTCTATAGTGTGTACAAAGTGAAATTACACACAACTGTTTTAAAAAATACACAACACTGAAATTATCCATTAGAAAAGGCGGTTGTGGTAAGTTAACTGACTTCTAAATACATATGTATTTATCCATAAGCACAGCTGAGATTTGAACACATAAGCTACACTTTTCCAGTCCAAACTGCTAAGGAAAAAAAAAAAACACCACAGCATTTATAATGCTAATATGTAACTAATTGCTGCTTGTTTGTTTTGTTGGTGGATTATATGCCATGGGAGTGGCTATTAGAATGCTGAAGGCATTCCCTGTTTGAAAATAAGATTAGATGACCAGTATTTTTTCCTCCAAACAGGCACAGGTTTGAGTGTGGTGGGTTTGTTGTTTTGTTTTTAAAGATTTATGAACTTATGTAAACCAGTAGTTTTACAGTCCACATGTAAAAGTATTTTGGTGGGTGCAAAAGATTTCTTTTCCCTATTGAAAGGCAGATCACAATGAAAATGGGCTAGTTATATGATTTGTTGTAGCTGAATCTAGTGTTCCTGTGAAAAATGCAGCTATTGTAATAAATCAGTCTTAATTTCAAAGCTTATAAGTCACTAGGACTGTTACATCAGGTGTCCTGCACTGCATGATCAGGGAGGTAGGAAAATTTCTTGCAGGCTTCTTTTGCCAAGGCATGCTCTCACTATAGCTCTGCCTCCCAGAATATATCCAGTTCCTGACTCTTGGGTGATGGATATCATGGATGGGAGGCTGGACTGAGTCAGGTAAAAAGGAGAACTCAATGGAGGATGAAGTTAAAGTCTGGAGCTGTGTCAGAAGACAGGTCGAGTGGAGACAGGATGGCAAAAGTACATAGTGCCAGGGGTGAGCCAGTTAGGAGAAGGAATTAGTATGTTCCAAAGCTAAGCTGGGAATATGGAACACAGTTTAAAAGCATGAGTGATAGTGAAGAGGCAAGAGAGGTCTACAGGCACAGGAAAAGAACAGAGTTCTTTTGGTAGGCTTATTAATTTATGTATTTTCATTTCCATTTCAAAACATACCAAGGTGTCCTTTTCAATTCATTTATCAGGTGTGGTTGAGAAGCAACATTTGCCACTTTAATAAAAGCAGAACAAAAGTGGGAGTTTAAATCTGAAACAGTGACATCAGGTCATAGAATTTTTCACCATAAAATCTAATGAAGACATTTGTTATTCTAAACTTCCCAGTTTTCAATTAGCAACTTAAGAGAGTGGAGTAGTGCAGTAGAAAGGCATTTATGTTAAATGATGAAAGGTAGGGAAACAACCAGAATTGTCTTTCATAACAAAAAGTAATTTTGAAGTTCTTGGAGGAATGAGACGGAGTCTCTGGTCTCAGGACAGATACAGACTATTGGAGCTGCTACTGCAGGGCACAGAAGGGAGATAAGTTGGGGAGGAGGGGTGGAATTTTGATAGGTTTTGCTTTCAATCAGTAATGGTTGCGTGCTGGTGATTCCCAGTGTGCTGCTTCCCCTTTAATGAAGTGGCTGTGACTGGTGGAAATCACTTTAATTTGTGGCCCAGCACTGGCTCTGGGACAGGTAAGGCTGGGGCAGGTCTCGTCATTCTTTGCTCCCTTTATGTCAGGGCAGAGGTGATGGAATTCAGGCTCACTTTGTTCTTCATATTTACTGCAGAGGAAATGAGAACACATGACTTTGCAAGCAGATGCAAAACAACACGTGGAAAAAAATCCTTTTTAAGGGAACACACTGGCTCTGCCAGCTGGGAGACAATGCTCCAGAGAGGTCTAATTAAATCTCTGTCACACAACTCCTAGTAGGTAGTACAAGATATCATAGGGCAAATACTATGCCTCCAAAGTATAGTGAACTGAAAAAGGTGTGCGTTTATCTGAGAGATGTTATAATCCTGTCTTATTGGAGCTTTTAATCCCCAATTTTAGGTTGTGCTAAATTTGACCTCTTTGCACATCCTGTCTCCTGCTATTAATTCCTCTATTCAATTACATACTTTGCTCTTTTTTTCCCATTTTTCTTCTGGTTTTTTTTTTTTTTTCTTTGTAATTACTTTTGTTTTATTTTTCTGTGTGTCTGTATTTCCATTTCCTGGGCTGTCATTGTGAATGAGTCACTTTTACAGTCATTACAATGTCACTTTATGCCATTTTCTAGGAATGTCTTTTTTTGGCTACTATGGGAAATGCTAGGGTTTTTTTTTGCTTTTTCCAGTTAGCTAGTTAGAGATAAAAACCACCCTGAAAAAATGCTTGCATCTAAGCAGTCAAGTAACTATAGAAATTGGTGTTGAAGAGACTGCTAAGTAAAAAACAAAAACAAACAAAAAAGAAACAAAAACCAAACAAAATAACAACAACAAAAAACATATATATATGCACACAGATACACACATAACATTTCTGTCTCCAAAGGCTGCAAACTGCATGGAGAAGACACTGAGTTTTTAACTTTTCTGCCTTTAGCAAAGAAAATCTTGAGAGATTCCTTTTATTTGTCTGTTTAGGTGTCAGGACAAAAGAGTTATAAGACCAGGTAATGAAGATTTGTTACTGCGAGCTTCCTTGATTGCTTGTGGTCTGCCTTGTCTACCTGTATTTCAGCCTGAGGGAAGCCAATGACATTATTTGGAAATAAAAGTATTGAAATAAACCAGGAAATAAATTCGTGCCAATCCTTCACCACAGACCTTTGACCTTCTTTTTCAAGTAGAGTTGTTGTTATCTGTTACACATATAAAAATATCTCCTTAAAAGGTAGGTAGTTTGGGAGCAGTGAAGTGTCAGTTCCTAAAGAACTGTATTCATGAAATATGCATTAATGACATTATGCTGCAGAGAAAAACCAGTATTAATGCTGCACTGATTCCTGGCTGTCCTAAGCAAGAACCCTTCTGGAGGGTTCACTCCCAGAGATTACTGCCAGAGATTACTCCCTTACTGTTCACTCAGATTTTCAGAATTTGGCTTAAATAATCAGACCATTTAACAAGAATTATTTAAACTCAAAACATCTCCTATTTTTCCCAACGCAGTGAATCCTTCACAAATGTGTGCATCTAATATTTCATTGAGCCAAATGAAGTATTTTGTATTGAGCTTTCTATATAAATAAAATAAAAAAAGGCAAACCAGAATGCATTAAAAAAGAAACTTATATTGATATAATAAGAGATTTACAGCTTTAAAGTTCTGCTACTGGGCAGCTGAACATCCAGTCAGAAAACTTGTTTTTATTCTAGAGGATTTAGGTTTTTAATTGCAAAAGCAGTGCCAAATTCACTGCTCTTGTGTTTCACTCTTCCTGTAGAAATTATAAGAAAGAACTGAACTACAGTAGGATTTAAACATTTTATTACCAAAATCTTCACTCCATTCATCCCACCTACCCTGGCACAATGTTCTGGGAGTGCATGACCTTCTGGGAAGGTCAGCAAGAGATAAAGGGGATGGTCTTTGCTCAGTAGGCTTTGCAGAAAGGCAGATATGCAATTATCCAGCCTACGTTTTTCCTCTTGGGAACTTGCCCAAGCATCAAGATGCCCTGCTTTTGACAAGGCACTCTTTCTTCCAAGGGAAATGTAGGAGTTGAGTGGAAGAACAGAAATACTGTACCCCGGGAAGATTGTAGTTTTCTGTACAAATTCAGTAATTTATCCGTATAATCTCACAGTGATGATTATATATGACAGCTCATGATACACAAAATTTTACTTTCAAATGAAAAAATTGAGACTTACTGAGGATTCCCATTTCTGGCTGATTGCTTTTTCTTCTACCTGGGAACAAGCTTTTTAAAATATGGGATGACAGACTAAAAATTGATTACTAAATTTTGCAGTCTAAATCTGCACTCTACAGATTCCTGGAAGAAGGAACAAAAGCCTCAATTTGGGTGACAAAAAACCAAATTCAAATAGAATTTTGCTGAACTAGTGAGAGTTTTGATGCCATGTTTGGTAAAACTCAAATATAGAAAATGAGAGCCCAGGGACAAACTTGGAATCAATCCATGGGCAACTGAGGTTGTGGATAATTTGCAAGTTCCTTTATGAAGAGTCACAGTTGTGCCAATGATTATTTCTGCGGAAAACAATGTGCTAGAAAATTGCCCTTTCCCATGTAATTTCAAGGACTAAAACTGGAAGTGTACTTGGTCATTTTTAATTCCAGTGAACTCGGAGGAACCAGGTAAAATTTGAAAATTATTGCCTTATATCTAAGTATAAATCTGAATTTTTGATGATATTTCTGCTTTTATTGAGCCTAGATGATGTGAAACTATCACCATCTTTCTTTACATTGTAATGCTAAGTAGTTGTGCAATTTGAAATCTTTTAATGTTTTTCTTAGTTGTGGATTTATTTTCATTTTAATTCTAGTTGATGTCAAACTGATTTCATAAATCAGACTTCTCTCGATTCATAAAGACAGTCTTAGACAACTTCACGTTCCCTTGTACAGATACTTTCTTTATAAAGTGTGACTGGATTTTTTATAAGCAGCAAATAAAAAGATTTGCTGTAAGATTTTCTTTAACCTTTGGATAAAAATGGAAAATTCTTCCAAGGTCATGTAGCACAAAGCTTTGTATATAAAGGAACCTAAAACTAGAGTTCTAGTTAGAATCGTGAATAAAGATGCTACTTCTATATCTTTGAAAAATAGCTGAAAATAAGACTCTGAAAATGTGACTCTTGCACACATTCTGTTTACAAAATGTTTCAGAACTTGCAAAAAGCTGGTTTCTATTCCAAGAGAGGTTGTTGCATCTCTACTATAAAACAATAATTTCTGGGTTTGTTCACAGAAATAAAAACAGTTTCTGAGGAAAGATTTTTGAAATTGTGATTAAAACCACAAAACGAGATCTGAATTATTTTGTGGAAGATTTTGCCAAACTTATGTGGAGAAAGCATTTTATTTGTTAATGTAGAAATTAAGTTTAATAATTGAGCTGAGAAGGAATGGAAGATATGCATTCCTTTGTTGATTTTGGCAGGAAAGCATTATGATAAAAAAATAAGCACTGTTGTATTTTCTGGCTAAAATAGAAACTCTATGGATCCCAAAATTCTGTTCCTTTGCAATAAGAAAAAGAAAAAGTAAAAGAAAAAAAAATGCAGACACCTCTGTCTTTTTCACTGTATTATGTAATAAAGCCTTCTAAAGGGAATTCTCAGTTAAAAAAAAGATCCAAATAATTAGTGCTGCTTGTGATCTGGTTTGTAATTTCGCCATGAGCTACTTTTAAGAATGCATTTCTATTCTACTACATGTGCCGGGAGTTGGGAAAGCATTAAGTATTCAAGAGGGAAAAATTGGTAACTTTTCTAGAGAGGAACGAAAGTTAGGGGTCTGATAGGTGAAGATTTGCTGCCTTCAAGACGTGCGAACAAAACCACTAAACAGTGTCTGAAGATTAGGAACTTCCCATCCTTAGATCTTTAATTTTTACTAATTTAATATTGATTTAGTATGTACTTTAAGAGAAGAGGATATCTATAGAGAACCCATCTGATGGGAACAAAGAAAGTATTTAGCCTATCCTCTAATCAGAATTCTGAGATCCCTAAGGAACTTTCAGTTAGTTAGAAAATACGCATTTCTGAAAAAAGTTAAAGCAAAAGTTTTCCAGAAGTAATCTCATATGTGCGTGCATAACCTCATCTTTGGCAACCTGATCATGCCATGGAATCAAAGCGTTTTCTTTGTGTGAATGGTTGCACCGATACAACGTGAAGAATAATAACTCTGCACTGAAGTGAAGTACCCCGGATTAAAGGGATCTACAAGATGCAATGTCCTTCTCAGAGCATTGAAACTCATGTTGCAGAAAGTTCACTGACTCCCATGAAATGCAACTTGCACAAGAGTCCAGGAACTTGGTAATTATAAACTGGTTAAGTATTTGTTAAAAATAGAACCCTGCATTTGTGGCAATGCCTGTAGGTTCTGCAGACTGAGTAAACCTTTTTTGGAAGGATTTGACTTGGCAACCAACTAAACATTATGTAAAACTGATCAGGACAATAAAACTGCCAAGTGTTATATTTTACATCATTATGTATTCCAGGAGGTGAATTCAATTGTGACTTTAAGTCAAAGTAATAGCAATTCCTCTAATCTGTACTGGAAACAGGATAGGAGCTTTGCAATCTGCTGAGCACAGCTATGAGCTCCGTCTTGTTTTCCATTGTGCTTACAGTATCATCATACTAACACAGCTCACATTATTCCCAAAGCTGCTGTTTCTGTAGCTGTCCATAGGATAGCACTACCCTGCTAAGGACTTTTGCAGAACACTCAAGGAATTTGACTGAAGTGTATATTGTCATCTGTGTGTTATACAGGGAAGATGAAAGGAAGAAAGAAGGGATGTTCCATACCTTCACCCTTTATTTTGCTGTTCCTCTGTGTCACTGGGCATGCAACTGCTGAGTCAGATGGCAGCGAAGAAGAGGACGTTGTGGGTAAGAGGTTACTACAAAACAGCTAAAACTATCTCAAGCAGCAAAGCCCACTCTGTTTAAATGCACTGTAGATGTAATTCTGTACTTGAGAACTCTTATGGGAAACTTTTGAAACAGGCTAAGCTAAAAATGGGCTGGTTTCTAACTAGGAGAGTGATGTGCAGATTTATGTATCAAGCTTTAGCAAAATTGCCTTCTATCAAGGCTTCTGTTTCCCAAGCATTTTGGAACTTGTAATCCTAATCAAACATTGGGTTAGATATCAAAACGATTCCCTTAAAACTCTGCTTTAGGATCAAGGAAAATTCAATGTTTAGGGAAAAGAACAAAAAGCTGGCAAACTCAGGTTTTATCTCCCCATGCAAAAAGAGCAGAAATATGATGAGTAACATTGTAGATTGGTGTTGCTCTGTCCCATGCACAGCTCTCCTGAGTCACAGTTAACGTGCGAACTTTGGTCTAAAGATGATGCATTTATTATCCTGCTTGTTTTTCTGGGCCTTGAAGAAGGTCTTTGCACAGGCCCAAGTGATTTGGTATCACTGGATAAATGAAGGAGTTGGACTTGATCCTTGTTAATCCCTTCCAACTGAGGATTTTCTATAATTCTCTGATTAAAAAGTCACCAGTTAGAGATTTCTGTTATGAAAAAAGTGTGACTGTTTAAACTGGGGAGGTTCTTGGATTTTCACCATTGTAAGATCCCTGTTTACTTCAATGGATCAGACTTCTATGTTGGATATTGTTGGGAAAGGTATTTTAATTTCCTCCCAAACAATTTTGAGAAAGCAGACAAGGAAAAAAAGTACACTTTTTGGGGCCATACTAAAATATTCCTCTTTTCTTTGAGAAAACAATTTAAAATTGTGATCATTTCCTTAAGCTGCAGAGGGTTGTGAAGTGGATGCTTCTATTTGGCAAGTCTGACTTTGCAGTGTAACTGGGAATGCAGCTAAGAGGAACCCTTCCTTTATGTTGGCACTCTACCTAACCTGCCCATGCTTTGTCCTATTTCCATCCAGATTATTTCTCTTCATCAGAGTTTTTCAGCAGAGTTCTTTGAGACAGAAATATTAATTGTGCACAGTCATGGCTACACTAAGCTTGTACTAAGCTTATGCTGTAGGACCATGTCACAACTACTCACTGCAATTGAAGATATGTGCTGTTCTGCATTAAGCTTATGCTTAGTATGGTTGTGTAGCAAAGACTGGTTTATGTAGAATAAATTTGTTTCTTCTTAACCCTGAAGTGCATAAATGCCCTTCTTATTTGAGGGCAAAGTCACGCTTATCCTTACCCTGCAACTCAGTCATACATAAATCCTTAGCCCAAGCTTGCAGTTCATGATGTCCAAATTTGTCACCAGAACAAGAAATCTGTTGGCTTTATTTTTTCCCTCTATTTACTTTGTTTATAAAAGAGAATAAGAAAATAATCTCAAGGTAATTAAACAGTCATTTTACTGGGCATTATTTTTTTCGCTGTTTATTTTTCAACCAGTTGTTTAAAATTATGTGACCAGTAACTGACTTAGTATGAGAAACAGTTCTGAACTTTTAGACTCTAATTCTAAAGTAAAAAAAAAAAAAAAAAAAAACAACCCCAAAAAACAACAACAACAAAAAAAACCCCAAAAACCCAATAAAATGTGATGGTTAGAAGTTAAACTAGGATACTATTCTTGTGACTACTTAAGACTCTGTTGCAGTGTTTACAAAAAAATTGATTTTGCACTACTCTGTTTCCGTAAAATGTTTAGATGGCTGCTAATTGAAATGATATTTGTGTTTTCTCAAGATGTAAATTCTAGACTCAGTGAATTTAAATGCAAAAATCTCATAGGGCACAATTTCATTGATAAGATTTATTTTAAAGTTAGATGGTTATAAACCTATGACATATTTCACCCCAGCATTCCATACACTGCAGGTATAAAAGGATAAAATAACTTCTGTGCATCAATTATTTGTAATGTCATACTTTTGGGCCACATTGAGTACAAGTGCTCTGTGAATTTAAGAAGTGGGTTTTTTCTCTATTTAAAATATAAAATTTCGTCTATTTAAATTAAGGTTGGAGGTCAAGTCCAGTGAGATAAAAAAGGATTCTTAATTTGCTCTCTTTCAGCTAAACCTATGATTTTTCCACCCATAAGTCAGGGTAATAACAAAAATGAATAGTATAAAAATAACTAGTTTATGTATACTGTTCATTAATACCTTATGTGGTTGGCAGCTCTTTAGTTGATGTTCCAAAACTTAAAGAAAAGGACTCAAAAATTGAATGTGCTTTTTATTCATATGTGAAAACTCGCCAAGAATAAATGTGCCTGCTGAAAGTAAGTGTAGGAAACACATGGGTAGGAAGAGCAGGCAACAGTGTGTGGGTGGGAAGCTGTCAAATTGACAAAAATGGAGAGAAAAGAAACATCTATTCATTAGTGACAAGGTGTTTAGTATTGATACCACTTATCGAGGGGAGACGTTGACAAGAAAGACTGGGAAGATGGCAGCGTATCTTTATAATGAAGGATAACCACGGAAACTCATGTAAGGTTGAGAACACATAACCTAAGCAAACAAAACAGAGTATTTTACATAAAAAGTCAAAAGTATTCTCGATCTTCATTTTCTCAATTTATACAGTTCTGTTCTGAGAAGCAACTAAGCCGTAAAACTGTTGTCTTTCATGTTTATTGTGCTGCAGGTATAGGATAGAAATCAGTGCTCTTTCTAACAAAAAGGAGGTCTTTTTAACAAGCAACCCTGCAGATTATCCTTAAGAGACTGAAAGTCAAATTAAAGTCTTTTGTTTTGCCTAGAGCCAGGAAGAAAGGTATTGTTTTCACTTGTATTATTGTAAGAGGATTAGAGATGTTATTTACCACTACTGCTTTTGTAATATTACACTGCTTGCTAGTAAAAAGTGAGACGGGTGCCTTGCCTTGATCACCTGTGGTCCATGTCCTCAGGGCTGCAGCACGGCCAGTTGCAGACTGTTGGAGCTATCACAGTGCAATTACTGCCCTGAATTAATAGTGGCTGTCCGTTTGTTAAACACTTGTGTCTTGAGCTGCAAAAGTTGCCATGTGAATGACAAATGCGAGAATGGCTGGATCTTGGCCCATATCCTCTTTGACAGGTGACAGAAGCAGGAAGGCTGAAGGAGTGGAAGAAGAGGGTACTGACCAAACACCTACAATGAGCTCCTGCTCACTGTGAGCCATTTCACCAGCATTACTTTGCCCTTACCACAAACTAGGGAAGAAAATGACTAAATGAGTGTTCAGTGCTTTCAGTTAAGAAAACTTATGTAGCTGATGTAATGAAGTCATTCGAGGGCAGTGAGGGGAATGGGAGGGGTGGTAGAAAGAGGGGAGGAACTTTTACTTTGCTTTATTTTAATTTCAGCATGATAAGTAAAACTTTTGTGTGACAATGATCAACAGCTGTAACAGTTATTTAATGTGTTTCAATCAAAACAAAATCTTCTTGGTCTAGGGTAGTCCAGTCCTATAATTATATAGATTTTCTAATTTTTTTGAACCAGATGCCTAAATTGAATGAGTAATAAGTATCAAACAGGGCCAGATCCACTGTGGAAGGTTAAACTAATTTACTTCTTTAAAATGACAATAGCAAAGTGCTAAACTTAAGAAGGAGAATCAATGCATTCATAAATACAGGATTTAAAATAGCTGTTGAAGCACCCGTATAACAAGGTTATATTTGCCAGAAAACAAACGTAAGTTCCAGAGCATTACAACAGTAATACAATATTGCTTAAAAAAAAGGCAGGTGATTTTGTATTGTACTAAGGAAAAAAACCAAAACCCAAAAGTTAATTATTCCACTCTATTTACCACTGTAGTGCCACAGGTAGAGGATTACGTTCGGCTCTGGGCAGCACATTTTGACTGTAATCCAACCAATAGGAAAGCTCCAGATGACAGTTATAAAAGGATTAGAAAGCAAGTCAAATAAAAAGATTGGAAGAAATTAGGTCATTTACTATGGAGATAATTAAGAGGAAACAAAAGTCTTCCAAGAAGAAAAGAAAGAAAGTAGACCAGAGGTGGCCTAAGGCAGTGATGCAGTGAGTGCAAGGCAACTGCTGCCCCATGAAGGCTTCAAGCAGCCTGGGAAGAAGCCAAACCTGGAGAGCCCAAAATAAAGGTTATGAGTGCAGGATGCCGCTTCCTCTCTTGCAGCAACCTTGAATTGCAAGACAAAAATGGTGGATTTAAAAATAAACCCCAATTTTTTATGTGTATATATATATACGGTTTTAAATAATTTTGTCTATGCGTGAAGAAAGCAAAATATTATCTAGTATATCATAAAGAGTATTGAAGTGGTATATTACAAAGAAAGCCTGTCTTGTAAGAAGGGTAGTGGAATGCTGGAACCGACTGCTTCAGGTTGCTGAGAATTTTATTCCGCTTGAAGTCAACGCTGTTGATGTTCCTATGAGTTTTAACTTCCTATGTTCCTGTTGAAAAACATTCACTGACCTTTCTGACAGATATCTTCTCTAAATGTCATATCCTGTGCTCTTCACACAGCACCTAAAATGCAGCAGTAACTATTTGTTCCAGTGTTCAAGAGCAGAGGAAGAGGCATTATACTAGTTTTCTTGAGGTGTATTCCACACATGAAATGAGTACAGGCAGATTTGTGTCTGTGCAGATCTAATGGCCAAACACTCCTGCTTGCCTTCTCATCTGCTGCTTTAATCTGAGAAGGAAAGCTAATTTTTTATCAGCTGTGTGAGTTAAGTGTTCCCAGGTGTAAAATAATGGGGAAGAATTCTTTCAGTGTTCCCAGACACAAGAATGATTCAGTTCCGATGAATCCCTTGGAGACTTCTTCAGTCACTTGGTTGCTGTTTAAAGTTGGAGGGTTTGGCCCCGGGGGGTTTCACGGGGTACAGATTTTAGTCAAACTATGGCAACTTTCTAGCATTCTTCAGAAACTAAATGTCCAGTTGCCAAGAAGTGTGACACAACTAGTCATTATGCTTGCAGCAGATGTCAGTACATCTGACAGTGGTTAACAGTGTCCCTGTGACTGCAGAGGAAAGGCCTTAGAGGTAAGCAAAACAATGTGTTAGTTCTGTGGGTTTGAGGGAAATAGGCTAGGAGTTGAGGGCAGAAAGTTGCCAAGATAAACTCTAAGCTATTTGTTCGTCATCTTTGTGTAGTTTTGCAATTATTCTCGCACACTATTTCTATTTTGATAGCCTGCAACACTGGTGTGGTGTAATGTGGCAAACCAAATGGGCTGACATAAGTCTATGTTTGAACTTCCAGTAGTTAAGAAACCTCCTAGGTTTTCACAGCCTCTTGTAGAGTGAACTGGGTCAGTGCCACAGGTCATGTAGGAGCTCTCATTTCTTGTGTGCCAAGAAAATGAGATGTTTATAAACCAGCTGCCAGCCCCCATCCCAGCTGCAATTGAGTTGGATCAGTTTCTGTGGAGCTCTCAGTGTTTGATTTTAGCATTTCAGGAGTAAGTTCGTAAGTTACTGAAAAACTTTGATGTTTTGAATGCGCTTTTTCCCTGGTACTGAGGGGGGAATTCCAAAGTTTCATTTTGCAATGCAGTATCCTCTCAACTTTTAAAGTTGAGTCTTGTTAACCCTCTTCCAAGGGATTTGCAAACCCGCTGTAGAAATTTAGAACCTTTGAAGAAAAACTTGCAATTTACTGTGACTTCTGAATACCAATCCTTTTTGGGCATGGGAAGGCCCAGATAAGGAAAATGGCAAGAAACAAAATTCCAAAATAGTGTTTGGCAAGCTGAGTTTCACACCAAGTTTATCCAATTTAACATCTTTTGTAATTCTTCATTTTATTTCATCAACACTGCAGTCTTCATTAATATTTTCAGATTTATATTCTGAACTTCAAAATGTGTAAATACATCTTCACCAGTGAGGGAAAATCACAAACTACTTTAGGGACTGAATGGTTTAATTATAATTTTGAAATTAGTCATCTTCATATGTATTCTAACACCAAATGGTCTCCACTTTTGGAAGATCTCATTGTGTGCTACAATTATTCTGTTGATGGTAATTGGGTGATAAAGGTTATTAATTATTCAAGGACTTAAATTCACTAAAAGATTTTAGTGCTGAAGTTTGTTTACTTCCTGTAGTTCTAAGTGGCTCAAATGAAATAACATTGGTAAACTTTCTTTGATCCTCAGTACTTATGAGGATTTATCTCAGCTGTGCATTTCATTTAAATATTGTATCATAAATCAATTTTGTATGTTAAAATTAAATAGGCACAAAGCAGGTTGGTAATAAATATACTAATTTTCTTTTTTACAAGTCATAAAGCCCAAATTTTGTGGATTCCTTTAATTAAAACTGGAAACTTTGTCTAGTAATAGTAGGAAGCTGTGCAATGATCATGGAAACTCTTGTCCTCATCCTTTTTTGTCTCCTGTTTTCTGGGCCACCACAAACAGCACTGATGGAAACGTTTGTGTCTATGTTAAGAGACAGCAATATTGCAATTAGCTGTGGGAGAATGAATGAAAAATTTCAGGTCTGTTCTTCTGCTTCCTATGGCAACAACACCAGCTCTGTAGAGCTTTCAAAATCCTCTAGGCTAAAAGAGTTCCTTGGAAGAGCAAAACAGGAAAAGATCTTAAACCATATATTTTTAAGGGAAAAGTATCAGAAACTTGATTGCTAGTCAGAATTTCCTTATAGACATTGACAGTGTAAGACTTGGCTATGACAAATATTACAGAATATACTCTGGCCTAATAATGTATATTGGAAAACATACAGTTTTGTTTCACCTTAGCTTTCCAGTTGCATGCTTAGCCCTGGGAAGCTGTAATGCAAGAACAGTGAGATCAAAGGGAAAAGACGGTATCATGACCTTTCAGTGGTCCGGGCTGGGTTTGTGTCCCAGTCAGGCTCGATCTGACAGGGCAGTGATGCCCTCTGCAGGGCTCTGTTCGTCCCACGCTGCCCCCAGGGAAGCGTTTGTGAGCGATGTTGACTGTTAGAAGTGCATGAAGGGGGCACAAGGAATCCTTTCTGCAGCGGTAGTCACTGTGGTTTGGGGGCTACAAGGGTTTTCTCTCTGTATTTGTTGCTCAGAATTGCTCTCTAGCTCATGTGATTAGGCCATTCTACACTATTTAGAGATTTTTTATGAGGAGTACAAGTTTATAATATGAGCTGCTTTGGTTGAAAATTGGAACCACACATTTGGTTTGATCGAATGGAATTTGTGTTCCAGCGCAGATGATGTTTTTGGTTTTACATCTGTTTGGTGTGTTCAGAGCTTTGCAGACAGATGTTATGCCGTGCCTCTCTAGCAGAAAACACAAGCCATTTCATATTGAAGTTATACTATCCTGTGAAGCAAACAAGCTAACTTACTAACAGTTTATTCTACTTCTCCTCTTTGTTGCAGGTGCTGCTTTGCCCCCACTGATACTCGGGCACTCAGTCTGTGCCATGAAAGCAGATGATGGTCCATGCAAAGCCATCCACATGCGCTATTTCTTCAATATTCAAAGCCGTAAGTGTGAGGTGTTTGAATATGGTGGATGTCATGGCAACCAGAACAACTTTCTAACGCTGGAAGAATGTCAGAAGAAGTGTGTGGTACCAGGCCAGTACCCATTCTCTTATTCTCCTATCAGTTCTTTTGTATTTGTTATTTCTTTTTCACAAACCACATGAAGATTGGAAGTAGAAGCCCACTTCAGTTCCCCTTAATACAGAAATGTGATTCTTCTAATGATGTTCCTAAGTACATTGGAGTAATTTGAATTGTTTTGCATTCTGCAGGCAAACATTCAGGATTTGGAAAGATAAGTGTGACATGTTTTAGTGTGCCCATGGAATAGAGACACCCATGACAGAAAGCTTATTTTCTAGCCAGAGCCCTGTTTTGGATGAGTTCTTAATGGAAGTTATTTTAGAGGCTGGGCTAAGCTGGAGGGCAGCACAGATGCCCTTTATTGCTTTCAGGGTATGTAACCCAATTTTTGACCCCAGGTTTCTCCTTCACTTGAAGAGCTGATAGAACCTGTCCAAAATCTCAGACATCTTCCGCATTTCAACATAATTAGAACAGTAGTATATAATTTTTTTTAAAATTCAGTTATAACCATTTGTCACATCTGTTTTATTGAAACTTCATCACTTAATCATTAGAAAGAGGACAATGAGATTCCACATCTGATACACAGCACAATATGCACAAAGGTCTTTGTGAATGTGGGTTTTGCAATTAAAAATTATCCTTGTAATTAACTAAGGCTTTCAGCATTGTGCAAGACCCTCACAGGACTGTATGAAAGTTAGAAGATTCTTAAAACTGGGAGTTAATGCCAGTGGAGCCAGAAGTTTGACAAGCTTTTATTTTTAGATACTGAAGGAATTTGAGTCTTATTGAGGGTTTCCTCTGGATACTTAATATGGATCTTGTTTTCATGGGAATTTGATGGAATATGTCTGGCTGTGTAAGCAGGAAATGATAGGGATATATTGGAGGGGGAGAGGTAGGGGACAATGGAAATGGAAATAAAACTGCAGAATAAAGGGGTCCTCAAAGGTGTGTAATAACCCTCAGACAGTCTATCAGCTATACAGGTTTTCTCCCAACTGTCATGTTGGAGGTTCATTTTTCAGACTATGAGGTAAGATAGAAAGCTTAATTCGCAATAGAAGGTACTTTTCAGTCACATATGCTTTGCCCAGTGGTGAAATTTGCCCTCGTTACTGAGCTCAGAACAGTGATGGGGAGCAGTCCTGCACTAGGGAACAGTTAACAGGTTATGCTGAGGATGGGAAACACAACCAAATGAATATTGTCAGTCTCTGCTGTCTATTAGTGACATGCCCTGGTGGCACCCTACTGCTATGCAGGCCTTGGTAGGCATTATTTTGTTTGCTGTATTTCCATGATTTGTTGTAGCCCTGGGCCTTTCTGTAAATCTGGAAATCTGCTGATGTGCTGTAGGCACCAAATGGATTTGCAGGATATAAATTTGTATCTTGTAGGATTAGCGCAGCAAGTCCATAGAGGTTACAAAAAGTACTTGCAAGAAATTTCAGACTAGCAAATTAATTTCAAAAGCTTCTATTCAGGTTTCCTGACCAAAACAGACTGTATATATGACAAGTTAATTTAAAGCATCATGATTTGTCTGTAATGTAAGTGCCTTTTACCTATTCTCCATCCTTTCCAGAATTTATATCTGTGTAGCATTTAGATCAGGCCTTAACTTGTTACATTGAATGTTTCACACACACCTGTATTTCCTGATAAAAATTTCTAGGAATTGTGTTGCTAAATTTATTCTAGAAATGAAAGTAAGTATCTGCCTCCCATCCTAGTGTCAGAGTAGTAATGCAGACATTAACTGATCATACCAGACTTTTTAAATAAGCAATTCATTATTTTCCCTTTAACTGACAGAAAAAGAAAGGTGGTAGGGTAACAAAAATAAGTGAAGTCCATAGATTCTGTTACAGTCAGAGCAAGAAGTACAGGTTGGAGTGTCTGGCATTTATTCACTAGCAGGTCTAATATCTTCTGTCTGCATGAACTGTATGGTCTGGATGCTGTATTACACTGCTATTCAGTCCCCTGTACACGTATCCGCTGTTCCCTGGGTGTGTTTATCTGACAGAACACTGTGTTGGAACACAAACAGATGCAGCTGCTGCACCTCATTGTCTAGCACAGGCTTTGAGAATTTCTCAAGTGTCCAGTTCAGTTGTTTGACCCAGACCTTTCTCCCTCTGTATCCCGTCCAGCCACGCTAAAGGACAGTTTATTATATATTTCTTCTATGCCTATTTCCAACAGTGTTTACAATTTACATAGTAATGCAGGGTTGCTTTCTTACCTACACAGATTGAGTCAGAGTAGTGTGGGTGAGTGGAACAAGGCTTCAGTGGCACCATATTTATTAAGAACAACAAAATTCAACCTGAAGTGTTGTACAGGAGCACAAAGACTAGAAGACATTGGAAGAACAACTAACAATAAAATCCTTTCTTCCTGAAAAGTAACGCTGGCCTTGATCCCTTTGATCTTTCCAGTGGGGAGAAGTATTTTATTTACTCACCAAATACTGAGTCAAGGCATTATTTACCACTCATAGCTATTTCTGATCTTCATTTCTATTGAATTATGTTTTGTTTTTAAGCAAGTGCATGCATATAAACATATCTCTGTCATGATGGAAAAAACACTACCAAATTTTAACAACATCTTGTCCAAGTGGAAAAGATCAGATGACTCAATTTTTTAAGTGAATTGCAGTTTTTCAGTGCATTTTACTCTAAGGATTAATTTGAAACTTATCTTTTGATGGCATCTGGCAAGATCTACTTATGAGCCTTAGAGACCAGATGTGCTCCAGGGAAGCAGTGGCAAGAGTCAGTCACAGTTTTGCTCTGTTTTCAGGCGTCATACGTGGGTAAACACAGTGCTAATAATATTAAAATAAGGTATATCCTAAAATGACATACTATCAGGGAAGAATTATATGGAAATCACAATTTCTTAGTTACTAAATAACATAATCTAGCATTTCAAATAAAAAAAGAAGAAAAGATAAAATGGAGAAAGGCATCTTCCTGAATATAAACATGTTGCCGTAAATGCAAGGACAGGCAAACTCAAGGAAATCTGTCCTACTTTGATCTGAAATGGATCTTGAGCCAACTCTTCCTGAACTGGCTGAGAATGGTAACGACCTTTACACCAGCAGATCAGTTTCCTTTCATGTTGAAGCCTGAGATACTACTAGAAATGTAGATTACTATTTTGGTGCTCATTTATCTGCATTTGTTTTTTTGTTTTGTTTTGTTTTAATTAATTATGAATGAAGATAAAAGTTGCTTACGACACTGTTAATTCTCTAGTCTACATTATTTGTGTCTTGGATTCTTCATACTTGAGTGTATTAAAAAAAAACCCAAAAAACCCCACCACCAACCAGAAAAATAATTAAAAAAACCCTCATATCCCAGTAAAATAGAATCCAATTAATAAGTTTTTAAGTCATCATAACAGACTTTTGAATGGGAGCAGATGACAGTTCCGGGCAGAAAATTAAATAAAGAAGAAATTCATTACAGAAGAATGGAAGATTTTGGAATGAATAAGCCACCAAAGACAAAATTGATTGGAATAGTACAACAGAGTTCAGAGAACCTAGCTGCAGGTTGGCCACTCTAGGACTCTAAAAGACATTGCTGATATTCAAGAACCCTAGTTCTACTCAAGTTTCCTAGAAATCAGCTGTATTTGTGGGGTTTTGTGTCAAACACTCACCACTTCGGGGTATAAAATCTACTTTTAAGAGGCATTTGCCTATATGCTCCCTTTTTTATTGGATATGAGTAGAATCATTAGCACAAAAGTCCTAATTTTCAAGGCAGTGAGTATATATTTTAGGCTACTTAAGCTTCTAACTTGGGAAAATAGTTACTGATAAATGGTTCTGGTCTTGACAGCAATTCTAATGTCTATTATTTACAGAGAAAATCTACTCAGAAATGCAGTTTGTTTAAAAATAAGAAATCGGCTGAGACATGGATTTGGCATTTTGACTGAAACCAGAAGCAAAAGGACACTGTTGACATGGTAGCAAGATTAAAAGATTCTAGGCCTGTATTAAGTCACAATAAATTTTTCATGTTCTCTGCCAGAAGAGTAGAGATCATATGCCAAAATATGATTGCAGTTTTTGCCCTGAGGTGGACAGCTGAGTGAGATTAGTGAAATGGCCTGATGTGACTGTCTGTAGTTTAGGCCATGGCTTCAAATGTTTAAAAGCTGAAAGCAAAGACTCCTATTAAGAGGAAAAGTGTGGAAGTATGCTCAGAGAAATACTGTGTCACTACAAAATGCATGTCTTGTCTTTAAGTAATATTGTTTGAAAGGATTGTCCCAGAGGTGGAAGGAAAAGTGTACCATGACAGAATATCTGCCTGACAGATGTGCTTCAGAAATATAGCACCAGTATGTTTCCAGAGAAAACTGGTAGAATTATAGCACACAAGGGCACTACAGTACAAAACAGGAATTATGGAGCAATGCAATTAAGATGACTTAGTTGAAATCCAGAAGCTGCTATTTCACCTGCCTTGCAAAGTATCTCTGTAACAGAAAATGCATCAACTCTCCTTGACCACTTTCCTCTCTTGCCAGCCTTTCTTAGTCATTGGCTGAGCCAATCTTCCTGTGGGCTCCTTTGTAATTTTATGATGAGAAAGTCTCCTAGAAGGGGAAGGTTTGTTTTCAATCACTGAAAAGGAATCTGGGGTTGCATTCAGATATCCAGTTTCTTGAGCTAATACAATAAAATCCAGGCTCCTCCACTAAAAATTACAATAGCAATTTCTTCAGTGCTGATCGTGCACTGAAAGAACAGTGCAAACAAGCTTGTCATGCATACAACCCTAAAGATAGTTGGAGACACTTGGCTGAATGGACCTTAATATCATAAAAAGCAATTTTTTAAATGAAAACATGAAAACTTTACTCAGACACTACATAGCTACAGCACTTGAGTTGTTAGTCTGCTAATTACTCCTCTTTCGAGAAGTAAGATTACATAAAACAGGCCTTTGGATCCAATACCAGTAAGAGTAATTTCCCAGTTCAATTCAATATTAGAATAGTTTGATTTCAGTACTGTCCATATCCTCAGGTTTCCAATACAGCAGGTCTGCTCACACAAAGGAAATGATACTTCAGTCCTTGAGAATAAGCTTTCATATTCTCTAATAAAGAAATAAAAAAGAAAGGGAAGAGCTGCTTTGTTCTTCCTCCTCAGTGCTCATTGTCACTACTAAGCACACTGGTATCACAGCTGAGATTTAACCTGGCTGCCTTTGCTAAATATTTTTATTTTTATTTATATTGCAGAATCGTCTGGGAAGAAGGTGCTAGCACAAATGAAGAAAGGTAATTGCATTTGCATAGTAATCTAAGATTCTTATAAGACAATAAGGTATTTATTGGCTTCTTTTGTTAAATTATTTATGTATTGTTTCGAGCTGTGTCCTAACAAAAACAGCAATGTCCAATGAAAGGGAATTCTTACTCTGAATCTTCTGTATTCATCAAAGAATTTGAGGATAGTTGTGGTCACTGAAGGTGGTAGCTGCAATCTCTTCACAAATAGACACATTATGATGGTTTTCTTTTCTTAGTAAGAAGAAAGACTCAGCAAAGATTCAAGTATTGTATAATTAGCCATGATGGGGAACTCTGTGTTTTGAGAACAGGTTAAAAGCTTGCTCCACTGTTAACACAAATAGGGAAAAAATCACTCTGAAGCGGAACTTTTCAAGTGTTGTCTGTGGAGGAGGTACCAGAGGTTAGGGCAGATCCCCTAAATACAAATCAGACAAGGGAGCAAGTTTCCCACTCCTGAAGGGGCAGACTGTTTACAGACCTTTAAATGCCTTAACCCAGACTCCCACACAGCCGCTGTTAGAGCACTGAGAGTCACTTTGCTGACACACTGATGGTCTCTTGAGGTAACCAGTGTTCCTAACGAGGATAACGGAGTTTGACTCTTACAGTAGAGCCTGTGAAGACTTATTCTAACTTTCCCTTTTGCTCACTGGAGTCTTGGCTGGACTGGGCCCACTGCTGGTGGCCAGAGTTCCCTGAACACAGACTTGAGTAAATTCCTTCACAAGTCAGCTCCTCTTTTCCTGCTTAACCTCCTTCATCCCTCCTGCCACTTGTGATTCTTGGATGGGTGTGCGTTTAGCAGCTTGCAGAAGTGGTAGTATTTGCACATCCCTTCTCTTTGCAGAACGTTATTTGGAATATTTTCATACTGAGGTGATGGTTTTCTTTTCCTGTTTTCTACAGTCCTTTCCATTCCTAATGCATTAAAAACCAAAAACAAAACCCAAAACCAGACAAAAAACCCACAACATCATGATTCTACGCTATGGAAGTTCCTGAAGTTGATTTTCCACAGATGCTGCGAGCTTTGGCACTACTTCCTTTAAGGGCTGACCCTAGTTCCCTGTTTTTAATGACAAACTAGAGCACATCCTGTTAAATTCAGCTTATGGCTGTCATCAACATCATTGAGTGTTTACTATTGTTTCCAGTAATGCAGTCTGGAATATTGAGTCCCTAGAGAAAGACATGGCATTTAGAAGTATAATACTGGTTTGTATAGTTAGGATTATATTGCCTTCATGAACTCTCTCTTCAAAAGTGGCTATAAAAGTTAGCTATGAGCTCAACTAATTTGGACTTAATTTCCCTTTTCTGCAAGAACCATCTTAATATAAGGATCTTCTAAATGAAGAACATCTGTTTTTAGGAATCAGTAATAATCCTGTAGTCTGCATACCCTTATTATTATCTGCCCTCCTTTTCCAGTTAATATCTATCTAATAATCTCTTTCTGTTATTTCACAATATTGTGCAATATTTGATGAAAGATTTTGAGCTCCTATTGCCTGTGAGCTCCTAATAGATGGTATATGGGATAGGTACAGCTCTGGTGGAGTCGTGCCTGTCTGTGTAACTGTCTCCCTTCTGTTTTCAGCTGAAAGGATATCATATGCCTTGCACATATCTTTCATGTTTATTGCTCTATGTGAAGTTAATTTTCTAAATCTGTGGACACCAATAGGTGCTGCATTTGATTAGCAAGAAACATGAAACCTCTGAACTGTAGATTGCATTTACAGAGAATGAGGTTGGTAGTGAATAATAAAAGTTAAACTATTCAGCAGTGCTTAAAGTAGTTGATTTTGCCACTTTATTCAAGAACATTTTAAGGATTTAATTTTACATGTGATCTTTGAAAATTATTTTTTTTTTATGTTCAGGATATTTTATAACAACTGAAGTAAAAGATATTGCCAATTAACTTTTAGAAAAACATTTGTTATGAACTTTTATCTTATTTTATATAAATACATCATGTGCATTAATTGCTTTTAATGATAACCTTCTTCTAACAACGAATTTGAATATATACTTAGCTAAAATAGATGTGATAGGATTAACTTCTTTGCAACTCGATAATCTGTTCCAAAAGTGTTAGGAACTTCAAAGTAATTGCCCTATAGTAATTTTTATTAAAATGGCAGCCCACTGCCCCTGTTTTAGTCTCAATATTTTGTGAAGTTTCACAGGTGAGGAAGGCCATTATGTGTCACATCTCATATGATTGTCTTATATGATAGCTTTTCTCTGCAAGTCAGCTCAGACAAGAATCATATTTCAACATATTTACTAGCAAGAATTTGAGAATGCCTCCACATGTATTTTATTATTGTTTCCACAATTTTATTTTTAGAATATAATTTGGGGAAAAAATTGAATATGGTGAAAAGTTGACTTTCAGAGATTATTGTAGGGCTAAGTGTTTTTCTTCCCTGTCAAAAGACATGATGTGACACTGTGATATTCAGTCAAATTGCACAATGTTCATTTGTTAACTTTTTCTTGGTTGATATTGTAGTTACTGATTGGAAGCTCAGAACTGGGACTGAAAAATTACAGAATATCTGCTCTGTCTCCCTGTTTCCTATACCCTTTCATAACAGTCAACTACCCCAGACAAAATGCTTTGATAGATTTTTTTTTCTATTTGTTTTTTTTCTTTTTCAACTCTTTGCTTTTTCTTTCTCTTTTAATGTTACTTTTTTTATAATTCACGTTAGCATTGACTAAAACAACTATATCATTTACAAGAGTATGTACTTATATGCAGATGATCCAGCTGAAATTCAGATTTTTCTTTTAAATCAGAATAAAAACTAATCCTAATTTTCAAGTTACAGCTTCAGTGTTGAAGGAAACTTTGAAGGAATCATTAGTTGTCATTTTTCAAGATATGACTTACTGGTTACTTGAAAAGAGGAAAAAAAAAAGCAATACAAATATCCTTATAGTGCTCAAGCATAGTATTATGGTGTTACACAGAGAACAAAAGCAGCACAATAAAGCAGCAGTTATTTTACAGCTGGCTTTTAGTCCAAAGTTACAGGTTTATTTCATCACCTTCCTCCAGTTCTGTTGCTGTCTCGGAATGTGTGTTAATATTTTGATTCCCCCACCTTGTTCATCACTTCCTATTGTTTGTAGAAAAACCTGCCTTCTGCTTCCAAGAAAAAGACCCTGGAATCTGCCGGGGCTATTTTACTAGGTATTTCTATAACAAAGAGACCAAGTCGTGTGAAGCATTCAAGTATGGTGGGTGCCTAGGAAACCAGAACAACTTCAAGAGTTTGGAAGAATGCCAGAGAACCTGCCAAGAAAACCGTAAGTTGTTGTCTTATTCTTCCTTCTACTCTTGTATAAACAGTGCTGTGTTTACAAAGTATCTTGCATGGAAAAGAGGCAACTTAGGGTACCATGAGGTGGCAATAACTTACATATGAAGTTGACAATAAGTATATACATATATATGTATCTCTTAAATAAAAATACCTAAATAAAGCATATGAACTAAAATATTTGGTAGGCACTATTTAATATTACAGGATTCCTTTTTTACTTTTCTCATGACAGCTGATCTAAAATCTACCAGTTTGGCTTCATAATGTCATAAAAGAATATATATATATTTAACCATATATGTGCATGTACTCTTTTCTAACCAAGTCTTGCAATGAAAAGAGGTGCTCATATAGGAATTTCTAGTCTTGCTGTTTCCTTACTTCCCAACAAAGAATCATGGGGAACCTGTGCCTCACTTCTGAACCATTTGGCTGTAGCTTAGGCTACAGAACAGCCATTCAGACTGACCAAAGATCGTTTGTCCACTTCCTTGCCCTATTAGTTCCAGGGAATTGTTCTATATCAGGGTGCAGTAACCTTCAGAACTCCTGTCCCCTTCACAGAGGACTTCATTTTATTCATAGGCTGAACACATTTTCCCATTGAGAGCCTCCAGACCCTTTTATCTTGCTTGTCTCTAGTGGGCCTCTTTCCAGGACTGTTTCATAATCTGTCATTTTGGCAAGGGGAACTCAAGCTTATTCACACTTGGAGTAGGAAAGACCCACTATGCTTCTTTTTAAAGATTTTTTTTAAAAGCAACTATACATACAGAATCATGTGTTTTTTCCCTGCCTTTGCTGAAGCTTTTTTTTTCCTGGGCTCTGATTCCACTTTTACCTTTTAGACTAAAGGCTGCAGAATATTGGTTTATTCCTGAATTTAGTCTGAAATAACATTTCCATGTAAATTTGTATGAATACTCAAGGATAAAAAAGAGGATTAGGGGCCACTGCCATTGTCTAAATAGATCAAAGTTTTTATCTTTTAGATATTGAATCATTGATACCACTTTGGGGAGGTTTTTTCTGATTATTTTCCCTTCTTTTTTTTATTTAGTAAATTTATTGCCAGTTGTTACAGTTGAAGAGTATCCTAACACTGTGAACAGTAGTTCCCTGGCAGAAGAATCCAACCAGTTCCCTGGGATTTTTGGTAACAATTTGCTTTTGCTGTTTATGGTTAACCCTTTAATGCAGATCCTCCTTGGTTTGTCCACTCATTTTCCCATTTACTTGAAGTTGTGTATGTCAATTGAAATGCACGAGCACAATGAAGTCATTAGCATTAAAACTTGCTTCATAACCACTTTCCTGTCAGTAACACGTACTTTGAAAAAGGCTTACAATGGTTGCAAAGGTTAGAGTGTCTGCTATAATATAAAAATAACCTTACCAAACCATGTTCGATTTAAATCTTACGTCAGTAATACTAAAGAAGAAATAGGAACCCATCACAATGTTGTCCCAGCAACCTCAGTTTCTTAAGTTCTTTGGGACTTAGAGAAATCTTTTACTGTCATCAATCCTGCCATTGAGTAAGGCCAATGGATACCAATCCCAGCCGATTCTCAGGGCTCGATTGTGTCTAGTTCACCTGACACTTGCTGTTTCACGCCTCACGCTCCCTCCCACCTTTTCTCTTTGTTTTAGTAAATTTGCTGCCAACTGCTCCAAATGAGAAGTCCAACACTCTTAACAGTAGTTCTCGAAAGGAGGAGCGCAACCAGTTTCCCATTTCTTTTGGTAAGAATTAGCTTTTGCAGGTCCTAGCTCTCAGCCTTTTAGTTTTTCCATTTCCACCCATTTCCTGACATATCTAAGACTGACAATGGGCTTTCATTTATTGTCAAAGGATTTGATAAGCAGAGAAAGTCAAAGCGAAGGAACATGTTGCTACTTACAGATCTTCCATAAATATCAGAGAGTGGAAGACTGACCACATCTTGTGCTCTTTGAAAATGTGCTCTTCCTGAAGCTCTGATTAATACAAAAAAAACAAAAGCACTGTTGCAGATTTCTTTCAGTTAAAATTAATATTTTTGTGAGGATCTAATAGGCAGGTGATTTAAAGCTCATTTTATCCATTAAAAAAGAACTGTACTTGGATTTTAAAATATGGTTCAGTATAATATATTTAATATGATAATATTTTTATTTTCACTGTGGCCATATTAAACTCAGGTTTTGTTTCAGTATAATCAAAGTGAATATTAAATAATTTTGTGTGGCTTCAAGATATTTTTGCACTATGCATGATAGTGCAGATGAGACTGTGGACCTTTGCTGAGGAGGGATAGCTTTGAACAGTTCCTGCAGCTGGCGACTGTCCAGGATAGATGGCTGGTACTTGCTCACATTGTAAAGGGTGACTGAATTTGAGGCATGTCATTTTTATGATCCACAGTTGTGCAAGAGGAAACAACAAACAGTTGGAAAGAACCTGAGCAGTCTTACCAAGTATTTATGATGGTTTTTTGCATTTACACTTACTTGTGCTTTTGAGGACTGAGTGATGGCTTACAGATTCATTAAGGTTTTTGCATTTTGTATGTTCTGTAAGATAATGGTTGTGCAGGATAACACTCCTGTGCTCTCTGCTTAAAATGGTGTGTCTAATAAAGCATGAATGCTTGTTGTACTCTACTTTTTGCCTGCACTGTGATCCACATATACTGTTGGGTTGACATATATATGTTATAGTTGTATTGTTATTTTACCCCATACAAAGCATCAATGCACTCTGTTATTCAAATGACTGAATACAATGATACAATGCACTCTGTTATTCAAATGACTGAATATAAAGCAGTGAAGCTTTTGGCAGCTTATTTCACTGAAAAAAATTGAATCATTAAGGTCTGGTAATAAGTGTAGGGACATTAGGGTTTACACATTCCTTGAAGGGTTTTAGTCATAATATGAATCCCCAAATCCTCAATACAAACAACCTATACCAGGAAAAGAGCATGATTTACTGTGCTCTCCCAGAGGAAATGGAAGGGGTTTTGATTATGTCAGCAAGAGTGAATTTTCCTGCACAGCAAGTTTTGAGAGTGAGAGGAAAGGGTAAGAGAGAGAGAAGACTTGAAGATTGATGGAAGAGGGGGAACCAGAGCCAGTAGAGTCAGTGTAGCTGGATGGGTCAGGTGAAAAACATGACCTTGGAAGGGCCAGTGTATTTCAGTGGAAAGTCTGAAGATCCCACAGGTTCTTCCCTGCCCTACAACCTTTGTCTTGCACTTCTGTGCACCATGCAGCCTCCTGCTGCTCTTCTGTTCATCACTTTGTACCTTCCAGGCTGCTGGAAAGGGCTACAATCGTGTGCTTCTGTGCAATCCCACTATAGAGGAAGGCAAGGGTAGAGCCCAAACTAACAGCTGATTTCTTCACAGAGGTGTGGGGAACATCGTCTCCTCTCTTGCTGTTTCTAGAGGTACAGGGTAAAGTGAAGTTACAAGGTAGAGTCATTTCACACAGACATGCACTGTGACCCTCTATAGCCCTCTGGGAGGGGCAAGAATGGGACTGTGCACATATGGGGTCAGGATGGACTGTGTGGGATGGAGGGGTTGATGTGCATCTCCTCAAGCACAGGCAAAACAGCTGATCTGTCCTTGTAACATCCAGTTTGCATGTATATTGGCCTGGCTATGTATATTTTTTTTAACAAGACCTTTAAAAACTTACATTTAATTTCATTAGTTTACATTAAAGTAATGAAATTCAATTACTTACAATTGATTAGCTAATATAAATAAAATGAAAACCATTTAAAAAAACTTTAAAAAAAATTTGCCAGGAGTTGTCTCTTATAGACTAATTTACCTCGCAACTGACATGCTATTTCATCTTGATTTCAAGAAAAAAAAATATGTATTATCGGTGGTATATATAACTCTGTAACAGCATCAGATTATTAGATAACATAGTTCTTGATCTCTAGAAAATTAAACTGTTCTGTGGCCAAACATAACAAATCACGCATACAAACATGAAGTTTCTAGGACTATCTCTCAGCCGTGAACTTTCTTCAAAGAGTGAAGATTGTTCTGGTCTTACTCTGTTGCAACATCTAAAATAACTTTTATTCTGGAAAAGTTAAGACAAATTGAAGCCAAGAATCAAATCTTTCATTTTTAGATTATATGAAGTGATCTATGATAGAAAACTGTGGTTGCTTTACCTATGTTTGATTTGTGAGATTTAAGTGGGATATGGGATCAAAAGCCAATTTTCAGCTCTGGAAATATGGAATAACACACAGATGTAGGTCTTGTTAGTTCTTCTCAAAGTCAGGGTCACATCTTTTGGTGATATAAATTGTCAGAGTTCTATTCACTGTAATGGATCTGCACCAATTTCTATCTGTAGAGTGCTGCTAAGTGCAGATCACT
>JAWWEW010000069.1:108336-347352 GCA_035583185.1 Anabacerthia variegaticeps
ATTTTCACTTTGCTGCAACCAGAAATCAGAAACTGAAGTCTGCATGTATCCAAAATCTGGCAGGAAATCTGAAGTTTCATGAATGTCACACACCCATATTTAGTGAGAAATAGGAAAGGCTGTATTGTAAGAATTGCATCTTAAACCATACACATTCTAAGATTGTTTAGGTGAAGGGTTAGATGCAGCAGTCTTGTTATAGGTAAGAACTATAGCCTTCTTTATCTACTGCTTATTTTGTATAATTAGTTCACCCTTTTTTTCAGAAAAACAAATAAATATTTGTACTTCAGGGTTTTATTTTCTCACCAAAACAAAATCAGTCAAAACATCTGCTTCATCAAGAAAAAGGAGTAACAGAAATAAAAGATAATAGGAAAAAGCTACACTGCATTTTGCTATTTTAAAGCCTGAAACCCAACTAAGAAGCTTCTTCGAAGCTCCTGTTCTAAAACCCCGTGTAAGATGGGTGCCAAGGTCTCATTTCCTTCAAAAGCTTTTGCTGGAGTTGGGTTGTTTCTGAGAAACACTTTGCATTTTCATTGTGTTGTCATTTTCCAGAAGAAAACTTTACGCCTGAAAGTATTTGACTAACCCAGCTTGGAAGCTTTCATTTGTATTTGCCTACATGAATTGTAAATTGTTTTTGCTGTGCCTGCTCATGACCTGACCACTGTTGCATGGTTTTGACAAATAACATACATTGCAAACCCAAGTTTATGAGGTTGTTACTGGATATTTAATACCAGTTATATCCGATAAACAGAATGGCACGAACATAAGGGTGAGGGCAGACTCTAAAGGCTTCTTGCTGTCAATGTAAAAAGTAACAGCTGATTTCCATAGAAATTGCATCAAAGACCATAGGAAAGGCCATGTAGCTGCATGTATAAAAAAGTTAGAAAGCATTTCATGAGATCTATTAACTTTTGGGTTCGTACGATCCACTTGGTGTTCACATGTAATGAATTATATAATGTAATGCTACTTGCACTGTGGAAAGAAAAGAAAACCTGCTGAAATTTATTTTAAACTGAGAAAAAAATAGAGTTAAAACCGGCATTTCTACGTCAAGTAGTCTCTCAATAAAGTTGGTGTCTGTAACTCGAGGACCTGTAATGATTACGTTGGGCGAAACAATTATGATAGTAGGACATCTATTGTTATTTCTTTTACTCTTTGCAGTATATACTCTTTCTTTTTTGTGTAGTTTTGTGGGTTATGGGATTTTTGCTTCTTTCATTTTCTTTTTTTTTCTTCATTGAAAAAGCAGGAGAGAGAACTTTCTAACAGCTCTCAGGAAAATAGGGTTGTAAAATCAAAACACTTGAGACAGAAACCCAAGGAGAGACGTAATATCTCAAACTTAGTGTTACCTGATTTCTGGAGGAGTATAAAAGGGATCCTGAACAGCATTTGGATGCCTCCCTGCCCACTGCATTACACATACATGGGTAGCCCTTATTTACCAGTGGTCACCTCACTGGCTCCATGGTTCCCCCAAAGCTTGCAGTCATTGTGAGAACTCCTTCATGAGGGGACTGTGGACTCACTGGAGAATTCTACATGCCAGATAAGTAACTTACATTACAAAGCATATATAAAGTCTCTTATACAATTAGCAAACCCATGCTGTTTGGCCCTTTCCTCACTGGCAAGCCTTCCTGCTTTTATTCTTTTTAGGTTCAGAAATTACCAAGTTAAAATAGGTAAGCTTGTTTTTAATGTTGCTGAACATGTGCTTTGAAAACTAACATCCTCTACTGCAGCTATAGAGAATCAAATTAGTGCCAGGTTCAAGAGTTCTTAGACAGAGCAGTAGCAAAAGCATTGCTTCACTTAACTACCGTCTTTTTTATAAATAAGACAGTAGATTTAATATAAATTGTATCGCATTGTGGACTTCTACTCTGGATCCAGAGTGAAACTTAGTCTTGCAATAATGTCACAGTTATAAAAAGAAATTAAGTAGTACTCAATGTATAACTTAAAACTAACTTAGTGTATCTTGAAAAACCAACTCACTACTCCATTTCTGTATTTCAGGATTTTTTTTTTGATAGTATGACATTGCCAATACAGCTTCAAATATGTTATTAGTTTCATTTTACTCTCTTAGTTTTCCATAAATCACCATTCTAATTATTTCCCAGCAATTTTTTTCATCCTTTTTTCACCGTGCCAGTTCCACTATTATACTTGTCAGATGATTTTTTTTTTAGCAGTGTAGAATGTGTAAGACACATGAGATGTAGCATGTACTCTCTGGGTATTTTCTTGCCAGCTTCTTGAATTGCTCAAGTTAATTCACAACTTGTTGCTTTCAGCAACTCATCAGCTGCCCACTTTTGTGACCACAGGTTGTCTTCAGCTTTGCTGAAAGCCAAATTCCCTAAAAATTTTACTTCATTTTTCCACTGAACCACTTCTACCTGGCTTTGTTTCTTCAATCTGACTAGCTTCACATTTCCATTTATGCATTGAGATCCCAGCTACCTCAATTCTGCTGCCTCCTGAAGGAAAATGGCACTTCTCACTCCTGTAGGTCCTGCACTCGTGATGGAATGGCTCACACTCAGCTTCTTGCATCCTGTGTGTCAATTGTATCAGTTCTAATTCTGTATGTGAGTCACTCCAGGGTAACAGATGATGGAGTCCTTCCAAATTTGAGAATTCTAGCATGGATTTGCTTCTTGAATTTGTTACAGTGCTCAGGCACTTTGGATACCTCAGGTTCATCTTCAAGTGATTCAGTTCTCATACTCTCGCTTGCAGTGACCCTGAAGAAACAAACCACCAGGCTCCTCCTTGGAATGGTAAAATCCTAATGCAGCACTAGTGCACCAGCAGCTCTGTTATTTGAGCACTTACTCTTTATGTTCAACCCTTTTTCATTCTGCGAATTGCAAGCTGTTTTTTATAACTGCTCACTGTTTTTTGATAGATCAACTTCTGTTACTTAAGTTAAGCTTTCTGTAGTCAATCCCAACATTAAGGTATTGAATCTTATGTTGGAAATGCTGGGTACTTTTACCTTCTGTTTACTTTCACAATGTCTAGCAGTAATTCCCTCCATTAATTATCAGAAATATTTACCATATTCTTAAAGCTGTTGAAGCTTCATTTCTTTTAATTCACTTGCTACAAATACTTCACTTGAAACTCCTCTAATGGAACATGAGTGTTATCTCCTGTAACAGAAATGGCAATTTTATCACTTACTATATAGGCAAAGGTATAGCTTTGAGGTAAGCTTTTGTTGGAAATTCAAAGGCAGAATAACATCTACTGTGGTATTTTTTGTATACAAAGATGCTTTTGTAAAGTGTTCTTTCTGTAAAAGATTTTTTTTTGGGGGGGAAGAATTAAATTTGCCAGTAAATTTCACATAAATTTCATATAATACTAACCTAACAGAAACTGATAGAGTGCAGTCTTTAACCTTGTTTTTCTTGGTGTTTCTAGAACCACCTCCTATCCCTTCTTTGTGTATGACCCCTATGGACAGAGGACTTTGTAGAGCCAAAGAGTTAAGGTTTTTCTACAATTACTCGACTGGGAGATGCCACCCATTTCGCTACAGTGGTTGTGGTGGGAATGAAAATAATTTCACCTCCAAAAAGTCATGTTTGAGGATCTGCAAGAAAGGTATGGGAAGTGATACTGCCCCAGACTATCATAAGAGGTAAATATTATGCACACTGAAATGTTCTTGCTGCTTTTGGTAGTAAGTATGGGCTTCATAAAAGGTAATAGTTGAAACTCTTAGAAAAGTGAAAATGAACATCAGAAGCGAGAGAGAGAGAGCTAGAGAGAGAGATGGACGGTAAAGCACAGTGTACCAGAACAGAAATAAGACAACTTGGCATTGGTCAGGTATATGAAGGCTTTAGGTAAGATAACATTCTTTTCTATTTTTTTTTTTTCAATGAAGTTTGATTGAAACAAGACTTGTCTCTTATTTTTGATAATCTTGGACATCTTCTAATCTTACTTTATTTTACCTTTAGCATTCAATAAGAAAAAAGGTGAAAGAATGGTAATAAAAATCAAGAAGAAAAGAAAGAAACAGTCAGTAAAGGCTCTGGGAGAGGAAATCATCCCTGAAAGAATACAACGTTGATTTTTACAGAACTGTGAAGTAAATTACTCTTCCCCTGTGAATGAAAGCCTTCAGTGTTGTATACCATTACAATATATTTACTGTACTGATTATTTTGATTATATATTATTAAGCTGCTTAAATTTTTCTTATGTATTCCTCATTCAAGTTAATAAACATTACCTTTTACTTTGATAAATGCTTTTAAATTGTAGTTGTGTTGTATGTAATTGTCAGAGCTGCAACAGGACAACACTGTGTGAGTGTGTAACTCCTAACAGTGAAAATGTAGACAAGATTGAAATTCACTTTGTTACCCCATTATTCTTATCAAATTCTATTTTTGTACTAAAGAAAGCATAATGCCTGTCAGAGAATCATCACTTGTCAAGAATGATTGTTTCAATCCTCAATTAAAAGGTAGGTCTATTGCTACAAAGAGGCAATAGACCCTGGGTTTGTTTTAATTGCAGTTATTTTAGGTTATGCAGGCTAGATTTAACTCCATTGAAGTGCACATAATTACAGTATTGTCAAATGAATGTGAGATCAGAATGAACCCACCAATAACCATAAAAGGATTACAGTTAAAACTGTAAATGTGGGTTTTCTTTGTTGATCCCCCGGGATGCCGCGAGGGGGCGCGCGCGGCGCAGCGAGCGCCGGGAGGGTCAGTCCCTCTCCGCGGCAACACCTGCGCTTAGATTTGCTTTCTTTGAGTGGTTTTAAGCCTTCCTTCACTCGAGTGCAGGTGGGTCTGCTCATTTAGATCGCTTTTGAACAGCTACCACTCCCGCGCTGTCAGGCGGTGGCCTGTGCTGCTGCAATTTATGCTCCCTGGGGCGGGAGAAGAGGGAGAGCCGGGAGCCATTGCATCTCTAAGAGCAAATTGCACCAGCTGAGCGGCCGCGGGTACCTGTACAGTAGGAGCAAGTAAGTTTCACTGATAGCTAAATACGTAGAATACGAGACTTTGTAAATAATAAAAAACACCCTCACACAACTTCGCAGCACCTGACGTGCCAAATCAAAAATGGCCAATATAATACATCTCTCTAGCTCATTCAGATGCCTGTCTTGAACACGTGTGTCTGGCTGGAATACATGGATTATTTTCTAAGTTACAGTGTGTAACATACCATGCTGTAACCGATAACCTAGACCCAACTGGCCTAAGTAATGCTCTCAGCCTCACTTTTGATGGAATTCCACTACCTGAGGTGACAGAGTTTTTTGAGGTAAGTTAATTTCCATCACTGTTCAGAATCAGAGCTAATCCCCAGTTTATATCTGTTTACATTGCCTAGAGATTTAGAGTGCCAGTTCTTAGTTCTTTACTGATGATAAAACGCAGACGTTTGTCTGTTGATGTAAAATCCTAGAAACACCAACACTCCCATGTGCCAAATGAGTATTCAAGTCATATGCCTGCTCTTTTGGTAACCTTGGACTGTGATTTCACAAGTCATATTGTCCAGTGGCTGTATAAATTGAAAGTGCTCCTGCTACTCTTTTCCCTCTTCCAGTTTTTCCTGACCCTGGATTAGTGGTGTTTATTTTGGGTTTTGTTTGCTTGCCTGTTTGTTTTGTGGGGGTTTTCCCCTTAGTTTTTGGTTTCTTACTGTTTTCCTTTATAAGGAAAAGATTTTAATGGCCACATAAATTCCCTCATCTGGATCACAGCATGTTCTGCAAATGATTCTGCTGACAAAAAGAGTGGACAAGTGACAGGTAGTGAGAAGCAAGCAGAATATTTCGTCATGTTTTATGAGCGAATTGAATGGTATAATTTTGATAGGCTCTTGTGATAATGTGACCTTTGGGAAGTCCTTATGGTGTTCCATAAGGAGTACTGGTGTTCCAGGTGCTCATATTCTTTGAGCTTAATGCTCCATGAACTCCCCATGTGTTCAGCATAGTATTGTCATGCCCACAGAGCAACTGCCCATTGATTTGGAGGGCACAGATTCTGTCTATAGCACATGTATTGATTGTACAGAGAACAAGTGATAAATGCTCTCAAAGAAACACTTTTAGGTCCCAGTACAAAATTCTCTGCAGCTAGTAGAAGGATTGTCATTAATTTTGTTTTGTCTTCCGTTATGGCAGTTTTCAAATCAGGCAGCTCATACTTGTGATTTCAATCACTAGTTTTTAGAAAAATGCAGCCTGGAGATCTGTGCAGCAATAGTAATGTTCCTGTTGCCTTTTTTCTACCTTAGATAGTAAAAGACTTATTTATTTAAATACTTTTTTTCTTTGGGTACAAACAAAGGGGCACTTTAAATTTGCACTCACATGAACTTGGAAACTTTGATGCTGGCTTTTACCACAGTTTTACATTGAGGAATAAAATTTCTCTGTAAACTTGTCAGCACTTACAGTACGGGATGTAATGCAGCCCTGCAGATGCTGGCAGAGATGGCTCACATCAGTCATACTGGGGAGGAATGCAGCTCTTGTGCATTCTTTGTCTTTCAATAAATATCCAAACGAATTTATTTCTCTGGGTCTAGTTGGAGGAGGAGGACGAATCTCTCTGGTTCGATACGTGAAAGGACAGGTCCCGAGCTCTCCTCTTTCCAACAGAGCCACGAGTGAGTGTTTGGCGAGTGGTTTCAGAGCTTTTATTGGGGGTGGGGGAGCCGCGGCCGCCCCGGGGCAAGGTGCGGGCAGAGCGGCCGCGGCGCTGCCGGGAGCAGATGGCAGGGCTGGGGCAGCTCCCCGCTCCTGGGCACGGGTGCCAGAGCAGCCTGGCTTCCCCGACACATGCCATTCGAGAAAGAAAAGTAACTTAACGCCGGCCGCAGGCGGGGTCGGGTGATGTAACAGGAAGCTCTGATGTTTCGCTGCTGCCGCCGCTCCGCGCTGCCATCGGACACGCTCCCGGCGCTGCCCGCCGCTCCCGCCGCTCCGGCACCTGGATTATACCCAGCGGCAGCACCAGCCTCTCGCCGATCCCATTCCCGCTCCCGGCCGGCGAGGGAGGGAACGAGGTATCCCCTCTCTGCTTCATCCGAGAGCGTTCTCGTAAAGGCTGAGCGCGGTGAGTAGCGATCGGAACAGTTTCATTGTTTCACCCGGGAGCCGCAGCTCTGTGCCATCGGAATGCATGGATAGTTAGGCGTGCGTGCAATGCTTTCGCGTTAACCTCGGCATGGGATGGGGAATCTGCAGGGAGAAAGGGGTATGAAGAAAACCTTCGTTTATTTTTAGTGAGCGAAACGTTGCTCTGATTTTATAACTAGTGTTGTTATATCTATCCTTGATCGGATAAACAGGTACAAAAGGAGATAAAATGCCTTAATCTGCACTTTGACGATTCTGTCTCAAACCTCTGATGTTAACTAACCAAATTTCGGTCTTTGCATCTGGAGGGAATTAGAGGCTCATTGGCTTGAAAAGGGTCCTTAAGATAACTCGGTACAGCTGCAGCTCTTGCAAGAGAGGCTGAATTAGGTGATAGAGTGGTGTAGGTTGACTTACTGAATGTTTCTTTAATCTTATTGTACCAGAAAGGTGTAATACTTGAGTTGTTTTATAATTAGGTTTTGTGTTGTAGCTACACAACTGAAAAGGTATGCCTCCTGTTTTGTTTGGACTTTTCTGTTTGTCTGAAGAAAACTTAGGCTGAGTTTGAAGGCTGAATGCGTGCCGGGTGTTACTCTTCGTGGTTTTTAACCGCGAACAGCAATCTGATTTATGGACAGGTAATTGTCAGCTAGTTCCGTTCCTTGAGAAACTATTGAACAGTGGGAAGTGTGTGATTCTGTGCCTTCAAGTATCAGCTGATAGGCAGAAAAAAATCTTGCCACTGCTTCAGCTTTCTCAAACAGATGGGATACCCTGTGGTTTTATAAACACGGTTGCAGTAATGAGATTGCTAATTCTAGTCATTTGCTCGTGTGTGTAAGTCATCAATCTCTACAATCAGGAAAATAAATCTTGGTAGACTATAAATCACGCTTGGATTAACCTACAATGAATCATTGAGTTATCTATACAGTTTATAGGAGTCAAGAATTAAATAATAATAAAACTGCCTAATGCCAAATACCTTGGGGATGGACTTTGCTGCTCTTACAATTGCAACAATGCAGAATCTTTCCAGTCCTACTGTGCCTACTGGGGATCTTGTCATTCATTTGCAGTACTAATACATGTAACAGTTTAAACCTGCTCAGATCAGTGATGTGCTTTGAATCTGAGGTCCTTTCAATGGGTTGAGAGGAGATGCTCCAGATCTAGATAAATATGAGTAATATCAGATCTGAATCTGTGTTTCCATTCCAAGGGCACATGCTCCCATACTATCTGAAATTCTCAGCTAAAAATAACTATTTGTGTTTTCTCAGTATTTAATTCTGTAGTCTGCTTGAACTCTGGTTGACTTTACTACATATAGGAGCAATCCCAGTCTTTATCCAGCTTTGAAAATCTTCTGCACAAAAGGCATTTGGTGATACTAAGTCAAAGAAGATGGCACTTCAGCTAAAAGGTGTTCATGTTATTTTAATGGTCAGTGCAGTGGGAACAACTGTCTTCAGAAGTATTTCAGCCAAATGATTTAGATTCTTATTTTTTGTTCTTCTCAAGTAACTGGTGTAGACTGAGGTACCCACAGAGGAAGTGCCAGACGTATGTGTGTTTGCAGGTTTGAGGTCAGAATCTACATTATTTGGAGATTAAACAAAGATAGCGGCTGGACAGTGACGTGCAACACTGTGACTGCACTTCTTACTGATAAAAACTAAGTACCTGAACATAGAACGTTCATTGCAAGTTCAAGAATTGCATGATTTGTGTCCTGTCAACTTCAAACATTACTATACCCTAAATTTCTGATCCATTGGAGCCTTTCTCTGTTTTAAGAAACGTAGTATTTGTCCCTTTGAGTAGGTTTTTCTTGATATAACACACCTGTTGAAATCCTGGCCCACTTGAGAGGCACTAGGAATTTTTCCACCAACTGCCAAAGGGCAAGACATTCCCAAATGCAGGTATTTTTCTGCTGAAGGAATTATACATGGATAACCCATACAGGCACTTGCATTCTGCTGTCTATTGGCAGCTGGTTGGGGTTTTTTTGGTAACTTCTATAATTTTTGAGTGCTCCAGTTGAAAACCACAGATCTACATGTCTTGTTCTGGATGACTAATGTCACACCTGGCTCAGTGAAGGGACCTGTTCTAGGAATGCAGGATTGCTCTATGGGCTGTTTGGGTATTGCAGTTCAGATTTTAGACTAGGATTCAATTAAGAACAAAACCAAGGGAAGAAAACGCACTAATACATTTCCTTTGCTACCGGTATAATGACTGACTTGGTTCTCTATTCTATACATGCAAGGTAAGCCGCTGCATCCAATAGCATACCAGCACGTGTGGAAGCTGCATAGGATTGGGTCCACAAGGATCCACAAAGTCATGCAGATAAAAGATTCAAACTGGACCACAGTCATTTGGAAGAAACTATTGCTATAGATATGTTTTTAATAATAATGTGTATGCAGTGATACTTAAAAAGTGTATATCTGGTCAGTTCTATGATAAATGCTGAACATAAGCTATTTATTAAAGCAGTTGAAGGATTTTCTCCAATGAGAAGTCCAAGTCTAGGAAAACAAAACAGAATTTCTCCTTAAGAAGTTGTTTCCATCTGTTGCCAATGTGTTTATGGTGTTCTTGATTTGCTACCAAAATTCCTTCTGTGCTTCTGATCAGCTATCACTCCTGTGGAGCACACACCCTATATTGGTGTTACCTCAGTGCCACAGTCACCTCTGTCTGAAAGCCTGTGCAGCTCTCTCATTGAGTTCCACATGTAGCACCATCCTCCGTTAAGCTTTACACTTACTGGAAACAGTCTCTTGGTTGCTCATGTAACTGCTTTGTTGCTGGGAAGTGTTTTAGGTGTTTGATGCAGTAAATGGTCTGAGCTCTGAAATGAACTATATCCTTGATATTACTATGTCAAGGAAGAATGAATACTTCTATTACCAAAACTGTCGTGAGTTGACAAACAAATACTTCTAGGCGGTAAAATAAGTTTGTTTATATATGTGGCTTTGTGTGTTAGACATACAATAATATATATAATATTTCTTTGTACAATATATGCAGGTCTGTATCGTGGTAGACTCTATTATTGCTAATGTAGAGAGAAAATGTATGTTTCTAAAGAGACTTTCAAAGTAATTTAATCCTAAACCACATCCTTTGTCTGGAAAACCATGAGTAATAAGTGTTAATATTTTGAACTGAATACATTTGAATGTTGTTTCCTTTTAGTGTTTAAAAGAAAATGGAGAAAGCTTTCTATAGGGGTACACAACCCATTATTTTTATATTTTGTACTCAGGGCAATTCTGACGTTTTTAATGTAATACGCTTGCACAAAGAGCATCAGAAAATAGCCTATTTGTTACCTGTTATATTAATGGAGACTTTCACAGCCAGTGGAACTATAGAAGATCTTATGAAATTTAGTTCAGTTAGAATATTTCCTCATTAGCAATACTTTTTGTTCTGTTTTAGAATCTGGGAAGAACTGAAAGGCTAAACTTCCACATTTTCAAAGTTTTGTTTTCACAGCCCTCTCTCATGCCTTAGTCTCCCAAGTTTGTTTATACTGTTTACATTTTCCCAGCAAAGTCATCCTTCTTCTGCCCTAGTTCTGTGCAAACACTTTCAATCATGTCTAGAGTATACGGTGTCTGAAAGTGATTTATTTTGAGTTGTTTTTCTTTGGAAAGATGCATGTGAAGTGCGCTTAACTCACTGTGATGCATCAAAAAAGACTTTCCATGAGAGAAGTTCTCTCTTTATGACAAGAAAGCAGATTCTCAGGTTGGGTAAATTTGCATGTGTCTCTGAAGCGGTTACCTTTTGTTTTCCCCAACAATTATTCCAGAAGAGCTTGTACAAGTAGAGCTTTTTCTCTAGATAAGATCCCTCCTCTGAAAATAGCTCAGATGTCACTCAAGACTTTTCTGACTTAATTTCTGAATTAATTTCGACCATTATTAAGCTGCAGCTGACCATTAAGATGCCAATTGAATTTTAGAGGATCAAACAATGTTGTATTTCTGCTTTATGCAAGGGTCACACAGGCTTTATTTGAAAAATATCCTCCAAAAAATCAGTGATGGTTTTGTTTAATGAAGGCCATGCTATTACCAAAAATACCATGGACAAGGAGCCAAACACAGCAATTAGTGATTTTTTTTTTTTTTATCTTTATGTTTTTATTACTATGTCCAAGGCCTTGTATACTGTGATATACCATCAGCTGTACTTAGGCTGAATAGCTTTTTAGTTCCTAAAACCTGCCTCATCTTTTCCACTTATTCTTTCATAAGTCCCAGCTTGAAAACTGCACTACCTTCATGCATTTATGGACATAAAATCACTACCTGAATTACCATTTAGATTTTCTCGTCACTTTTTTTCCTCCACCCTTTCAGTGGTAAAATCTTGCAAGTTAATTTTAATCATTCTTATATTGTTTTAATACTGATAATTCTGCTAGAGTTTCACTAAATTTAAAAAAAAAAAGATGTACTGCAAACATATTTGTTATAACAAAACTTGCTTCTTTTAGGTTTTGAAGGTATTTTTTCATACTAGTGTTATCAGAAATTAGTATAATTTGTCACCAAATGTTGTGTCCTTCCTAGACAGAAATATAAAAATATACTTTTCAGAAATCAGTTAGAGCTTTAGACGTTATACTTCTTCCTCTGTGGTTGCATCTATGTATTTATTTACTGCTTTAAATGGAGGAAAAGTATTATACTGTACAACCTTTTATTATTAAAATGGCATATTTTTGCAATTATTATCCTGAAATGTACTATAGAATAGGAATATCTGCCCTTTAGTTTCAGTTAGTGAAATCCAGCAGGTGTCACTCTGGGGATTAAATAAGGAATATTAGACAAAAGGAGATAAATGTTTTTTGGGGAGGATTTAGAAGTATTTACTCTAAGATTTTTTCTAGGGTAATTTTTTTTTTTTTGATCATGCATGCTTCTTTAGCTCTGAAGCTTATTTTCTTTAGTTATATACTCTAATGGATGTGTTCATCTTTCTGTGTATCCCTTTGAACATGAAAAATGACAGTCGTTGGTATTGGATTATACCATCAGAAGTTTTGCTCACAGGTTACAATTTTGAAATGTAAAGGTCTGTGAATCAGTTGAATATTGCCTTTATGATGTCAAAAATATTTTTGTCATCTCCTCTGGGGACCAAAATTGTTCTTTTTGTCTGTGGACATTCTATTGCACAAGCAGTATGTTTCCAGGTGTGAAGAAGTCAAGGAGGTTCTCTGCAGTAGGTTGCTGTAACTGACTTATTTATTAAAGCAATCTACCTATTGTTGCTGTTTGACTTAGCTAAAATCAACATGTTAGGTGGCTAATCTTCCAAAGTTTCACAGTATAAAACTTTGGAGAAGAGAAACCTTGCCATGTTGCACCAAGTTTCTAGTAGAAGTCAGTGATGCATTTTTGGTAGGGAAAAAAAAGTGTCTTGTTTATTGCTGTGTTTCTTTAGGGAATGCTATAATTATGTGTTTGTTGTATTGGGGTGGATTTTTACATGAGTGTGTAACTCCATATCCTGAGAATTTCCTATTGTGTGGAATAGAAACATGATTGTTAAAAATCTGTGGGTTTCTAGGGGAGATTCTTGATTATTTCCCATACCATGTGAATGCCACATCAAACTGAAACAAATACCTCAGTAGGCAGCTTTGGGAGACAACCACAAATACAAGTTCCTCTTCAAACACAAAGAAGCTACGTTTTGTAAAAACATACATACATATGTTTCTATATATACATATGTGTGTATATATTTTGAAATATATGTATTTTATATATTTATTTAAAAAAATAATCTCACTCGAGAACTTGTAACCTCAGTCTACTTTAAACAATCCAATTTCCTTTCTCTCACTTCTTTCTCCTGTTTAAGCCCCCATCCTGTTCCGTTTTTGATTCTATTCAACTTCCTTTCCTGTGATGACTCTGAATGAGTCACTTTGCCAGGCATTAAGAATGTGGCTTTACAGTATTTCCAAAAGCTTATCCTATACTGGCTCATGCAGATGAAATTAACCTCTGCCTTATCCTTCCTCTCAAAGAAATGTCTGTCTTCACACATCCAGATTCTTGGAAGGGGAAGGGGAGGGGGGAACCCTTTCCATAAGTGACTGCATATTGAACTTCACAGTCATCTTCCTTGAAGAGGAACAACAGATGTGTGTGCTCTAACAAAGTATCAGGATCGGTAACCTGTATAAAATTGATTTAGTATGCAGTAGGAAAAAGGTTAGTTTAAACAAGTTCAGGAAAGCCAAATTAAGACTCCTTCCTGAGTGCTTATTCAAGTACTCTCTGCATGGCCACCATTCTGCATCCTTCATTCTTTATTAAATATGTTGTTTATTGCATCATAATGCATTGAAGGCCACCAAGACTGTGCTGGTTTTGTGTGCATGGAGCAGCAATTGGAGAAAAGCACATGCTAAGTAGGCCCTTAGACACTAAACTGAATTGTAGCCTTTGGTGTGGTTATGGGGGTGCCAGCTTAGTGTGTGGCTTGGGGGGAGGGTTTGGTTTTCCCTTTGTTTTGGTTTGGATTTTTTCCCCTCAGTTTTGGAAGGAATGGAAAAAGAGGGATTAAAAAAAAAAAAAAAAAATGCTTCTAATCTGTTAATTGTGTCTGTGCACCAGGAAATGAAAGCCTTTCTGCTGAAAACAAACAGGGAAAATTATAGTCCTAGAAAAGAATAACTTTGGAAACCAATAAGCAAATGAGAATAAGAATTCTCAAGTTAAACTCTGCTATTGCAGTGTTCTCCTTGCCCTACAGAGCTGGGGAATCTCATCCTCCATCATTTTTCACTGAGAGAGAGTTGAAAGATTATATCACTTCTATAATTTTCTGTGTGTTATGTCATGGTGTAGTTGACATTGTCACAAATTACACCCCATTGAGCAAAGTGGAAATAGAATTTATTTTTTTCATATCTATTAGCTGTCACCATCTAGGTTTTATCTAAAACAAGAGTAGTGGTTGTGATTGGAAGCTCAATTTTGTCTGGAGTGCATCTATTGTATTAATTTAAATTTTTTTTATTTTCTCACTCTGGGCATTTATAATTTTTGGCCAAAGGAGATGATTTGATCAGTTTTCAACTCTTGACATTATCATCATTGGATTGATTGTGGAAGTCACAGCATGGTTTTACAAGAGCCTTTACATGCTATATGTGCTATATCAGCATTTTGAGAGGACTTAGGTAGGAAAATATCATTCAGATATTTTTAACCTCTTAGCATGATCCACTGGGGTAGCTGCTGGGCCTCAGTTTTCTTCTCTCCCTCCCAATTATTTCAGAGGAGCTCGTACAAGTACAGCTTTTTCTCTAGATAAGATCCCTCTTGTGAATACTGCATATGCACTGCAAGGGAAGCAGTCAGCCAGTGTAGTTCAACTGTGGACACTTTTTATTTAGAGCTACAGAGATAAAATAGCCTGCTGACATGCTAAGCTTTTCCTAGAGTCACATTACAGACCAGTGAAGGACATGGCAGTAATTCAGGGTTTGTTGGAAGGATGGCAAAATACTTGTGCTGTCTTTGCGGGGGCACTGGGGCACCAGAGCATGGCAGTGTATCCTGCCATCTCCAAGGGTGTGCAGCCAGGGTGAAGTCAGCACCAAAAGAGCCCCGGTTCAAAGCAGATTTTAGGGCCCAATCAGCTTTCTAAGTCAGATTAGGCAAGGGTAGAAAAGTTAATGTAGAAATGCATGTTGTCCAATGAGGACAGACTGACATGAGAGACCAGTGATAACTTGGCTTCCTCAGGGAACGCACATTAGACAAACCAAAGAAGTGCTCAAAAATGGAAATATACCATACAGGAATGTGAAAATTCTTAAGCCAGAGGTTTGGTTTGGTTTATTTTTGCAATTTATTTAGACTTTGTGTTTCATAGAATTCCAAGCTTTTATATTTTTAAACATTTACAGTTTTTAAACAGGACAGTTGTCCAGCTCCTCCTTCCTTGAACATTAATTAACAATAAAATAATGCAGCTTGGTAGCAAGGAAGACAGAGTGTTGGAAGGAATGACAAATGCACAAAGGAAAAAAATCTGAATCTTAAAATATTGTTCCCATAGGAAAGTAAACTGAACAAATCAGTAAATGGAACGATGTTGCCTTTTAGCATGGTTTTTCACAGAGGCAAAGCTGAATCAGGTGTTCTGTGGTCAGTCAAACTTTGATAAACAGTCCTTGTAAGTGGTGAGAAATCTGTTTTTGCAGTTATGTGCATGACATGAATTCATGGTACAGTTACTAAATTCTTTGTCTACTCAGTATTTTAATTTGGCAAAAGAACAGATACAGGGTTTCAGTACATGATCCAGTTAAGGGTGTCTGTAACTGCGGTGATGAGTTAACTCATCTTTTCTCATACAGAGAGAAAGTGAAACATCCACTTGCCACAAGTGGAAGATGCTTATTGCCACATCTTCTCTTTATCTGTGCATTGAGAGCATTCTTCCTATTTCCCTGCCATGCTAACTTCAGTTGTGTTGACTATAAGACTCTGTGATCTCTCAGAATTCCTGTTGTTCTTATCATTTGCCCTTCATAGGTAAAATGATTCTGCTATCTTCTCTGTGTTTACAAATGCTTGTATTTACTTATAGATGCCTAGAGGCATCTATAAGTAAATATTTTTATTTATCTTAGCTAAGTTATGCAAAGATGTGGGGTTGTTTTGTAAATCTCCACACCCAGCTAACAGCCCACTGAGGACTCCCCCGTGTGCCAGGGTCATTTCCTCACCTCCATCACGGGCAGGATTCGTGCACGGGCAGTGCCACGTTCGTGGGTGCCTTTGCTGCCACGCATCCGCTAGTAACAAAAATTGCTGAATGACAGTAATAGAGAGGAACAATGGGCCATTACAGGATGTTCAGACAGGGTCATCGCAGTGTATTTTCTTGTGCAATCCTGTTATGAACAAGCTCCATATTTACCAGCTTGTTTCATTTGTCAGCATCCTATTATTAATTAGTGTTGTAAGGCTACGAACTGCCCATTTTCTAACAAAGGTCAATTTGATGAAAAAAAAATCTTACCTAATAGGTTTGTGAAAAGCTACTTTTCAATATTTTTAATATATTTATACGTTTTTGTAAGTATTCAGTATTTATTTATCATCACTGGTAATGCCAAAAAGGCAGGAATTTTTTTCACTGTTAAATTACCTGTAGTTTACCTAGCAAAATGAAATCATAGAAACTGGGGATGTGCTGTTATATTTGAAAGTTTAGACAGATCATTTAAAAGAAAAACATTTTGCTTTTGGATTTTGAGAAGAAAGCTGCGTATTCAGTGTTGCTTTTTGACATGCAGGGTATTTTACATCATTTCCAACACTTGGAATCCAAACTCTCAGTTTGATATAAAAGGTGAAGGTAAGAAATAGCACCTACTTGAAGCAACTGTGGACTATTTCTGCGATGTGTGACTAAATTAGCAATTCTCTAGCAGAAGGATACCCACTAATGGGCACAGTTGCAAACATTTGAGAAGGTTTCCAGCTAATGCAAAAAAAGGAGTTGAAGAAAGAGAGTATTCACACAAATTTGGGAAGACTTAAATTTGGGATTTGGATCCAGGGATTATTAGCATAGACTAGAAACCAGTCCACAGGGATTTGGGATGCTGATGAAAAGTGCATTTGTTTTCAGCATTGTATGAAAATGCCTCAATTTTTAATCAAAACACATAATTTTTTTAGATGTGAAAACTGTCATCTTTGTGTTCTTGGATTAAACACAGTCCAATTTGGAATACTGGGCTGTATTTTTGTAACTGAGCCTAGGGAATGGAAAACTGAGGGCACTGTAGGTCAGGATTGAGGTTAGCAGAGCTGAGGGGGAAGTCTGGCAGCCCAATGTCCTACGGACTCGTGGCTGCTCTCCTTTGCATGTGAGCACAGGGCGGGTGGGGGGGTTGGCCAAGCAGGATTGTACATGTGAGACTGGTTCTTGCAGAGTAAGGAACATGTTAACAGACACGAAGTGTCGGTGGATGAGCTCTGAATCAGTGCCGCTCAACAAAAGCTTTCCCAAGCTGTACAACTTATATCCAGTTTGACAAATGGCTCATTAGAGACCAACAGTTTTTCCTCAGCTCTCTGACTCCATTTGGCTTTTGAGTCTTCAGTCCTACAAAACCTTGAAGTCACAAGTAGCATACTTACACAGTTCACACACTTAGTGAAACTCTGTGGATGACACTCAGAGCACAAAACAAGACCTAAGATTTGCAAATCCAGCAACAATTTAAAGGGAGTTATAAACGAGGAGGAAAAAAAATCTAGTGTCCAGCAGGAAAATATTGAAGAGTAGATATGTGTTGGAGGAAATGTCTTTTGTCCACTGCGTCCACACCACTACTGCTTTGGAAAGGTGAGACGTAGAGGGTGCTCAGTAGTTATTTGCCACACATAATATTATTTGTATCTGTTTAGCAAAAACTATTCCTGTGTCATTTGGTACAGGATAGGCAGTGTGCACTGCTTGGTGTAAAAATAAAACAACTAAGAAATGCCAATCACCAATAATTATGTCATAAGTAACTGTAGCACAATAGCTAAGGTGTTCCTCCTAAAATACCATGTGATCTTATTTGGATGTACGCAAGCAGTTTGTTGAACTTACAAAGCTCCAATATATGTGGATTTCCAGTATCCATTTGTAACTATTTTAAGCAAACACTTAAATACTTAGAGCACTGACCATGACAAAAGGATTACATGTGATGATTTTTTTACATTGGCTGGTTTTTCTTAGAGGGTGATCAGTAACCATTTGAAAGAGCACTAGTTTCTTGGGTATATATCATGCCAGCAAAGTAGACCACAAATCTGGATAAAAGTATTTTTTGTGGGGTTTCCCTGCAGCTGATTGCTGAAAACCTTTCTCTTGACTAGAGAGAGAGAGAGAGAGAGATTGTAAGGATACTTCAGTAGAAAATAAATTAGTTCCAATCCTATGGAGGGGGTGAACTCAGTTTGTCACAGACACAGTGGTTTTCTGACACCGGGAATTTACTTAACAGCTTCCAGTGTTGGAAGACATCATGGGTCATATGGATTCTGTGTGTTTGTGGCCCTTTGGGCTTCGCAGGAAGGTCACCAAGTTATTGAGCAACTGTTGTCTGTTTGCAGGGATTCAGCTGCCTTTCCTGCCCCACTGTTGCAGAACCTCAGCTTCCAAAGACAAAGCACTACTGCTTCGGAGAATTTCCCGGTACCTAGACTTTGTTTTCTAGCTAAAAACGTAAAAATATTAAAAAAAAAAATAGATTGAAGTGTAATTATTTTCATTGCGCTTTTCTTTCTGTCCCATCTGATCCTATTAACTCTCATTTACCATAATCTCTGCATAGTAACGAATTATGTCTTCACTCCATCCCTTTTCCTGGGCTCTGAGAGTCTTGGACTTCTGCCTTTCCAGAGCTGTCCATATCTCAAAATCTTATAGGAGAAGGATTTCCACTTCTCTTCAACTCTCTGGAAGGACTTACTGTTCTCTCCCAGTAAAACTGGAGAGTATAAATTATAATAGAACAAAGTACAGATGAATCCTTGTTCAGCAAACCTATATGGATAATACAAAGGTGGTTGAGCCAAGAACCTTCTTCCCCCAGCAGACCTTTTAACTTACTTTATCTTGACTTAATGAGAGCATGATTATCAGAACACCTGTTTCTAAGCTGCATCTTTGGCAAAGAAGTGCAAGATGTACATGTGGAGGTTCTAGCTATATCTTCACTTGCGGGAATGTAGCTGCCTCTATTTTTGTAGCCAGCATTAAGGAATAACAGAAAATCAATTGTTGCATTGCTATTTTTTTTTATTTTCCTTCCAAAATGTAGCAAGTATGTTATTATTGTTACTGATGGAAGATCCCTTTTCACAGTCTTCCAATTACTTAAGTATTTTCCGTGTTCTGTGTCAGGAAGGTAACCTTTGTAACATCCTGTTTTATTTACCAGCCGTATCTCCAAGCTGCAGGAATCCTGTGTGCAAAGTCACAACATGGTGCTCAAGACAGAAATCCTTGATCTTTGTGAGAAAACTGTTTGGTAACAAACAGATTAAAGCTGCAACTCCTGTCAGGTGTTTGTTTTAAATAGCACCAATTAACACTTTTTCCAAAACCAGAAAAAGGTGATTTGAATGCAATCAGAGTTCTCTTGAGTCTTCCCCAGAATTCAGGCTGCGCATTGGTGAGGAATGGGGAGAGTTTAGTTGCTGATCCCTCTCTAAGTTCACATACCTCTGCATTTCCTACCATTTTGCTGGATTTGGAATCCAAATATACTATGGGAAAAGGCTGCTCTTGCATTATGCCTGGCAGACTTGTAACATGTGAGTAACTAAAATATCATCAGAAAACCTCTTTGAATGAGATTCCTGCCCAGATTTCCAACAAATCTGGACCATTATCCAAAGAAGTGCAGAAACTTATACAATCGCACAATTACAGCAGAGCTCATGATTGAGTTTTTTTTTTTATGTGATGTGGTTTTGTTGTTTTGGGTTTTTTTTTTTTATTTTTGGGTGGGCTTTTTGGCTTTGGGGTTGAAGGTATTTTTTAGGTGCTAGTCTTCCTTTTGTCACTTGATATAAAAAGAATTTTCTATATTTTTAGCTTGTTTCTTTTTTCCCTTCCCTTGTTAATGTTTTGGGGTTTTTTTAATTCAGATTGCTCATTCTCCAGTCTCTTAGAAATAAGTGTCACTTTTTTATGGACAAAAATCTGTTCAACTGGAAGGTGGTGAGAGTTTTGCATAAAGAACTGTAGAACCGGTTCAAACTAATTTTCTAATTACAGCTGGATCGCTAATGAAGATTAATTCAAATTAATGGGTGGATATTATTTAATAAAAAGTTTATTTGTTTAGTTTCAAAAAGATTTAATATAGAGTTTCATGTTACTGTTTTGTCTAATTGTCCTTACCCCCAAATCTTTGATAGATGCAAATGGTTCATAGTTTTAGACTCAGTCCACTGCTTAGTTCAAATATTACTCCAGCAGTACAACATGTACAAAAACAATTTGGGAAAAGCTCTGTATTAAAGCAGTGAGCACCAGGAGCAAAGAGCCTGTTAACTAGACATTGTAGGTGAAGCAATTTTTGATGCTATTGCTGTGTAAGAATTCATCAGTAATTAATTCCATGGCCTGAAGTAGAGCGCTCAGAGACCATGTTATCATTCTAGCATAGTCCTGCCAAGCAGCTGGTGCTGCATCTTGTTTTTGTTTTTTTTTCTCAGGGAAGTAGGGTTGAGCTCACTGGGAATGTTTCTCATCTTTTGCTGATAGAAATCAGTAAACATATTCAAAGAAAAACACATTTGATATACATTATCTATATGGACAAATATATATATTCCAGTGGTGAGTTTTATTTATTGATCCTTCATTCTTTAATAGGTGAACTAATAAGATACGTGTGGTTTAAGCTTTATTTAAGACATTAGCATCCATATTCCCCTAGAATGAATTTTGATAATCAGATAAGTTTAAATTAACTAGCCTTTTAAGAAGAAAAACTCTTTGTCTATGTAATGACTGTGAGGGGAAAAAACGTTGGTCAGCACAACTTGTGACTACGGAATCTATTAGGCTGCTCTTTTAGAATTTGTTATTACTTAGTTACAGGTGCTTTCCTGTACTTCTCTAGCACTTACATACTATTGCAGCTGCTCCAAGGAAATATTTGCATATAAAAATTATGTTCATAAGTTTGCTATAATAGGTGAGAGAAAAGATGTTCACTCTGAGGGGGAAAATCCAGTTCTTGGTAGACTGTTAGTTTTTTCATTTTTATTTTTTTTTACTGAGAAAGTCTGTGTTAGTGTCTTTTTATCAGCCTTAATTCAGCAAATATGAATAATTTAATTTCAAAATTGCATGTAGTAGATAGATTATTTTGTCTCTGTGTTCTATTAATAACATGGAGGGACTTGCTTGTGCGTGGAAGAACATTAAGAGGGCTACGTGGCTTATCCAACTATGCAGCTATTTTTTTGGTGAACTGAATTTGTTTGTCAATTCCCAGTCTTTGGGCTCCAGCCTCAGCACCGCCCCACCCCAACTATTATAAATTTGTGCATAATTTTTCTGTCCATTTAATGTTTAGATCTGTGGCAGTGAAAACAGCATAATGGAAACCATGTGCCTCCAAAATAAATCAGGTCAGAGAGGACTTGCTACCAATAGTCCATTCAAGTCAAAGGTGGCTTGGTATGTGTTTATATTTGCTGATAAACTGATTTTCTTTTCCTTTGCTCCTTATTTGTGCGTTGGCTCCTGGCTGTTGCACCAAAATGAGTAGGTTAGTTTTTACAAATTTTAAGTGGTTATCAGGTAATTTTTGTAACTCAAGGACCAGTTTCAAGGTGCTGGTGGTCTGTATATGATCACACTGTATATTCATACCATGTTCTATATATCTTTGTACCTTGCAACTGTAGCTACAGCTTGAGAATGTTGTAAAAGGGACAAACATGCCAAGTCTCAAATAAACTAAAGAAAATGCTTGTTTCCACACACTGGGACTGAGCTCGCTTTTCCCACTGTCACCCTGTGTCCCATCCTGATGTTTTGGGGTTTTTTCTTAAGTTTTTAAAACTTTGGCTCCACAACAAATTGCTCATAAGACAATTAATGTTGTGGAAACAGATGTTTGTGATTTGTTAGCAGTGACATGCCTTTTCCAGAGATCTGAATATTTCAGGGATCAGGATATTATACTTTTGCAGTGCTTTGCATTTACTTTAGAATACTTCACCCTGTTTCACCTGCTGCTTCAGGTTTAACTGAACTGGAAACTTTACACTCAGTGTGGAGGATTTCCCACCTTGAGTCACATCTAGCTTGAGTACCCTCTTTCTGACTTCTGTATGTACCATGTGCATGATGTTTCTTGAAATGAAAAGTGAACATGTATATATCACCTTAAGAAACTAATTATTTTTGCAATGGTTTACATAAAGAACAAGAAAAATCTCCTTGGTGGCCTTGGGAAATACTTAGTACTCTGACACTCACAGAGCTTTATCTAACTACAAATTTAGCTAACAAAGATAGTATAATATTATCCAGACTTGAAAAAAAAAAAAAAAAGCCAATGGCTGAAAGCTGTTGAATGAAACATGTTTAGTGTTTATGCAAGCTATATGCTGTGCTATATAAAGTAACACAGTATTTTTAAAATAATCAGCCATTAATTGTGTTGACTTCCTCCTTCTCCCAGAATTAGCACAGAAAGGAAGGCACGCTTGTGTTTTGTTTAAAGCCTTGATCAACAACAAAAACTCCTTAACTTTCTTTTTTACTTTGCTAAAATTTACTTGCTCATAAATGGTGCTTATTGTAGTGACAAAAATCATGTCTGGCAGCTGGGCATTATGCTTGCTAAAGGTACGACTTCAGTTCTCCAGGAATGGCAATGAAATGTGTACAAAGATCACTTGAATATCTAGATTACTGGGGACAGGATCAGTACTCACCAGCTACTCTAATCTTGCTCCCTCCTGCATCAACATGAGAAGAGAATTGGTTTTTTTATATATTTTAATAATTTTTGATACCCTCAATGTGGTAGTCACATTCCAGTCCTCAGGATGGTGTAATGGCCAGCGGAGCATGGAAAGAAAAAAAAAAAAATATAGTCACAGCTCCTGTGACGAAGAAGCTTCTCACGGAAGAGAAATGATCACACCCAGACTTCTCCTGGGCCAAGAGAGCTGACAAGCCACAAAGCACTTCAGGGGAGTAACACTGCAGAAATGGCACTGAGCTCTTGACTCCCAGTGAGTAATCAGGCTGTGAGAAGTCACACAGGGAGAATGCTAAGTGTGTAAAGACTCACATTTGTAGTTTTCCCAGCAAGTCTGTCTCTGCAGTTAAATGGAAAAACCCCAATTCAAATTAACTGTTGAATGTACTAAAAAGTGAGAGAACGTACAGATTTTCACAGTTCTAAACAGTTCATAGCTCTTTAACAGTTACATGGGAGATAAATTGTCTTGAGTTTTAAGATTTGCCTTTACAAATTGTAAATTTTTTATAACTTAAGCAGTTCTGCTTTCTTACTTTCGTGAGTTTTAGTACAAATAAGAAATAATGGGCAGTAACACTGAAAGTTATTGAAGTATTGCATCCCTTGGACATAAATGCAGCTAATGCCATAAAAGCACAGCTATGGAGAACAAAATTCTGGAATCCACAGCTCAGATAATAGCTTTCTGCAATAATTCCTTAGCTATCCCTTAGGGATGTGGATACAGCTAGAACAAGGAATGCTAACAAACCTTAGGATGTAGCAGCAAGTATGTCATAGCAACTTTGTGCCAAGAAACTACTCCAATCCCACAGCGAACGTCTCCACCTATGTCACAGTCCTGGAGGAGAGAAAGGATGTTGCTGACAGGAATGCATTTGAGCATTTTATGATGGTGGAGAGAGAGATTTCCAATAATAATTTAATATACAGAAGATGGGTTTTTTGTAATTTTGATTTGCTTTTGGGTTTATTTTTTACCTTGAAGCCTAGAAGAAGTTATCATAAGCAACATTTCAAATTACACTGGTCACATATGAAAGATAAATGAAAGTGAAGTTAGGAATAGACTTTTCACAGCCCAATTTCCACCACCACCACCCCCCCCCCCGAAAATGTATCAGAATTACACAGTGTACTTTTCAAAGCTCACTACCTGAATATTTTGAGAAATGAAAAGTAACTAAAAGTCATAGTTTGATTTTTTTATAGAGCAGGAACCTATTAGTTAAAGAGTAGCATCTTTCATAAATCAAACAGTTTTGATAGTTAAAATGCAATTATAAGAAGGCTTCACAAGCGCACAGAGCAGTAATGAGTGATGTTCCTAACTCGATTCACACAGTTTTGGCTGTTGGAAGCTGCATTGTTAGGCTGCTGGCTGGGGCTCAGGATATCCCTTACTGCTTTCAGAAAAATCTCTTGGGCCCTCAATTTCCAGCTGAACAGTCACCAGAGGTCTGTGGAAGAGACCTTGAGCGAAGCTTAGACCTAACACAGCAATGCGGATGCATTTTATTTATTTTTAGTGCTCGTTCTGTTTGGTCTTTTCAGCTCTTACTGATGTGGTGAAAATACTTTATCTGAGAGAACTTACGAATTGTTCAAGGGACTATCTGGATTGACAGCCTGGTCTTATTTCAGTGAAGAATAACATTTCTCCCTGAAATATATGTATATATATATATCTTCATCAAATATTTTCTCTTCAAAGATATATTTCTTTTGAGCTCTTTTGGCAAGCAGCGAAGGGAGCTTGTGTACTGCTTTCATGGTATTACATCTTCAGAGCTGCCATTTTTAGAACTCTGGCAAAGATCAGCATAGTCCATTACAACCACAAAAGCAATAGTCTAAGCTCAACCGTTAATGATATTTAAGTAAAAATGATCTTTAATGTGAAAGGACACACCCTTCCCTCTGCTCCTCTCTGCACTTCAAGGTCTCTTGAATCTTTTGGCCACTTCAGCTCTGGGAGAAGCTATTTCCTGGTTGTGCACACAGGGCAAGTGAAAGGCAGCCCACAGTGCTCCTCTGTCCCAGTGATGGAGAGAGGTTGTGGGTGCTGGAAAACTGCACATGTTGGATTTGGAATGTTCCTCCAGCTGTTTTCTGGATGTGGCATCTGTGCTGCAGCGAGGTTTCAGCTCTTTGTTGGGATCTCACCCCACATTTTCAGTGTTCTGGCTGTTGTTGGGGGTTCTCTGAGAACTTTACTTACCAATTTGCCCTTACTTTGTGGTCCCTGGGGGTGGTCCAGTCTGCAAGTGTGACACCCTTTCCACATGACCTTTGTTTCTGAGTTGTTTGGTTCTGCTCTGTGCATGTCATGACTTGGTGGCTTCAATGAAACTGCAAGGAAACCTTGAACACAAACATGTTGTTTATTTTTTGTTCATGAAATTTTGATTTTAAATTTTTTTGTGTGTGTTTGGGTTTTGGGTTGGTTTTTTGTTTTTTTTTTGTTTGGTTTGATTTGGTTTGGGGATTTTTTTTTTTTTATTTCTTCCTTCTCCTGCAGGAAAACTGTTTATAGGGAAGCCATTAATGGGGAAGGATTTATACTGTTCGTGTTTGGGGTGGGATGTGATTATGCAGCACTCAGGCATCTGCTCTTACTGGGAAGCCCACTAGGCTTGGCTATGTCCATGGAGGAAACCCCAGAGGCATCAAGGCCAGGTTTGGGAAGCATCTCTTATACCCTCAGGGCATCTCGAAGGGCACTGGGAGCGCATGTGAGGGGCAGTGAGCTTGGCCTTTGGTCCTGATCTCTCTCCTTACCTACATAGGTGAGGAGTAGCCTTGGCAAGATGCAGGATGTGTGTAGTTAGAGCTGGTTGCAACCATGGTATCTATACATGTAGATAGTGCTAGGGACTGACTGCCACTAGCAGTTTGGAGAAAAACCAAAATGAGAGCCGGTGCTTTAATCTCTGATGTTTTTGTACTTTCTGCAATATTCATGTGTGTTGTTCACCTTTTGCTGCTGTGAAAGATGAATTAAAATTAAAAAGGATCATGAGCAGCTAGGCAGGTCCATTTCCACTGCACCAGCATATGTTATGGACGTCCCCAGGGTATTCTTTGAAGAGTAAAATAGCTAATGGTGCTGGTACTTAAAAAGCTGTAATTAGCTTCTGAAGTTCTATTGTTTTGAGTGCTGAGATTTGAGAATTCCTTGGTGTACTGCAGCCACTATGAATAAATTTCCCCAACCAAAAGGACTGTAGAGTTGTTTAAAATCACTGCTAGTCTGAGTGATTCAAAATTCAAATGAAGGCTTGAATCTTAGGTCTGCAGCTTCTTTAAATTGATGCTCAGTAATGATAATTATCAGATACTATTTTTGAATCCTCTGTGGTGTAACAGAATCTAGTTCTAAGATAAATTATGAATGCTCTTTTAATGTAAGTTGTATTCTATTTTACACTGTAATATTTTTCACATTTTTATCTAGGAAAACATTGTTTGTCAAGTAATTGTCTCACAGTTCCTGTCCTTTCTTAACATTCTTGTCCTCTGGAATAGGTTTAACAGTTCAGACTACTTATTCACTGCAGTTCATTTGACACCATAATTGTATAAATTATCATACTAATAATGAGACAATGAGTTTGGCTGGTCTCACCAGGTGATCACCTTTAAAATTAGGAAGTATTCAAAATCTAATATATTTCAGGTGCCTTTATTTTGTCTGGGGGCAGTAGAGGTGCATTCAGAAGCCTCATCTGTCATGATGACTGGATTAAGAGCTGTGATTCCTTTGTGGTTATGTATCTAGGAATAGATTTCTAACTCCTCTTAGGCCTTTATGGGAGAAATGAAGGATTCAGGAAACTCAATGTGACTGATTGCCAGGTTATTAAAATCAGGTGTTTCAGTCCCCTTTGTTAATGCCCACCTATTGCAGGTGACTGTCACCTGGTGGAATGTAGCACTGGTAATCTTCAGTCAGCAGTTAAAAACTGCAAGTAGGACACAATGTGAAGATTTATTAGTTTGGTTATTGGGGCATGGTGTGTAAGTCATTATATGGGTGGCTGAAAAACTGACATCCCTGAGCTGCTGTAGGCAGTTCAGTCTGTAGGATGAGTGCTTTAAATGGGCAGCAAGACATTACAAGGGGACAGAGCTGGGTGCAGGAGGTCACTTTAGGTAATGATTATACCTTCACTGGATAGAAGAGTCACTGTGAAGAACCTACTTCATGTTTCTTAGGTGCAAAGGGAATATTTGGGTAGATAACTCTTAACATTTCTTATGGGAGATGTTCCTTTAAACTCAGCATCTGAGGTGTCCCTGGTGAGAGACATTAATGTCCTAGCCACAGCCTGAGAATGGATTTTTGTTCTGAACCCATCTTACCGACAGCTGAGTGCAATTACAGGTGAGAGACCTGCGTAGATGAGAAATGACTGATTATTTATTAGCAGAAATATGTTTGTATTTTCCAGACTTTCCATTTGTTTGGGTTTTCTCCTACTTTACCTAAGGATTTTTATTCTCTATTTGCAGTCCCTTTGATGGCAATTCCTACAGAAATGGATGATAAATCCATTACTAATTGCTGAATGGATATTTAAACCTCAGTTGTGACAAAGTGTGCAACGTGGTGGTGGGCAAGTCACTTAAATTCTTTCTTTTTTTTTTTTTCCTCCACATGTTAAGGATTTTATTCCTTCAAAATTTGTCTGCTAGCTTTGTTTATGTTTCTCAAGCTGTAAATGTAAGTAGATTCATTCTAAAAACTACATTTCTCATCAGTATTCTCTCCTACAGAGAAGGAAATTTTTACCTGTATTAGAAGTTGAAAGACATTTAGATTCCAAGGACTGTTTGTGAGACATGAAGCTGATTAAAATACCTCCCACAGTAGATATGTCTGTAAGAGCCAGACATTTCTTAAGAATTCTTTCACAAAATTCTGACTGAATATATCAACTGACTCTCAACTTCTGGATTCAGGATCAGTATTTTTAATTTTCTTACTCTCATGTTTCTTTTATATTCTTGTTTTGGTGCTTCTCTGTGACCTTAAAGGAAAAACTATATTGAAGGGTTAATTTTCATTTGTTTCTTGGTTGTGGAACTGAACCCATTTTCTTCATAGGGTAATGATTTTATATTTGGTAGCACTATATAGTTTCAGTAGCTGACTTGGCTCCCACATTTGGATTAGTCTGACTTTCCCATCAGTCTAATTTTTAACAGATGCTTTAGGGTCGTATTCCTTGTAATGTCTGACCCTCAGAGATCACCAGCCAACTGGGGTTCAGAGTGCAAATCTCTGGGTGATGGCCACTTCAGATTTAAAGTTCTCCGTTCCTCAAAGATAGGTCAGAGGTTTCTGTTCTCTTAAGCCATGAGAAGTGGTGTAATGAACCATCCTGAGGATCAATAATTACTTCAGTGTTAGAAGTTGTCTGATAGCAGTGACATGAGAGTAGATTTACTTACTCTGTTGGTTGCAAATGATACTTGCTGATATCTCAACATCTTACTGAATCAATATTTGGGGCATTATTTCTTTTAGAGTAGGGGAACCAAGTATACATGAAGTTGTGAGTGTCCCTCTTGACAAGGGTCTGTATCTAACCCATTTTATGTTTTGCTTAGACAAAGGAAAAAGTACTTTGATTCCTAATCTACATAACATTTATATTATATGTGCAATATTTAATGGCATCATTAAAATGCTACTAGTTTTGGAATGATTTGCAACAACTGTTTGGCAGTGCACAGTCTGAAGATTTAGGATGTTGCTAAAGAAAGTGAAGAACACATTATCCTCATCATTGAGCAGCAATAAAATATACTTGTGCAGTAGTTGTTTTCTAATACTGTCTTGAGAAAGGCAAATATGTTTATTGGTTGGGGAGGAAACCAACCAGGTTTTATTCCTGCAAGTTTTTATTTCTTTTGGAAGCCTCGGGAAGTTAGGGCAGTGAGAAGTTAGCTCATGAAATGTCATCTGTTCTCTGTGAGGTGTAGGCCTGTAGCAATAGCAAGCATTTTTATTTCTATAAAATTACTTACAGGGTCAGTAAGACAGGTACCTGTCATGGAATTCATCACCCAGCAAGACTTGCATCCAGTCAAGATTTAGTACAGAAATTTTATGTCTGTTCTTGGCTCAGTTGCATATGTTACCTTGACAGCTCCTTTGGAAAAACAAAGATGGTTGTTCTCACAGCTTCAGAAGAGAACAGAATTCTCTTGCCAGCATATATGCTGATTAATTCAGAATATCACATTCATTACCTGCTTGTTTCAGCAAATATCCTGTTCTATCAACAGCAGGAGGAAGCCAATGTAGGAGAAATTTGGATTTCACCAAAGGAAGCTTGGCATAAGCTACCACGATAGAAATAAATGCAGATTTTTGTTTGTTTCTGAATGGTTCCCTCGCATGGAATCATTTGGGTGATGTCGTTTCCGTTGGCTCCAGCAATGTCAAGGCCATTGATGATGAAAGTTTTGTACTGTTTTTCCCCATTGCTTGGAAAATTTTCTCTCCCCTCCTTCCTCCCCCCTCAACCAAATCTCTGCCAAGCAAGCAGCTGTGAACAAAATTTCCCAGCAAGATGAATTTGAATTTTTGCATGCTCTGTGGAACATGCTTTGAGAGGGTGACATTTGAGGGATGCAAGTCCACACTCTCTGAATAAAATGAAAAGGATGAGCCTTTTAAGGTGTCTTACTGAGTTAAAGGGTGAAGGAAAAAATGAAAAAATGCTTGCAAAGGTGGGGTTTTTTTCATAGTGACTTTTGGTACCTCAGTCTGAGGTAAGTGGTGGTGGCAGTTTGATGTCCAGACTGTGTACCTAAGTCAGTCTGCAAAAGTAATGAATATGAGCACTGCACTTGGTGCTGAGACCAATGGCAGCATCTGTAGAATTAAGAATGCAGTTGAATATGGTTTAACTTAATTTTGTAGACATCCTTATTAAAGCTTCCCATCAAATTCAATGCATTTTGCTTCAGCCAAAGATTTATTTTTTTTCTAAAATGTGAAATCAGTGTGAGACTTCTGAGGGTTTTATTTTTCTCAAGGAAAAATAAATGCAGGATGTGAGTGTGCAGAAAATATGGGTACCTATATTAAAGCTGTCTAATATTTTCCATGCTTGGAGTGGAAATTTTCACTTGCTTGCAATTCTGACAAACTTTAACTGAGATTTTTCCATTACATTTCCTGCCTCTATCTCCTCTCCAAATGTCATAATAGTAATAATAATAATAATAATAATATAATGTGCTTAAATTTGTAAGTTACATATAAATAAAATTGCTATGTCATTCATGACCAGAAGAGCTGTGCTTGATACTCGTTCCCCTGCTGTTACTATAGTGTGTGTAATGTTTGACTACATTTGATATGTAATATTTCATCTTCGTGAAGGATCTTGTCCAACTCAGACTTGAGTTTATCAAGGCAGTGATTTTTGTGTCTGATTTATATAATATTTTAATGTTCATAGTATTTTATTTTGGTTTTCATTCAGGTAAGGGAGGGTGGAATACTGCGAAAGGATGTGGAAAAGTCTGTTTGTAATTAAAGGAACACTAATTGGGCTTTAGGGACTGTGTGTAAGATACACTAGTCTTTCCCACGGCCACACCCTGAGCATATGATCTTCAACTGAATTCATGGAAACATTCACACTGCTTCCTACAGATTGCAGCTGGCACTGTCTATAAAATCTCTGCTTCACAAAGAGCACAGGGGTTTATGTGATAATGTGCAATGACACATTTCATTCTGCTGCAGTGTTACTATCCAGCTCTGTGAAACAGATGGAATGTGTTGTAAAGAGACAGTAATGTGCAGTGCAGTTATGCAATAATGCCGAGATCCCAGCAGTGGCCATCGTGGCCGTTCCTGTCCGGAGGATGGGAAGCGGAGCAGTGCGTGATGCTCAGGCTCATGTGTGGCTCACACACTGCATGCCAGCTGAATTGTCACATCACCCACCAACTGCTTCTGCTATTGCAAACTTTTCACATCTTTTCCTGGCAGCATAAGCTCTGCCAGTAGAATTTTTCAGTGATAAACAATCACCTTTCTATTAAAAGCATCAAAATGGAATGGAATAATATGTCTTCTGAAACAGCTAGACCTGTGCCTTCCCAGCTTTCAGCAGTTGTTAGCCTCTGGTGTTTCAAAAAATTAATTAAGACTTTGCAAAAGACAGTTGATGGACAAATTTGAAACTTGGAAAAGGATTATCTTCTTACTTTCCAGTAAGGACTGAAGTATATCTTTTCAGGTGGAAAAAATTTTACCTAAGTGGTATTTCAAAAAAGAAACTGAAATATACTATTTCAGTTAGTGCTAAAGATTTCTACTTCGATACTGTTATTCAGACTAGAAGACTGAGCTCACGTCAAAGAGAAATTATTCTTTTGAAAACAAGTGCACTTTGTCAAAGATAATTGATAAAGTTCACCACTCAAATTTGTTCTAGGTGGTTGAAAGTGGCTTTAGCTGTCCAGACTGTCAACAGTGCCTTTTGAGGGATTGTGTGTAATGTGAGTTGAGACTCTCATGTTTGTACTGCCAGCTGGTTTGTGTCCTCTATGTACACTTTCAGATCAGAATGAGAAATGCATAGGGCAAATACTGCGAGAGGTCGCAGTAATCACTTGGTAGCAGTTTGCTTCCGTTCAAAGGATCTCACTTCTCATTTTGTTAAGCTGGTTAGTTTATTCCTTTGATCTTCTAATTAGCTTTTAAACTGAGTACATCTCTAGCAAAACAAGTGTTTCTTTACTTCTGGATGCTTCAGTCTGTGTCGGGATTGTGCTTATGTCAGTATTCCTGTGGGTGTGCAGGGTGGGGATGAAGCTGAAGGAAATTCCAGTTTAGAAGACTTTGAAACATTGATAGGTACTTTCCTCTGTCAACACTGATGTTAACTGAGATTGACAGAAAATGATGTTAATGTAAAATATCACTGGCTGCAGCAATATCTCAGTACATATCCTCATTTGAAGGAAACATAGGTAGACGACAGAAAAATGTTTTATCACTCTGCCTACTTCATGGCTATCTTAAGATTTTTCTGCAGCTGGTCTGTGAGAAGAACAGAAATGTATGAAAAGGAAAGCTCTGGTTATAAATGTAAAGGCAAAAGCTTTGACATGTCTATGTTCTTAATTTGTTTTTTGAATATATGCATGCATTCTTTTCTTTCACAAGCCTTTGCCCTTCTTCACTTTACTGAGTGTAGGCCTGTGGAAGCCTTGGAAGTCAAGACCAGTGTCTGTGTGGGTCTCAAGAAGATCTGCATCACTTGCATGCAGTTACAGACTTTAGAAATGTAGAGAAGGTAATTTATTCCCATACTGGTTATATTAGCTACCTCTGGTTTCCTGAGCCTCACAGACTCCTTTATCCCTAGCATACTCTGTGTGAGCCCAATTTAAACCATTTGCTCTTAAAATGCTGTTTTAGGAATACAACAGATGAAAAAACATGGGAAGGCTGGGAAAGATCTGTAGCTAATTAAAGCAAAGGAGGTAAGCTGCTGATCACTAGAATTCAAAAGGTTAGTTTTGGCTGCTGCTTGTTCTTGGCTTTTCTACAGGATGGGTTAGTAGTTTTGATAATTTTGTGCAGTTGAACATTTATTGTCTAATATTCAAAGGGTGAAATATTCCAGAGCTTGCACTTTTGACTTCTGGCATGTGAAATTTTAAATTTAAGAGGAAATGTTCTGAACTCTAGTGACTTAGGTTGACCTGGTAAAGGCTTTGAAGTAGCTGGTGGTTTATTTTGCCTTGAGTAAATATACCAAGCTGAATATTTCTGAAGCTGCCTTAAATTTACCTGAACGTTTCTGGAATAGGAAATGCATCAGAAATATCCCAGGAGAGAAAAAGTTGACATGAGCTTCCCATCTGAAATTTCATCCTTAGCCAGACCAAAATTATTGCCAGTGAAAAGAAAACTGCTTTGGGGGTATTTTAGTTCTCTGTATTATGTTCAGGGATTTTTTGGGGTGTGTTTGTTGGTGTGGTTTTTTTGTTTGTTTTTTTTTTTTCCTTAAGTAAAAGAAAGAAAGAAAACACAAAATCAGGAGACCATATTGCTTCTGACATTTCCATAAAGAGTTTATATGTATTTGGCTCATCAGTTCTGTTCAAGTCATTGACCAATGGTGAACCCAAAGTTAGAACACCAGTCCTGATGCAGTGGCTGCAGCAGCACAGTGTTTATGCTGGCACAAACAGTTCCCTTTCCTGGCCACCTGCTCCCTCCCCATCCTGCTCTGAGCTGCTGGTGAGGCATAGTTCACCTAAAAATTACCAATTTCTTTTAAAAAAATCATACCTTAAAACTCAATTTATAACTGAATGACAATATATTTATGTATATTTGTGTGTGAATATTTGCATTTCTAAGTGTGAATCCAGAGGAAACTGGTGTAAAACCTGTAAGATTGATTCATAGACGCTTAGCTGCCAAACTAGGTTGGGGCCAGGGAGAAAAAGCCTGAGTGGTAAGCTCTGAAAAAAACCCCAAAAGTCCTGGTACATTTTGCTTAACCCACTCTCCCATTCTCATTGCCTTGTTCTGACCTTGAGAAAAGTCTTTGAACTGTGGAAATACTGTTCTTGTAAAATTAGCATGTGTCAATGAAGAAATAACAAAAAACCTTTAAGACTCAGCCAGTTGAGAAAATGACTTCATGCCATAAACATTTTCACAAAGAACCCTTTGGATCTCTTTTGGGTCATTACTTGGTAAACAGCGTCAGACAGAGTCATTCAAATAAAAAACCCTGACTGAAAGAGGTACACAGAGGAGCAGTTCACTCTCTGCAGCTTGTAAACAGCCGTGTCTGGGAAAAAAACCCGTCTTCAGATGTCTGAGCAAGGGGTTCTACACATGTGTGAGGGTCTGTTTCCTGAATTTCTAAATTCAAAACAAATCATTTTGCTTGGAGGAGGAGAAATTTTCTTTGGAGGAATATACCATATTTTTCACATGTATCATGCTATGTCTGAATTTGAAAGGGACTGTAAGGCTCATTGAATCCATCTCCTTGCTCCATCCATATCCAATTGTACCTAGCTAACTCTTAACTATATGTTTTATTTTTTTTTTAGGTTACATTTTTGCTATCACTTTAAGCAGGTGCATGCTGAGGGAAAGCAAGATGGAAAACATTTCTGTGTTCTCTAAACTGGGGCATGTGCCTAGGGGCTTCTCTTCTCCCCCTTAAAGACATGGCAAAGAAGTCAATGTCCACTCTCAGTCAAGGGCTGTTTTCACACTCTTCAGAGGCCTGAGGGTCTTTCCTAAAATCCCTAAGATACCAACTAATCTTAATATGCATCTGGAGTGAAATAATAGAATTTGGGCTCAGGCAGGAAGATTCAATAGTTCCAGTGGCATCCTTGTGATGCTTTGCTCTGCTGTGTCATTGGGTTTGAAGTCACATCAGTAATGCATCCCAATGGATTTTGGGGTTTTGCCCAAGAAGTTTTGATCCTTATGCCTGTGGGTATCTTGCTCCAGTTTCAGGTACACGTGCAGAATATTGAATGGTGTAGCTCTCCAACTCTTTCATAGCATGAAATCCATGGAAAAGAATGAATGCCATGAGCAGTCCCCTGTTATTTAACATAATGTTAATTGGGACACCCTTGCGACAGCATAGCAGTTGTTTTGGAGGACATAAAAGTTCAAGAAGGTTTACTGAATTTGTTTTAACTCATTTTTTTTTTTGAAATTGCTATAGCCTAAAGTTAATATGGTAAAACAAATGAACAAACCAACCCCAAAAGATAATTACCATCACTAAATTATCTGGATCCATCAACTATTGGAATTTAATCATTCATCAGTCTGCCATCATCTCCATTTCTGTTAATAACCCTTTCTGGGATGTTTGATGGTGGCCATTCTAGCATTTTTACAGATAACTTTGTTTGGCAGATCAGCCTTCCTTCAAAGTTTCTTCGTGCTTGAATGAATGCTGTGGGATTTAAATGCCATAGAACTGAGCATGGTCAGTTATGCCTAATAACATCAACTCTGTTAATGGATTTTAGGCATCAAGATTCAGTTTGGGTTAGGGCTATGTGGTGGAAAGGTTTAAGTTTGTAAAATAAGTATAACAATGTGCTTACACAATGGTAGTCAAATAATACTAAAAAATCTGGAAGCATTAATAACTATAAACTGTAAATTGGAAATCACAGCTGAATCTCAGAGTAAAGCCCTGTCAGTCTGTTGGTAAAGATTTTACTTTGCCAGATTCTCTATTGCTTTCATTTAACAACTAGTTCCTCAAGAGGGATAAATAATTTTGTTTTGCTTTGATATTTTTAACCTTTATATGATGTATTTATTTGGCATAGTTAGATATCCTGCCAAGTTGTAACTACAACCCTAGTTGAATCCCTGCCTATCTTCCACATGCCATTGCAGCATTTGCTACTGCTGGCTTCATATGTCCTTAAGGCAATAAAAAGTTCACCACATTGGAGAAGGAGGGGTAGAGCCTTCATAATTTATAGAAAGAGCATGGAAAGCACAGAGGCCAAGAGAAGACCTGCCTATGTAAAAGCCAGGGGGACATACTCTTACCTTTTATCAGTGGAATCTTGTTTTAAAGAGTCAGAATTGGTACAATGGACAAAACCACAAAAACATCTTAGCTCTGCAGTCTGCTGTGTGGACAGGAGTAATGTTGCCCAAGAGCAGAAGTTGCAGAATATTCCATGGGAAGAGCCTTGTGGACATTTCCTCCTCCAAACCCTCATGTGGAGACTTTTGTTCTGGGGGGTGTTTTTCTCTTGTTTTTTGTTGTTTGGGTTGCATTTTAACTGGACCTCCATAGCCCTTGTTTCTCCTCAGGATAGTTTACAATGTCCTACAAACCTGTGAACTGAACAAAAGAAGAGAAGTGTTAGGAAATACAGGGGTTCCTCCTTTGTAGAAAGAAACTAACACCACCAGCACTCTGTGATAGGTTCTTACAATTTAAACTATTACTGGAACTGGCCATGAGTGTTGTCAATTGCTGCTAGTAATTTCTGTTGGGTGCAGGTGACAAAACTTATCTGAGTGGTAGCCAAAAGCTATTAATGGGAAGAAGTACACAGGAGTAATTTAATCTGTGTAATCTTATATGCAGAAGGTTCTGCAATCTCTGCAAGGCCTCTGGCAAGCAACCAGAGTGATGCAAAAACAAAAGTAAAAAGCATGGTAATGGAAAGAAAAAAAGATGTGAAACATCTTTGAACTAGACTTAATTTCCTACTTGCATAAGCGTGGACTTTGAGACCAGGGTAGCACATGGCCCAAGAATTAAACAGTGAGCACTTTCTTCTTCTGAGCTGGACTACCACTGGCATGATGAAGATTATAAAATAATCAAATGGTAAAATTGAGATACACCACTATGTTGCTCCTTTATTTCTGTTAATCCCCAAGAAGACATTAAGTGCCATTGTGCCACAACCACTTCATAGGAAAAACTCCTGAAAGAAAGTTAGAAGGAGGGATTTTTCAGTGTGGCAGTTTTTTTATGATGTCTCCACGTGTGTGAGCAATGCTCTGTGTTCAGAGGATGAGATGGCTAAAGAAACTCAGTCCTTCTTTAAACTTGGGGTTTATCTCCTATTTTCTACTTATTTCCTCCTTTTCATGATGATTATATGAGTATTGCAAATATTTTCCTAATTACTAATTCATTTGTGGAGCTCATTTGCCTATGAGCATCTTTGTTCTGCAGTGCAAGAGAGAAGCTCAGTTTTACCTTTTAGAAGCCACTGCACTTCTCAGACAAGCTCTTTGTGGTGGTTTGTGCAGACAGTGATCTATCACAGTAGTTCTACAGAGTCCAAAATAGTATTAGGAATATTTTTTTATTCTTGTTGTTCCATTTTTCCTGATGTGTTCCCCAGCTGATTTGAAGAGAAGAGATCATAGTGGGGGGCTGAATGGATAATGGCTGTGAGGATGGGAATGCCTCTTGAAGAGGTTCCATAAGCATCACAGTTGAGTTGTATCAGTGTTGCAAAGCATTACAGTAAAATTCTATTTATTGTGAAATGCAGCAACATACAGATCTGAGATATTTGGGTAACATGCAAGTTTCTTCAAGTGAAGGAGAATACCTTTGGGAAAACCAAGCCCTGTCACTGGCAGAATGAAGGGAGTAATGCAATGAAATGTATTGGAAGCTGTGAAGAGCTTCTGCTTCTGAAATGTAAAAACTGTCCCAGGGAAGATCAAACTCTTGATCTGTTTCACCTGTTTTAGGATTCTGTAACAGCTGATGCCTGGGCCTTAATTCAGATTCAGAGTGATGGTGAGCAGAGAATTCTAAAGCCATGAAACTGTGCAATGCAGAGTTCACGAGATTTGTTCCCTAACTATTATTTTCTTAATTCCGTAACGATTAGGAGGATGGAGTAATTCCCACAAATACAGCTGTGAGCTGTTGTGGAATACCATTATTAGGTTGTTTGAGCAAATGCTGGCAGAAGTGATTGCCTCAGAAATAAAGGCATGTTACCAAATAGGAAGATTTCCAAACTTCCCTGCATTGTTCTCTAAGATAAGTGTGGAGATTTCGTAGTCCACTTTTAGGACTCAACGAATCTGGTGTGCATTAATGGTTGGCTGGTACTGCCCACTTGCAAATCCCTTTTAGTCAAAGGAGTATTTCCAGAAAGTTTCTGTGAGAGGAGATGTATTTCCATTTGAGGCTACTGGTTTTGGTTTGGTGTTTGGGTTGTTTGTTTTTTTTTGTTTGTTTGTTTTTGTTTTGTTTTGTTTTTAAATAACACTGTACTAGAGCAATTCAAATTAGGGAAAAGCACAGGGCATTTTCCAGCTTGATGCTTTTACCTGTATTTTGGACAGAAAGAACCAAACATTGCTTGGGGTTTCAAATACTTTGAGTTGTATGCCCTTCTCTAAAAAGAACCAGAAGTAACAAAGTAGCACATACAGTTATTTCTGAGAGATATTGTAACAACAACAAAAATAGTCAGGGACTGATAGAACAATAATAAGGGGGGGAGGTGGTCAAGAAAATAGCTGTTCAGGCCCCACTTTCAGTCAGAGAAGAAGGATACACATCTATATCCAAATATGTTTAACTTGAATGTTACAAGGTTTTAGCACAATTGCAAGGTATGTAATTTTTACTGAAAATTTTTTGTGGTTTTGTTCTTGTTGTTGGAATTGGTTTGTGTGTTTGGCTTCTTTTTCCTGGGCAAATAAAAGATTACCAATTAGTTAGAAATGTTTGTGTGTGTATGAAAGTACCTGCAAGGACCTAAGTAGGCTCTCCCTCTTATCCCACTCCCACAGAGCTGCATTCTGACTTGAAGTCAGACTCGAGGGCCACTGCTAAGGTAGAAGCTATCTGTTATTTTGATTTTGTACTGAATGTGGTTTTCGAGTTCAAAGAAGTATTTTTCTTGCTGACTACTTTTTTTAACCCTTTCACTGTGTCATTGAAAAGGGAAGTGTGTGGAGCTCAGCAAGGATGCCATTTATTCTTGGGAGGATAGGGAAAGGTTAAAAGTAGAAACAGCTGATTAGGCAGGATGGCTCTGTAGAGAAAGCAGGAGGAAGAGAAATGTGAACATCGGTTAAAGCTATACCAGTGACTGTTTGGCTAAGCTCAGCTTGCAGCTCCTTTTGAATTCCTCCTTCTTCAGTAGATGTCACTGCTATCAGTGACAAACACAATGTTGGCCTCAGGAGTATCATTAGTGTGGGTAACAGAGAATGTAATAAATAGGAAAATCAGGAAGTTCCCCTCTTTTATTTTTTTTTAATTCCAGCCTTCACTACAAATAAAAATGATATTTTGAAGATCAGAGTTACTATTGCAATTCTTCATTTTCTTCCCTCTGAGGATCCCTTTTACTGGGGAAATAAAGCCAGAGCACTGTTAGTAGCTGTGGTGTTGTGTCTACACCACTAGCAGTTTCATTCAGTACCTCTTGTGACAATTATGGTCCTACTGGCTTTAGTGCAGATCCCCAATGTCACAGAGTGCAGTCAAGGGACTCTGTCTGAGCTTCCACCATCTTTTCCCTCAAGCTGACATTCAAGACACTCAGATTAATCTCAGTCCAGTACAGTTATCTTCTCTTCCCCACAGTAAATTGTCAGACTTACAATAGCAGAACAACAACTTGGGACGCATTATTGTTTAAAGAAAGCTAAGAATAGGTCTCTTTTTACTATTAATTTCTTTTCCTTGTGTGCCCAATACCTCCCATCTTCGAGAGGGAAAGAATTTTCTGTGGACTGTGTTTGGTTTGTATCTCATCAGAACAAATGATTAACAAAAGCAGCCTGACTTTCCGAGCTGTACTGGCTTGCTGCCTCACTCAAGGGGCTATATTGCTGTCCATCCCTAAGAAAGTTCTTAATCTTCCTTGCAAAGTTCTATCTAGACTAACTGGAATAAATGTTGAGTGAATGAATTCATGCAGTGATGTAAGAAATGCTATCCTGAAGTCCAACTAGGCATCTGAATGACCTTCATCCTGCATTTTGTAACTTACTCCGTAAGTAGTGATGTTTGGAAAAAGGACTTTTTTCTCTATATAAGTCTTTTTGAAGTTAGCAACTAAGAGGAATGAGTGGAAAGCATAGAGTGAATTATAAGCTTGACTTAACATTTTATCTCCTGGGAAGACTTAATAATTTAACAGTGGGTACTGGGACAGTTGATAGGAAATGTCCACAAAACCACTAGATATTAAAAGATTTGGACCATTAAAGGAACTGTGCTAAGGGATGACTTTCAATATTGTGAAACAGAAATAAACTTGGACTGTGAATCAAAGCAGATAATTTCTGAGTTTGTATGATATTGCATTTTTTAGATAAATTGTATTTTTTAAATAAATTAAAAGGCCTAGATAAGGAAGGCTAATTGAGGGCAGTATATGCATATGCGTTTTAAATTTTCCATCCAATATTTGTTTTAGCATAAGGATTTTTGGAACTATTGTAGAGCAAATTATTTTGAACTCTTGTATACATGTACAGAAAAACATACACAAATTATGATTGCTATTTTCTACTTGATTGATCTTTTGGCTTGTGCTGTGCACATCATTTGTGGATTTTAAGCCTGCAGAGATGTGCTTTGTCATACTTGGAGAGAAAAAGTTATTGACTTACTTTACAATCAAATTATTAATTCCAATTTCCTTGGAAGGTGAGGTTTTTTCCCCCACCTGGGAAAACAGCCACAGCTGTAAATGAATGAAACTTGTGAAATGTTTCAATTAATCACCATTACCCTCAGTTGTCATGCAGAATTGAAATCATATTACCCTTTTGCTAACTTAGATATTTAATTTAGATGCATGTAGATATTTGGGTTTGGTCAACCTTTAGTCACTACACATAGATATTTAGACTTTTCTTTAGTTAACAGATCAGGGTCCTTACAATTATCTCCTCACTTTAGTTCTCATCACATGTGGATTTTCCAGAGAAGTATTTCCTCAAACTAAGAATATATTTCATGGGTGCTAATTACTCTTTCTATAGGTGTTTTAAGAACCTTCAGAACAGCATATTTGAATTGCAGTGTCTCACAGAATTACCTGTGCAATTTGCAGCAATCAGTGTTACAGGATTGTGTGCCAATGGTAAAAATAGAAGGAAGATTATGGATACAGTTTTAGTCTGGATGAAACAGGCAGAGCAGTAACTGATTTTAAAACACATTTCTTTTCTCTGCATCGGCCTGTACAGTAGACAGCAGTGATCTCACATCTTGTAGTTAGTATATGCTATAAAACGCTGTTTATTTGTATTATTGCTGTAGAAAGAGAGACCAGGCTCAACGTAAAAGCAGAAAAGAAGTAGATATAGAATGGTTGCTTTTTGTGACTAAGACAGGGTTTTTTAAAGAAGAATAAACTTCCTGTACAATTACCACTGGGTGCCAATGTGCCACCAGTTGTTTGTCATCCTCCAATCTTTCACAGGACAGAACTGCTACATAGGAGACACTTCCAAAGACGACAGCAGGTGAGATCCGAGGTCAGGATGCAGGTCTGTGTGTACTCAGCACCCAGCAGCCCTCTTGATTAGGTGGCACTGGGATCCTTGAACTGGGTGTATGAGGGACCTTTTGGGTATCAGAACTTTGGGTCCTAAACCACAGGGTAAGTTTTCTAGTGAATTAATCTGTACAGGGGAGCTAAACTCACAAGTGTTACCACCTTTATTTTAGCTGAAAATAACTTCCTTAATGCTACACAGAGATACTTAGATTTGTGAAATGTTGTTTAGTTGTAATAACTAAAAACTAAATGTGGAGATGTCTTTTTCCATAATGCAAGCAGAAGAGAAGCTTTTATCTCAGTCCCAGGCCCAGCTATGTGATCTTTTCAGGATGCTTCTGGACACAGTGAAATATGGCACAGCAAATCTCTGAGGCATTTCCCTTCCTTTTGAGGCACTTGCCACAATCTACCCTGAATAGATGGTTTTGTACTTAATAAATAATTCTGTATATTTTATGTTTTAAGTGCATTTCACACTTCAAGAATCAATTCCAAGAATAGTCTGCACTGTAAAACAATCGTAGCTGGTTTGGGTAGTTGTATTCTCTTCAAATTACAGATAAAGGAACTACCTTACAGCTACTGCAGACACAGAAACCATTTTACAGCTCACAAATAATTCTTGCATTTTTATTGTCATCCTCACAAAGTTGTAACTCCAGGATAAAGTGACTACTTACCATATCAATTATTCCAGAAATGGCAAAATTATTATCAGCTGGTATGAAGAAAACAGGAAATAATTGTGCATGTGTTTGTGAAAGTCTGAGTCTGCTTTAAGGAAACAACTGCAATGTGGTGTGGCTGCCCCAAGGCAGAGGTGGCAAGGAGTGCACTCCTGTCTTGGGGCTCATTGCTTTAGAGGAGGTACCACTGCCTGGCTGAGGCAAACCCTGGGAGAGTGTTGGTTGAGGCAATGGGGGCTGCATTGCGGGAGAAAACCTGCTGGAGTGCCCTGCTGGTGAGCTGAGTGCTGCCTTCTGACACCACAGTGTACATCTGCATGTATATCACATGGCATCACTATGTGTGAATAAACATCGAGAGGGTCTCCATCAATTTGTTTTAATTCAGAAAGAAACTATTTTATCAGTTTTGGTTTTCATGAATTGCTAAATTTCTTCCTAATTTTTTTTTTTTTTCCATTGCAGTTTGAGTTCATTCAACTGCAACATAAAATTCACTGCACTGGATACAAAAATGACAAAAAAGTGGATCCCATTTTTGCTCTTCTTATCGGTTACTATGGTGAGTCTTATGAATTTTTTAAATCACTTCCAATTTTAACCAGCACGTACAGAAGGCCATAGGAATTATTAATAAGGAAATGCAGATATAACTAATCTTGTGTTCAAATGTAGTTTCTACACAACAGGATCTTTATCTTCCTTCTGTTCTCCTTTAAATTCCTGTGTTAAAGGAACAGAAATAGTATTTACCTCTGCTGAACCCAGCATATCCTTTGCTGGCTGAGAACAGTAACAGTCGATAAGTGACATATAAGCAGTGCTCTGCAGACCCCAGGAAGACTGGAGGAGACATCTGACATTCAGACATTCTCAGAACTTTTAATTTCATCCCTTTTATGACAGTGGTACAGTGTTTCAGTCTGCCGCTTTGTTGTAACATGAAGTTTAGTAGCTTCCCATAAAATATTTATTTACTATTAAAAGTGTACTTTAAAAGTTGAGGTTTTGATCTAGAATCAAGATTTTTTAATTTTAATAACGATAAAAGTGCATGTTATATCTTTTGAATGCCTTTTTGTATTCTGAGGGTTGACTTTATGGTTCACCAGACCAGAGAAACCAAATAGCTCTGGACAAGCCAAACGCTTCAGTGCATAAAATATATGGAAACTCTTTTTTCATAAAGGATCATTTTGGCCCTGACTGAAAAGCCTTTTAGACTAAACTTTGATATATGTCACTGGATTTTACAAAAGCTGTTTACATACTTCTGACTGTCTCAGTGCTTCCTAAGCATGTTGTCATTATTATTTACAAATCTTGCCAATTGTTACTCCCCCATGCTCATTCAGGAGACATTTGTCAAGATCCACTGGTAAAAATTGCTAAATTAACCAGAAAAAACCACAAAATCATACTGTCAGCAATAAGATTTGAAGATCACTTTCCTTCAGTAAAATAATATTTAAAATATAAAAGGTGGACATTGTTTGTGTTGGAGCTTTTTCATGATTTGCTAAAAGAAGTCTTTTCTTCTTAGTTTCTTGCCACTGCTGTACCATCTGAAGGCCATCAGAACATGACAGAAGAATTCATGCAACTGAGTGTCACACGGAATAAAATTATGACAGCACAGTATGAATGTTACCAGAAAATTATGCAAGATCCTATCCATAGAAAAGAAGGTAGAAATTATTTGTTATGATGTTTTACTAAGGCAGATGGTCAACAGATGTAATAACACTAATTCAGGATTCCTTAGGCATATTTAATTCTCATCTTGCTAGCAATTATTTTTCAGGTTGTAACAGCATTTGTACAATTTTTTAGAAACCTAACTTTGGGATGCACAAGAATAAAGTAATATGTTATATTACCTGCTCGTAACACCACTTCTCATATAATACAAAGCTTTTATTTCTGATAAGAAAAGGTCGATTTAAATAGATATCTGTATTCTAAAAAAATGACTAATTTGTCTTGCCACTTTATTTAATTTCATGGTCTTATGATACCTCTGTCTGCCTGGTCATATTTGCCTTTAAATTTGAAAGTGGTCCTGCTCTGAAGGCTGTGTTAGTGTCATTGCTTTTTCTGATAACTCAGAGACAACGTCAGTGACACTGCCTGCCACTGCGTTCACTGGTTCTGACTCGGTAATTTCCAGAAACATTGAATGGCTTTTGAGGCAAGAAAAAGTAATTATGTTCTTTTACCAAGATGTTTGTTTCTTCTGAAGTGATTCTTTGGAGGAAATTAATGTCTGGAGGTCAGAAATGAGTACAAATATGACATTGTAAGCTTCTGTCCACCTTAGGGCTTTACAGCTTCAGAAAGGCCTGGACAGATTGGAAAATCTTCATATGAGGAGGAATTACAGGATGTTTGAAAACTGCAGCTTTTGAGATGAAGGCATTATTAAGTCTTCAAAAGAAAACTGAAGCAAGATAATAAAAACATCTTCAAATTTGTAGCAATGGCCAGTCATTCTGTGTGCCTTTTGGGAAAGAATTTCTTTATAAACCCCCAGCTCATTCTCAAGGGAAGTTTATTTTAGATGTTGAAATTTGTGTGAGTGCCGTGGGGCATCAGAACAGGCTCTTGAGGGACACTGTAGATGTTCCTGGAGCACTTAGGGAAGTGTCTGTCCAGGCATTGCTGCAGGCTCAGCTCAGCCTGAGGCACAGGAGCTGTAGCTGCCTCCCAGCCAGGTTTTCTCATGGATTCTAGGATACCACTGTGTTTTCAATGGACTAGCACACTTATGGATAGGCTTGGTATACATCCAAAATAGAGATAAATTCAGAAAAGTGGTCTTTGGAAGCATGAGGCTCTTTGCTATGGTGTGTCATTGACTATGAATTGAATCAGGGTTTTTGGCCTACTGTGCTCTGAATCAGAAGTTTTTAAATTGTAGATGTAGAATGAGAATGAATTTCAAAATGTTTTTGAAGAAATGTATGTGTAAGGAACTACCTCTATTAAGTGGAGTTTTAGTCAGTTATCAGTAAATCTTATTTTTCTGTTTCCTTTTTTCTCCTCATTGCTGCAAACTTACCTTATCCAGTCTTACATCTTACTTTTGGAGGACTATTATGAAAGAGGGGTTGTTATTTTATTACCAGATTTGTACGTGTTTGCAGGTCCCTACTGTAACAGGACGTGGGATGGCTGGTTGTGCTGGAGTGATGTTGCTGCTGGAACTGTGTCAGTGCAGCGTTGCCCTGACTATTTCCAGGATTTCAACCCATCGGGTAAGAGTGCATTGACTTCTACATCAGCATATTTCTTAATAAAAAGGGGGTTTGGGTGCTTGATTTGCCCCACTCAAGTCATTACTGCTCCAGAATATCAGAAACTCAAGACCCATTATTTGCATTTTCTTTTTATCACACAGAAAACTGACAAGCTACTTATTTTCTTCTCAGAACTATGTCCTTGAGGAGTTTTGTAGATTAGTGAGTAGGAATTGAAGTTAGATCACACTTTTTTCCTCTTGGAGATGGGCTTTTTTTCTCTTACAGACAAGCAGTCGTGACTTTCTCTTTCACCTCAATTTAGCAGTCATAGTTGACAAAGAGTTTCTCCCACTTTGAGTAGTTTCCTGTTTCTGTGGGTTAAACTTTGTGATCATGTGGAAAACGTCATAGATTTATAGTCATGTCTCTTTCTGCTTGCTTTGTTTTTCCCAGGGTCCTTTCATGTCTCTTTCTATTTCATGATAGAAATTGTTGTGGTTCCAGAAACTTTCCAGTTTTGTTCTTGAGCAGTTTTTCTGTTGCTGTTTTCCTGCCTGTCCAATCCTAATTTATAGTAGTAGGGTGTCAGACTTCAGTTGCATGTTAAAGAAGCCATTTAAATATTCTTGTCACTTCATCTGGTAGTTCTCTAACAGTTCGATATTTTTGATACTTACTGGATTGGAGGAGGAAAATCTATTTGTTTTCTTAAGGAAAATCACATCATTGTTTGCTCTTGCCAAGCAAAAGCAACGACCTCTAGTTTCTCAGAATTCATAGTAACAAGCAAAGTCTCTCTAGTCATATTAATAAAGCTGTCATTTGTTTGCCAATCTTTATTAAATACTTGGCATCAGGAAACAGAACTTCAGTGCTGACTATTGTATTTTTCTTTCATTTTTCTTCTTTTGTTTTTCATTCCATCAACTTCAATTGCAGAAAAAGTTACGAAGATCTGTGATCCCAATGGGAATTGGTTTAGACACCCTGAAAGCAACAGGACGTGGACAAACTATACCCAGTGTAATAGCTATACGCATGAAAAAGTGAAGGTAGGAAAGGAATGAGTGCATGTTACCGGTGTCAAGAAACTGATCTGAAAAATTTTACAAGTTTCAAAACTCAAATGGCAGCAGAATTGATGCAGCTTCAAATAACAGAGAGAAGAATGTTGAACAAAAAGTGTGAATTGTGCAAAACAGACTCAAAAAAAAACCCCAATGAATCCAATTTGTCCTTTACAGCTGATTTCAACTGCTTGAGTAATATGATAATTATTTTTTTACAGTTTATGGGTATTTTAATGTGTAGGTACTAGTACCTGTCTAGCTTATCCACAACCACCTGCTGGTAAGCAAAGTGTGTGCCTCAGAAGGGCAAACCTTTATGATTCACTCTGGAATCTTGAAGTAGGATCCAAGTTCAGCAGAACTGCAGGAGGCTTTTCCATCTCTGGAGGACATGCTGAGTGCAGGGGTTTATCCAGTTAACTCACAGTACAGATTTTCAGCAGGTTCACAACCAGAGTTTTTACTTGGGATTAATTAATCTTCAAGGCAGGTTTCACTCGAGTTCAGATGTTTGGGGGTTAGGGTTTTTTTGCCCAGTGTGAAAAGCAGACCTAATCTGTCTGTTTTTATAAAAGTGTAGGCAAGCTGTAACTGAGTAGATTCACCACAGGATCTTTGGAGGCCAAAAGGAACTAAATTATGAGAACTGTTAGATAGGGTCTGTTTTACCCTGTGATCCCTTTCCTTTGGATGTCTTGTGGCCTGACTCCCAAATGCCTTTTTCAGTTTCTGAGATATTAAGCTACTCATATGAATAAAAACCCCTATACTTTGAGTTTATTTACATGAAATTTTGCAAGCATCCAAAATTATCTCAAGGTCAGGCAGCAAAATGTGATTTGAGTTATTCTCTATATATCAAAGGTAGACTCTATGCACACACATACCCATGTGGGAATATGTATAGACTTCAGCTGATCTTCAAGATGCCCACCTGTTGAAAAAATTAGAAAAAGAAAAAAATAATCTCCAAATGACCTCTTTCTGAACCACTTTGTGATATGTGAGGATACGATGGGCAAAATGGCATATTTGCCACTAATATTCTTTATGTTTATGAAACAGTTGGTCATGGGAAGAAGCAGTACATTGAAACTAGTTCCAAGAACTAGGAATATAAAATGTCAATCAGAATAGGCTGTAAATTACTTTGGATCTCATGGAAAAGGGCTCAATAACAGCAGATTGTATCAAAAAAATCTGACATGTAGTAGAGATTTTAACTTCCTACATGATTGCCTTTGAATGCTTTAGGGGATTTAGCTAGAAACTGTATTGACCAAAAGGTGGTAACAGATGATAATAAGGCACTTTTTTATTGCTTTTCCTCAAATCATGAGACCCTGAGTTCACTAATGGCCATTTAATTCTCCTAGCAGAATTGCTTTGTTCATTGGTTCTAGTTAATATTTGTCTGGGAACTGAGGATATTATTCAGACAGGAACAGATCCATGAAGGTCCTTCTTTGTGAATAATGAAGTTGTTTCCCTCAGGCTGTTTTGCCTGCATATTTCAACTCTGTCACACATCAGAAGCTATTTTTTAAGTGGAAAAATAGCTCTGCAGAAAGCTTTACTGCTTGGCACACTTCAAAGTGTTGTTTTATTAAGCAGCATTATCTCTTCACTTGTTCGGAAGGCAGGTTAGATACTGCACACTAAATCTGACTGTTGTGCATTGTTCAGTTCTTTGGTACTGCCCTCAGCAACAGGCCCTGCTGTGGCACACATTTGGGCAGTTGGAAATTTTGCAGAACACTTCCAAGTCCTTAATGTGCACGTTTGGCTACATTGGTCACTGAATGGCATGATGATATGGTATATGAACCTGTCATAAAAGGGCTGTTGTCATCTATACATCCCAAATTTCAGCGGATCAGGGTATTGTATGTAAACTCTAATTCTTTCTATGGAATCCAGATAGTTATGCTTTGTTGTAGGAGTATAAAGTCTAACATAAAAATCTTTTCCTTTTGTGCCAAATGCTAATCTTATATTTAATGCAAGAGAGATTTTGTGAGGCAGATTCCATAACTGAAAGCAGAGGTTTGTTACTTTTTAATATAATTTATTAATTAAAATAGTAATTAATGTGTATATTAACTAAAATAATAAATTATAAGATGAGCATGTCCCAAATATTAATTTACACCAAGCCTCCGGCAGCAATGCACCCAGTGCAGTAGCTTAAATAGCCAGATTTGCGTAAACACTCCTAAAAAACCATAGTAGAATATATTAGAAACCTGGTGTCTTAAGTGGTAAGAGGTACATTCCAGTGATGATTTCAATTAATCTGTTTTCTACAAAGAGAGATTTTAGTAAGATGTTGTTTTGCATGATTCTGGGCATGTCTTATCATTATCTGAAATGTTTTTTCTTTTCTTAATACTGTTACAGTCATTTTATATGCAGAAGAGATGTATAAGTATGTGCTTCATCAACAATAGTTCTGCATGAGTCACAGGTGCTTGGCTTTGTTCTTGCATTGCAGACTGCTCTCAATTTGTATTATTTGGCCATCATCGGACACGGTCTTTCGATTGCATCACTTCTGATTTCTCTTGGCATATTCTTTTATTTTAAGTAAGTATATTTAAGATTCTTTATCAAATATCAGTGGTTGTCACAGCCCTAGTTTCAGTGCTTTGAAACACCAGCCATCCAAATGAAATTAGATTGAGCAAGAATGCGAAGAAAGCCAGTATATTGATTTGGCATTGAACACTATGGTGTAATTAATGTTTAGGCTTATTTTCTCAGAAAGCTAAAATCCAAAATCTGCAAACCAAAGGCTGTAGAATATATTGAAAATAGGAAATGGAAAAATATTTGTTTGATTTGGGTTTGTGATGTTTTGGGCTATTTTAGTGATAAAATTGGTGTGTGGATTTTGGGAACTGGACTCAACGATCCTTGTGGTTCCCTTCCAACTCAGGATATTCTCTGATTCTATGTTATGCCAAACATCAGTCAAACTAAAGAGCAAGTGGAAACCAAAATACGGATGACATATGATACCTACAGTAACATTCCAAAGTCGGTACTCACAAAATATGACACGTAACACTAAGAGCTACAGTCGAAATGAGAATAATAAAAATAATGCCTTTTTTAATTCACTGTATTGTGTGCATGACAGGCATGTCATCCACTGACTAACAGTTATTTTGTTACCTCTGTGAGAGAAACTTTGAGCAGTGCATCACCACTGTCACAACAGCTCTTAATAGAATGTATTTTAAAATAAGTGTTAATACAACATATTTTGTGAACTTACTTTTATTCCCTGTGAAAGACTCCTTTGCTTTGTTTTTCCTTTATGAGCCTTTTAAGAAACTTAGTTGAAAGGTGAAACCAAGAGTGTTGCCACATGAGCAGAGCTGGGAGAGACAAGTTGTTCCCTCTTGCCAACTGCTACACTACATGGTGTGGGCTTCCCTTGATAACTGGCTCCAGTTTAATCATTTCTCCATCATTTCTCACTAGATAACAAACATCTGCTCTTTGGACTTACCTGTTTCTTTCCACTCTACTCTGTTGTCTCCCTCCATCTCTAATTTCTTCCTAACATGTCAATATGAATAGCACATACACTGGCCGCTGATTCTGCTTTTCTCGTGCTGTGGAGTTTGATTAGGTGGGGGTAGCTAATATCTGATTTTTTAAAAAAAACTCAAACTATCCTTTTTAGTCACATATGGCTAAAAATAGTGTTTCCAGTTTAGCTATGCATTATTTCCCCAGGTTCCCACAGTATCCCACAAATCCCCAACAAACCAGAACATTTCAACTTCACAGAATCACGGAATATTCTAGGTTGGAAGGGACCCATGAGGATCATCAAGTCCAACTCTTAAGCGAGTGGCACATGTGGGGATCAAACCCACATGGTATTATTAACACTGCTCCAGCCAGCTGAGCTAGTTTCAGGGTCTTTGTAGCCTCTCTATGAAATCCAGTGTTCAAGATGACTCTTAGGCTTTTTCTGATCTCTTTTCATGAGGAAAACCTGAATATTTGGGTTTTAATAAATATATTTGCTTATGACCTCTTGGGACAATGCTTGCCATTTCCAAGTTCACTTTCCTTCTGCAAAGTCAACGTGTGAAATGGCTCTGAGTCCATTTAAGAAGCTTGAGTTGGCATAAAAAGGTCTATACTGTCTCAAGAAATGGCACACAAAGTGTAGCAGACTAAGTAACGTGACAGGAAAAATGCTTTGACAGATTTCTTAGTGGAAAACAAACAAAGAAAAAAGGATAGGATATGATTTTATAATCTCAGAGACAGTCAAGCATGATTTTTCTGTACTATAATGTGAAAACCAAGGCAATTTCGTCTTGACTTGTGGCACTTACTGCAAAAGCAGGTGATCTGCTCTGCTACCATGCTATGTCATACTATGTTGTGTTTGTCTAGCCACCCAGGGATCTTTTTCTCCCTCTGGCAGAAGGATCATCTTTTCTCAGAGAACCACATGGAATTAATCCAGACCCACAAACCACATTTTCTGCACTGTGGTTATGTTGGGATATAAAAGGAAATTACAAAATTTAAAGGAAGCTAAAGAAAGTCCTCTGCAAGCTGTTCTCTTGGGATGTACAGTTCCTCTAAAGTATTTTTAGTACCACAAGGGTATTTAAGGACCTAGATTAATACCAGGATGTATTATGTATCGGCTAAAGCTTGTATAATTTTTCATAGCTTTAACAGGTGGACTTTTTTTTTTTTTTTTGCTATTGTGGATGGTGCCTTTGAATTTGTGATTTCCAAAAACTTTCTTCTGTTATTTGACTGACAGTTTCCAGACAACCTTGGTGGGATTGATGATCATTAGAATACCTTTAGGCTTGACTAGAAATTTGGCACATTTCTCTGTAAGAAAAAAGACCTTTTAAAAAAAAAATCTATCATTTTTGTTTTGAATTACATTCTTTAAGATTCAAATTTTTCTGCACTTTCTATTTGCATTTGAAATTTTGCTTTTTTCTTCAGAAAATTGTCTCATTGGAAATACTTGCCTGGTTTGTGAGTCCAAGTGCATTGGAGTTCTTGGTTTAAGAGAATGAAATGGGCCATAAAATACCTCTCTGAAAATTCACCTAGGAGACAGAAAAGTAACTTTTTGCAGTGTCTCTGCTTTCTCATTCTGCTACATCCTCTAGATCATACGTGTCTTTTTTATAAATCTTCTGCTACAATAGTTGTATGGTTTTCATAAAGAAAAAACAAGGCAAGAGAAGACTTTACAAAGCAGTGATTTAGGAAAAAGGGGGACTATGATTTGAAAGATGCCCCCCTCCGTCCCTCCTCCCCCCAAACAAAAAAGACCCAGGTGTCATGTCATATCCCATGACAGCTCTCATAGAGGATAGCCACACTGTGCTTAAAGAAAGATGGGCAAACCGCTGACGGATAGATTGTTAGGGAGACACCCATTTAGGGGCTTTTGAAAATGTCACCTTTTTTATTTTGGAGAACTATTGGAAAAATGAATTTTTTCCTAAAATGCCCAAGTCATACAGGATTCAAAATAGGAAGGGAAATAGGTAATTTAACAGACCTGTTTTTATTTTAATACACGTGGTTTAATCCAGAGGTCGATCATTCAAATATTCCTAGATCATAGAAACGAGAATTAAGTGATTAAAGGGTATTACATCATTAACAAAAACAGTCAGAAAAAGACATATAGGAAGGATAATAGAAGAGGGAGGGTGGGGAGGCTTAGGAAAAATCCTTTTATTACCAAAAGCAGTCTTGGTTTTTAAATGTCATCAGTCTTGCTTTCTTGTTTCATGTCCGGTGATCCTTTCAATCCTTTTATGCCTGGGTGGAGGTGGGTGTGGATGGGTGTGTTTGAATATTCAACAGGAACAGCTGCTGGATGACCCGAGAGATGGCCCCATTAGCTGTACGTGCTCTTCCTTGCCTGTGCCTTGAATCTTAACAATAAGCAGACAGATTTCCAGAGTTCTTCAGGACTTGTTTACACAAAGCCCTTTGCTGGAATCTAGCATTGTCTCTCTTTTCATATATAAACTATATAGGGGGGGAAAAAAAACATTTTCAAAGATCATGAAAAACTGCATATTGTAATAGTCAAAGCTTATGCATTTGGGGCATTAAAACAAAAGACTAAAATAAAATCTTAAAAAGCCTAATAAGATACGTTTTATCCTTTAATTCATATGGAAACCTGTGTTCTGTATTTTGGACACTTTTGGATTTTCTTCAACTACATAACATGTGGCAAATGGAGTTCATGCTTTCTAGATGGGTCTCCTTTCGCTGTGTTTGGGGAGGTGGGTTCAGTATGTCTCAGGGCTCCAGGGCCTCCCTTGCAGGAGCTGCCCAATCCATGGTGCTGCACCGTGTGTTTGTGACTGCCAGCTTAGTCCATGGATCCCTGGGTGCTTCACACGCTGCTCTTGGGAGAGTTGCAAAGGATGCAGCCACCATGCTGGCTCCTCTAGAGCCAGTGTTCCTCTTTTCATTTGGGTCATCTTCGTTGTTTCATCTGCCTCATTCTCAATACTCTTCCATATACTCTTCCAGCATTTGTGACTATCCCATATCTGCATTCTTCTGTTGAAATAGAAAGTTCTTCTCCCTGCTACTCTCCCAAATGAAAAATGAATCACTGATGTCCCTACTTTGTCTTTTCTTCCAGGCATGCTATTTGAAAAGGCTAGAAAACTTTATTTTTTTTCCCTTGTGTGACAGTTTAGACTTGTCCCCTGCTGACAAGTCAATGTAGTTCTGATTTCTCTAGCAGTGGCATGTGCAAGTGATAGATTTTCCCCTCCAGTTAGTCATTTCAGTGTGTCAATCAGCTGCACTTGATGTCTCTGCTATTAAGGCAGGTAGGTATGGTGACAGAGCACAGACTCTTAACAGCAGAGGTTTCAGTGGATGCTTTCTCTGAAGCAACCAAAGAGCATTTCCTGAGCGTGACCCTGGTACCACCACCTTCATGGCTTCTGTGTGTGTATGGGAGAGGTTTCTCTGAGCATTTTACACTGTGACTCTGCTCTGGGCTGTTGTCTGCTGGTACTGATGTGCTGTGTGACTGGTCAAGGCACTTTGCTGGGATGGGCTGTGCCCCCCCTTAACCATAAAGAGATCATTTTTACCCAGCTCTGCAAACTTACCATCTGTTTTCATAACAAAACGAGTGTTACTTGCTCCTCTGGGAATTTAAACAATTAGAAGTTAAAGCTTTATGTCTTCTAATGGGTTTGTGTGTAAAGCTGAATTTCATTGGAAAACCTTGATTGAGAAGCAGACCCGCCTCTTGGAGTAGCATGAAGTTAGACCTGCTTCCTCTGTAATGGCAGACCACCAGGAATTTGCTGCCACTCTGCTCAGTTTCTGGTATTGTTTAATATTGTTGAGCCTCTGTTAAAAAAAAAAAAAAAAAACAAAAAAAAAAAAAAAAGAAAAAAAAAAACGCACCTCCAAAGACATTTTCTCTTCAATTTTACTGCAAGTTTGAAAGGAAACCTTGAAAATTAACACAACCAAATGCAGTTATATAGTGATTTTATAATTGTATCCTATATACTGTTCATAACTTAGTTATACACAAGTCAGGATTAGATTTGTGTCATTTTACTTCTTTGAATATTTCTCTCTCTGTAGGGTGAAGGAAAAATAAAGAATATGAGTAAGAGGGAATTATCTTCAAAAAATCTAAATAAGTTTGAGTAAATGGAAACATAGGGTAAGACAGCTTCTTCATGCTCAGGTATAATAGTTAATTGGGAAATTCTTCAGGTACTAACAGAAAAAAGTTGTGACAGTATTCAAATCTTTTTTAGCTGGCCACTACAAAGCAAGTCCTTCACTGTAAACATATTGGAACTAAATGTACTTACTTTTGTCCTGTTGCTGTTTAAGGAAAGGGGGTACCTTTCACATCATAGTATTGAATTTGGTCCTGATCTGAAGAAAGGGTTGATGTAAGACTTATTAGCAAAATAAAGAGCTCCAGCATTTCAAAATGTCAGAGTTGTCCCCAAGTACACACAGTTGTCCTCCCATGTACTCAATTGTTCTTGTTTCTCTTTTCTAGGAGCTTGAGTTGCCAAAGGATTACCCTGCACAAAAATCTGTTTTTCTCTTTTGTTTGTAACTCTGTTGTAACAATCATTTCACTGACGGCGGTTGCCAACAATCAGGAGTTAGTTGCAACTAATCCAGTAAGTGAAAGTATATTTGATGCCTTGTTTATTTGTATGTGAATAATTTCAGCAGCACTGAAGAGGTGAGACCTGAGCAGTTGCTCAAAGGCTGTGTGTGGCGAGGTTAAAACGGTCAGTAACGCTGTGTCCTTGTGACACGGTGCAGCAGATGTCTAACAGAGATTTGGGCTTCTCACATTGGAGGTTGTGAAATAGTAAAAGTGCTCTAAGAAGCTGAGCACACTGAGCTCTTCTTCCCAGCTCAAAGAATTGCTTTTGCACTGAAACATCTGCAAGAAAGTGGCCTGCTCTAGATGATGTCAGTGAGGCTGATAGTTGAATTCGCCAAGGAAGGGCAGTAAAGAATGCCTTGTAAGTATTTTAGGTCTGTCAGCTATCTTCCTATGACTTTAACTTGGTCATCTTCAATTGAAATGAGAACAATTAAATTTTTTTGGTGAAAGGAGATAAAGTTGACCCTTATATTCCAAAAGTAAAAAGCAGTATAAAAAAATCCCTCCATTTGGGTCTGATTTTTCTGACTCTCATTTCCTAATAATACTGGGGTAAGTGAATCAGTAGCCTCTCCCAAAAGGCTAGGAGCTATAGCAACAGTAGAGCCTGAAGATGAAATACAGAAACAAACAAATCCCTAGCTCTGGCTTTATTTTTATTTAGAGCTGGAAGAAATATTTAAATTCTGTGAAAGTTAGGGCAAAACTCCAGAAGCTGAATCAAGTAAAAGGATTATTTCTTTTTCTCTGTAGAAACTGTCATCAATGTGCTGGAAAACATACTTGAGATAGCTGCTAATAATCATCATCAAGTGAGTTAGGTAGCAGAATATGGTAAAACAATATTGTTTTTTGTTTTGTTTTAATCCAAATATCAGAACTAGAACAAACAGGCAGGAATATCAAAAGGAGGGAAAGAAAAGGACCTAATCTGCAAGCTAACTGTGGCTCCTTTTTTGCAATCTCACATTTTAGACTTCACAATAAATTATATTATAGCATTTGAATTGTAGAATATATTTTAAAGGTAGCTAAATACAAATAAATGCCAGATTCTTCAGATCCTACTGTGCAAGTTCTCAAAGGGCTCTGAATGCAGTTTTGAGTAAGTTAAAATTGGAAGTATTGTAAACATCTTAAAACCGTAAATTGTTCTCTGAAGTAGTTATGTGTTGTGATGGTAAAACTGAGAGGGAATTACCCACATCAAAGTACATTTGCTTATGTGGTTACCATCAAATAATTTAAGGAGTTGGAATGGCCAAGTGTGGCAAGTTTGGCAACAAGGAAAATACCATTACAACTTCCTGCCGTGCTTGAGGATCTCAAGGTCCTCATTATGAATAATGAAAAAACAGGCTCAGTTATTAAGTTTACTGTAACTATAAGGTATGGAATTGTAATTCCATATTAAAGAGTAAACAAATAAGTAATAGTCATGGAAAACAGAATAAACATTAGCATTTGACTCGAGTGGGGGTTTTTCCCTCTTTGGAAATAAAAATCTGAGATTTTTTTCAGATTAAAAATTTATAGTATACTCTGCTTTGTTTTTTTCTGCAGATTAGTTGCAAAGTGTCACAGTTCATCTACCTGTACCTGATGGGTTGCAACTACTTTTGGATGCTGTGTGAAGGCATTTACCTACATACTCTTATTGTGGTGGCTGTTTTTGCTGAGAAACAGCACTTGATGTGGTATTACCTTCTTGGTTGGGGTATGTAATTTCACCTTGTATATTTTCAGGCAGATGCTGTCTCTTCCTCCTTTGAGCATCTGTACCTTTGCTCCTCTGTGCTGGTAGCTTTGAATGATGATGACACACCCTCCTCTTTGTCTGTAGTGTTTTTAAAAGCTTAGAAATATTAACGTAGGAAGTTGTATGTACCTCTGGCTTTGCTGAAAGAGAGATTATGCATTTCTGGAGTCAGGAAGTGACTCCTCCTTTGTATAGAGAAAATAGTCTCCTATTATAAAAAAGACATTAAGAAGTAATTATTCATTGTTCCTCATCTCAAAGATGTTTATTCAGGAATGAATGTTTGTTTTCAGAGAAGTCTCACCATGTCTGGGGTGGAGGATCAGAACTGAGTTAGAGATGGCCAAGGATTTATTTTTCCAGCAGTTCCATTTGACCTGTATTGTTCACTAAGCAAACACAGAATAGCTGTAGCTGAAGATCTTGAGTGGTATTGGTATCAAAACTACCAAAGCAAACCTGGTTATTTCATATAATGCACAACAGCTTATGCACAAAGTGCAAGGGAGGGCTCTCTCCTCAGCCCCGCTGTATTGGCAGCCTCAGCTATAACTCGGTTCCTGGGTCACTGCTGTCCCACTGCAGGCACAGCTGAGATGTAGCTAAAAGATCAGAGGTGCTCAGCAGCTCCTGAAGATTAGGTACCATCACAGTACCAAGGGCCCCAGATAACTAATTTGCTTATTCTTTTTAATTTTTTAATTTGGAATGATGTCCTGAGTTCAATTTCAAATTTGTTCTCTGAATACCCAGCAAGGTGTGGGATCATGTGAGGACGTGATCATCATTGTTAACAATACTACAGTCATATATATAATTTCCTTTTTAATATTACCTACCTATTTGGCATTATTGAAGGTTGAAGCCTGGAAAGCATCTGTGTTAATGAAGATCAGTTGTTGCATTCTAAAAAGTTATAATTTGATTTGCTTCTTCTTTCTGTGTGTTGATGTAGATTTCCTGGCAAGTCAGTGGGAATAAGGTTTCCTATACCCCTTAGAATGAAATCTGAGAAAAGAAAAATTAAATTGGTCCCTGTTATTTATTTGCTCTGCAGGTATATAGTTTGGATCAGGTGAAAATACAGAAGTTTGCTTAGTTATAAGCCAGGTTTCCTTATGAAGAAAATATTGTTTTTCTTCACAGGATTCCCGTTGATCCCTGCCTGCATACATGCTGTTGCTAGAACTTTATATTATAATGACAAGTAAGTAGCATTTCAATTTGCTTTGCAAAACTTTTATATTTTCTTTCAAGGGGAAAAAAAAAAAAGAAAGGAATACAAAGATAATAAATGCCATTTTGGTTTTTTCCCTGTTTGTTTTCTCTAGTTGTTGGATCAGCTCTGATACTCATCTGCTGTACATCATCCATGGCCCTATTTGTGCCGCTCTGTTGGTAAGCATTTTTCCGACAATATTTTGTTTTTCTTAGTTCTTTTCTGGCTGTTCTCGATGATTTTATAAAGTGGATAACAGCCTGAGGTGAACATTTAGGTGCCACTGTCATTCATGGATCTGCTGATTTCTCATGGCTTTTCATTTCACTCAAGGAGATTCATTAAGAATGAAAACCTTAAGCAACTTCTTGAAAATCAATTCAATTGCTGATCTACATGAGCTCCCTCTTCTGTTAAATTATTAATGGCTATTTGTAGAGGGCATTCTGTGCATAGAGAAGTCTCTCAGAAGACCATTGCATAAATCCCATGGTTCTTTTGACTCCCTTTTTCATTCACATTGAGATGAACTAGTGAACTTGTATTTTGAAGATTGTGATGATACCATGACACACCTGAGGCCCTCTGTGTGGGAAGTCAGAGGCAGTCTCATGACATGTTTGAGATCTGTGGCCCTTGGGGTGTGAATTATTACTGATAATCTCTTGTCCTGTCAGGGACACTAACTAATCTGTTGTGCTCTCATCTGTAAACTAAAACCCAATTCTAAACTCTTTCAATTTTTTTTGTCCCTATCTTACACAAAAAATGAAACCCTTTTTTCACAGAAAGATATAGGGTTTTTTTTTTTATGTTATCACTTCTGTTGTTCCGGTGTCTCTTCACAGATCTACCGCTTAAGTAAAGCTCTTTAAAGCTGAACTATAATTTATATTAGTTAGAATTTGCTTTAAATAACAATGTAAAAGGGTTGTGTAAAAGCTATAAGATTGTACTATCTTCCATGAAGTGACCTCATTTTAGGATGAAAGATACTTTTATCCTTCCAAGCAGTGGCCTCCACAAAATCACATGGCAAGTGGCCACAATCCTACAGGCTTCGAATGCACTGGATTTGTCCCAAATGATCAAGTTTTCTTTCCATTCAAGGCAACATTAGAAATGTTCTTTGATTTACTGGAGGCATAATAATCATCTCCATGGAGTTGGTTTGGGCAGAGTCTTTGTCCATTCTCTTTGCAATTTACAAATACGTACACCTTTGATATTCCTGTATTGTTCATGAGCTGACTGAAGATGTTTCTCATGTATTTTTCTTGCCTCAGTACAATCAGTAAATTTATTTCAAAGTCACGTAGGAAAAACAGAGAGAATCAACACAACTGCACATCTTGCCTGTGATGCAAAAGTACTTTAAAGGAGTTGCTTTTCTTTCTGGAAAGAAAAAAAAAAATGTAATATGTCAATTTAGAAAAGACAAGCTAGGGATAAAGACGTTTGATTAAATGCATGTGTTTAGGCTTTGTGAACAGAACCCTCATTTGCTGAAGCAGCTTGCTTGCCAGATACAATTTCCACACTTTACTAAGCATGACCTGTTTTAGTAGACACTTAAGCAACAATATTAAACTGCAAATTAGATAATGAGGGACAAGGCACTGTTTCTATTTGCAGGAGCAAGATCTCAAAGAACATGAAGGGGACTGTCAAGTGGGTGCCAGGGAGAATTGGCAGAAGCCAGTGGGAATTTAACTCTTGCACATCACTGAAAATCATACAATTACATAAAGTCAACAACAACGCTGCTTTTATGGTCCCTGTTATTACATAACTGTGGTCAGATCCCTGCCAAAGAAACAGGAAATAGGAGCAGACATAGGTTGCACTTTGATTGGCATTGTCTTTGGCTGACCATTAAATTACAAGTGTTTGCCCAAGCAATCACAATTAAAGAAATAGTGTGGGAATGAAACTGTAGAAAGTGATGTTAGTTTTCACACTAGATGAATATAGGTCAAAATTGAGGGGAAAAAGAAAAAGAAATGGGTTTGCATTTTAGCACAAGCAATAGTGATTTCAGTGTAGGCTTCAGTTGTGCCAGTTCACTAGTGATTTTGTTTGCATTGGTGCCACTGAAAGGGATTTTTAATCACTTATGCCATTATTTATATAAGTAATCCTACAGGGATGTCTATTTCTCCCTGTAATAATCTATGTATTGTTGTCTTAGTCTGACAGGCCTTTATAGGTGCAAGTTCTTTTAGCAAGTTCTGAATGAACGTGTGCTAGAAGGAAGTTCAGAAGGTCTTAGCTTTACCTTTAATGTTCCTATATTTAATGACTCTAAGCTGGTCTCAGTGAAAGGCTTAGAAGTTGAATGCTCAGCACTCACATACCTGGCCATTGGAATGTCCCCAGGCCTGCTGTAAGACACGTCTTCCTGAGCACATACAGCTCTTGTGCCCAAGCACACCAGCCTTGAGCAGCCCAGGATCTGAAGCTGCATAACTGTATTAAAGCCAAGCACTGTCCAAGAATCTCTGAGTGTCTTGGGCTGAGAATGGTCTGTTTATACCATGCTAAGGAGGTATTTAAATATAGTCTAAACTTCTATGCTAATAAGGATTGCCATACTGCTTAGTGCAAACTCAGCATGGAGAGAAGTAGAAATATCAGGGATGTAAGGTGAGTTTAATTCAAGAACTGCAGCACTGATTGACTTACAAACTCAGCTAAGTTCACAGCCACTTTTAAGGCAGAACCTAAATGCTACTATATTTCCAGTATAGGCACCAAGCTCTTTTTAGCTAGGATTGCCTTCTCTGCCTTTGTTTCCATGTTTGTTCACTCGCCTGGTTCAGTTTTCAGGTCACTGTGGAGCTGTCTCTGTGTTGCTCTGTGTTCGTGCTGCAGCCAGCACAACAGGGTTCCTTTGGGCTTTTCCAAGCCATCACAGTCAGTTTGATGCTAATATGCTTGCGAGTAGTTCCACTGGCCTACTTTCGCTTAAGTGTAAAAATCTCCTCACTACCTTGCTAAAATCAGGACCTGTTTTCATCACTTTAATTAAGAATTCAGTTCATCCCAATCTCACTCTATTTTGTGACAGAAGAGATATTCATCAAAAATCCTGGAGCTGCATACTTCTACTGACACTTACACTACGCTTCTCAGCTCTGTTCTCTGCTTTGCCTCATCCAGCTTTCTGTTTGCCCTGTTAGGTGTTTTCAAACTCTGCATGCTTAATTTTGTGCTTTTTGGAGTTGAGGGGTAAGTAAAACAAACAGAAAAATTCTGTGCATGCTGTTAAAGAAACAGCTTGTTGAGTGGTGTTTCATGCCTGGCTGCTGCAACTTTCATCTTCAGTTAACATTCAAAGACAGTGTTAGAGGAATTGGCTGTGCTTCCAAAACACGAGAGAGCTCAAAACTCAGTGTTTGAGGCACCTTGATGTTGAAAGAGTAGATTCAAAAAGGATTAAATTTAGAAATGAAGGAAGGACTTCTTGTCTATCTGTACTATAGGAAGTTAGATGGGGATGATGGGCTACATAAAATCTAAATAAATCCATTGGGAAAGAATGAGAAGACCTTGGTTGTGTAAACAAAGCTTAAAGGTAGCTGGAGCCTTCCAGGAGAAATTCATGCAGTAGTTTCCTATGTAAAACAATTTCCTGCTGCAGTGATTTAAATAGCATGTAAGTAGAATATAAATAACATCCCATATCTGTCAAGGGCCACGTTGCTATAACAATACACATTCTGAAAACCTGAACTGGCAAAAAGAATTCTGCTGGAGCTGTGGAGGCATCATGGCACAAGTGGTCTGAAATGGCTTCTCTGCTTGCACTTGTCCTACAGCAAGACAGAGGCCTCCTCCTAGACTGGGAATTCTGAGGCTTTTTAGACGGGAGTTGGCTGTCTGTCTGTCTGTCTGCTGCTTTCTTCCCTTGCCCTCCCCTTTGTTGTTGACAAGGACAGTCATGTGGGAGCTGAGATAGGACTGGGGTCTGTCTCTCCCTTCCACAGAGGGTCCCCTAAGCAGCAATGTCCTGCCTCAGTGCCCTTGGGCAAGGTGATGGGCTGGCTGAGCTCTCCAGGTCTCTTCCAGCTGCAGCTTCTAACAGGGACTGCCGGCATTGCATGGGAGATGAAAGGGGGCTGCAACCATCCCTTATTGCTGCTGTTGCTCTGGTTACTCCCATCCTTGGGCCAGGTGTGTGTATATACACACGTGTGTGTTTTAGTTTTGTGGTTGCTTACAGTGAATACTCACATGTTGAAAGATCTAGTCTGAACAGCTGTGATTTGAGTTTGGGATTATTATTTTTGTCAAACTGAAGGACTGGGGATGCACCACTTCTACCAAGAAAAAATGTAGTATCTACAGAATAATCAAGTCCAGTAGTGCAGGAGAATGATGTAGGGCGTCATCTCAGTGCTTGCCCCATTTGCAGTTCTGCTGAATGAATAAAAACCCCAAGCATTGGCCACTGTGAGAATGTTAAATCCACTGTTTGTCTAGAGTATACCCTTCCTTGTAGTAGCATTTGGTCTTTTATTTATTTTATTCTCTATAGATTTGTCAAGTACCTGTTTGAAAAATAAAAAGTAGCTTTTTGAAGAACGATATTTACATGCAGGGAGGGAATAGCCTCATCCTCTTTCTTGACCAACCTGAAAGGAAAGTCATTCAAAAAATCCCCTGATCCTTCACCGTTGCTGTGAGAGCAGAAAGGTGTGTGGATCATTGACACTGGTAGACAATGGACATCTGGGTGCACCCTTGTTTAGTGAGTTAGAGGAATGGGTGTGAGTACCAGTAGAGCCACATCTCAGTTACCTAAGAGGTGTTTTCAAAGAGCTTTAACTGATGTTTCTTGTACAGTCACAAAGCCAGCCATGTAATATGAGTGTTCTTGTGTTGTCTGGATTTGAGTCTCCCAAATCAGTGTGTGAGATTACTTTTCAGACTGCCCTCAGTGTTGTTTCCTTTTCCTACAGGTGAACCTTTTCTTCCTGCTGAATATCGTGCGTGTTCTCATAACCAAGCTGAAAGACACCCACAAGGCCGAATCCAACCTGTACATGAAAGCAGTGAGAGCTACCCTGATTCTTGTTCCCCTCCTTGGCATCGAATTCGTCCTGTTCCCATGGCGACCAGAGGGCCGCATCGCCGAGGAAGTGTATGACTATGTGATGCACATCCTTATGCATTATCAGGTAGGAGCTGCTGCACCCACCTGAGCTAGAGTGCAATTGGCATGTGAAGCAAATAAAGGACAAAAAATTGTGTTATTTTAATTTTTAAAGACCTTCGTGCAGTATTCCTGTAAATGACTTTGACTTTCTCAGCATGCTGAATTTTCATTTCTTCAAGGAAAAATAGATATATAGATAGACATATATATATATAAAGGTATATATGGTCCCATATTTTCAGAAATTAATCACCACATTTAGATTTGTGCTTCATTTTCTTTGCTAACTATATCTGAATTTTATCAGAAACTGTAATTATCTCCCACCTGAAATACCCCATATATATGTGTAGTAAAGTAGAGTCTTTATTTTTATTTTACAGGGCCTACTGGTGGCTACAATTTTCTGCTTCTTTAATGGTGAGGTAGGTAACTTTTAATATATCTGTAATAATTTTCCATTTAACATAGTTCTGTTTTGTTTCAGTAATTATGATGATATTTCTTTTTTGTTTTTTTTTTATTTTATGTCTAAATTTGTCGGAATTAAAAAAGGAAAACGAATCATCAGGATGCCAAGAGCAGAGCTTGACAAGGACTGTGCCATCATTCATGGCACATCATTAAGTGCATTAGGACTGACTCTTTGGTGCTGAGCAATATACATTTGTCCTGATTATATAAGAAATTGAAGACACTTGTCACTTTGATATAAATTCTCTGTAAATATCATAAAAGTAAAATGCAGTTCAATACTCAGAAGGCATATTGGTCTCTGTTAGAAGCTTTAAAGGATGTTATTTTTGAGAATCATTGGCCTTTCTGTAGCAAGAGTAGAGCAGACTGTGCATGTGTTGCTGGGCTGGGGTAGGGTTGTACCCCATGGCAGGGGGTTGGAAGCAGAAGATCCCTTTCAACGCAAACTATTCCATGATTCTGTGATTGTGTTATGATGACTCTTTGGGAAAATTTTAGGCTGAGGTTTGGAAAACTGTTTTTTTAGCACAGATGAAAATTATCATTAAAAAAAAAAAAATCAGACCTTAAGAGGTTGGTGTGCTTGGGTCAGAAATTTGTGTTGGATAAGTGCACCTCTAAGAAACCATCATCAGTCAATTCCAAGGACAAGCTTCTTTATTCTTGCATTAGAGGACTGTGCCATGTTTCAGTAATAAGGTTATTGATCCCATTGAATCCAATAAGCTTTGCTGTTATCTTGAACAGAGCAAGGCCCTGTACCCCTGGAGCGCACACAGTGACTTACATGTAGAAACCCTAGCCCCAAGCTTTAGAAAGTCCATTATAGAGGCTTACAGTGTCAGAGATCAAAGTGGTAGAAGGACTAAAAAATATAAATGAAATTGATAATGTTGCAGAAAGATCTCAGCAACCCCAAAACAAATGAACAAGAAAAACACCCCCCAAAAAAACAACCTAAGTGGTACTTTTCCAACACTTTTGGCAGAGGAACAATTACAATCCTACATTTATTCTTACACATTTGTTTGTTCATTTGTTCTGCATTTAGTGTGGTTACAGCATGTGGCTGTAAGCAGATGTGTGGGAGTAACCAGATGTTTTCATGTGACTGAATACGGAGTTTCTTTTATCAGATGTTGTAAAATTGTGTCAGTTGTGCTTATATAATGTTATTGGACAGTAATATTTACATACAGGCAATTATTTGGCTAATACTAGAATTGATTCATGCAGATTTCCCTTCCTTCTCTTCCTGAGTCCAAAGCTGACTAGATTGCAATGGAACTAGCATGGGGTTTGAAGGTTCATTTTTGTGTCCTTGTGTGAGCCCCCACCCAAATGCCTGAGTCTCACTGCCTTTTTTTTTTTTCTTTTTTTGCCAAGGGGGCAGTAAAATGAAAATGGGCTTTCTCACAGTTCAGTGAGTGTAGGGCAGTGGGTTTGATCTGACTTTACCATAAAGGCGATTCATATTAAAGTCTCAGGTTCACACACTCTCTTCCCCTTCTAGATTGTATAGTTTGGAATACCTTCTAACAACAGTGCAAAATACAGGAGGAGGGCTGAGAAAACTTGAAATCTCTGCGGTTTTTGTGCAACAACATTGTCCGCCACTCAGTTCTTTTTTTAATCCCTGTAGCTCTTTTGAGGCTGTTTTTCATTTTAAGTTATGATTAGTTTTAAAATACTAAATTTCAAAACGGGATCGTGGATCTGCTGTTAACATTTAATTGCTATAAACTCTTTCTTTTTTTTTTTTTTGTTTTACATATTCTCTTCTGCTATGTAAAAAAAGCACACCTGAGTCATCCCCCTAATTCAGTATCCTAAATTCACCATGGGCTGATCAGTGATAAAAGATGAGCTCTTCCACAACGCCTATAAATGGTAACAGGTGAATCATTGCTTGAACTTCTGCTGGCAGTATAGTGCTAAAAGGAGGATTTAGGCATTTTAACATTTATTAACTTAGGCATTTAATTTTTAGACCGTAGGCCTTGACTTTGTTAGTTAAACATACTTGTCTGTATTTGCTCTCTATGGAGTGGAAATTTATGCCTTTTAAACCACTTTTGGGTTCAGCGATTCAAAGACTTTTTCAGTACATCTTGTTCAGGAAGGGACTTGATGCTTTATAAACAGTAAGGAAAGCCAGGGAGAGAATGACAGTGTAGGTAGTGGAAAATGTCTGCACAGAAAATGCTTCCTATGTGTACTAAAAGGTTGTGCCTCTGGTAGGTGAGCCTGCAGGCACACGCGTGTTCCATGTCATTGTAGTCCCTGGCTGGTGTGTAAAGATGCTGCTCTCTCATCACCTGTCATAGCCACACCTCATCAGAGACTGTGTCTAATGAGAGGCATCAGGGAGAGGTGTTAGTGCTCCCCTGAAGAACATCTGTGGTTTGAAGGTGAATGCTGATGTTGGAGTCAGTACCTGGAGTGACAGTGGAGCAAAGATTTTCTAGTGTCTTATAAGCAATTAAAAATGCTAAAAGCACTAATTTCTTGCTGTCTGTATCTTAACATTTCCCCACTGTTACTGTATAGTTAGTGTCTTCTGTACCAAATATCAGGATCCAAATCTTGTTCAAGCAGACACCTCTGGCCAAAAGTTGAATAAAGGCAATCTGCTAGCTGAGAAGTCTCGTGAAAGTAAACCAAGAAATTTTAGAAAAATAGCTGGTATGTCCTGCTGACTGTAGCCAAGGAACTTCTCCAGCTTCCTGAGCAGTGCAGCCAGGGATGGCCTGTCTGATCCAGCTCGAGCAGGCCCTGCAGCTGTTTGTCACAAACCTCCTCCAGACAAGGGCGTACGTGCAAGCCCTTCATCTTGATCTGCCTTGGCAGGGCTTCCCCAAGGACACACGTTCTGCTCATGGCCCAGCGTCCCACACAGGAAGATGCTTGCCAACTACCTCACTATGTTTTCCATTTTGGAATGACCTAGACTGGTTTCTGTGGTGATGATAGAGGCTGTGGTCAGAGGAGAAGCTGTTAATAACAGTGGTAATAATGACCTATGTGATCCATGGAAGGTTTGTGGGATTTGTTTGGAGTTTTTTGTTTCATTTCACTGTCTATAGAAATGTTGTCATGAAGATCACAGTCTCTGGCTTACAGGGTTATACAATGTTTAATAATAGAGGAGATAGATGAGGTTGTGTTGTGGGAGATTTGTTTGTTTTTTTCCTCCTATTTGGTTACTCAGCTGTTTAATTTGATCATCAAGCTACTATTATGTTAAAGGGTTGACTAGAAGGAAAACTCATGAGAAAGAGCCATTATTAACTAATAAGGTGAGGGAGCAAGTGTATTCCAGCTGAAACTAGCAGCTCTGTAAATGACTGAGAAATAGAATTATATTATTACATTACTCTTTTTCATTAAATGCATTACTTAATATCCTTTCTTGTAACAAAGTCACAAAGTGCTACCAGTCTTGAGCTGAATTCACAGTGAGGAGAGTGGTAAAAGTTCTGTTCTCGCTTTGTGGGTAGGTAGATATTCACATTGTTAAACAGAGTATAATTAATAGTGAAAATTACTTGTCTTATTGATTTTCCCCATCTTCCTCTATAAATGATTGATTGGAAAGTTAGAGAAGACTGAAAGACAGTGATAATAGCTGAAAGGTGTTAACACCTTTCAAGAATAGATGCACAGCAGGACAGAGATGAAATCCTGACTCAGCAGTCACAGAGAGGCTTCAAGAAGAATGCCAGAAATATGTGGCTTAGTTGGAAATGCACAGAGAGAGCGTGGTGGGCATGGGGGTGGGCAGAGAGGAAATGCTGTTTGCTCATACAGGAAACACACATTCTAGTACCTGGCAGGTCTCTGGCAGGAAGCAGCTGGATTCTCCCCCCGGGACTGCTCTCTCCCTGACAGCAGCCCCAAGGCACTTGTCTGGTAGGGATGCTGGTGGCTCTCATGAGCCATGGGACTGGTATTCTTTAGGACTGCTTTACAAATATGAGCAAGTGAAAACAAGATGAACAAACAAGTGTTACTGAAGGGACCAGGAGAAGTGTGGGAGTGGACTGGAGTATGTGAGGCCTTTTGCAATTTGGCAAGTCTAATTTGTTTCTCAGCTCTGCCAAGATACTTCTTTGGCCTTGGTTAAGCCATTTAGTTGCAGTTGCTGTATTTTCCCACCTCAAGCTTGTCTTTTCAAAAGTGAAAATTGCCCAATATGTAATTTTTTGCCTGTGTGTCTGCAATAAAACTCAATCTTATTAGATAATTGACTATGGGAAGGAGAACAAATAGAAGACAGCTTAGTGATAGGCACAGATTCATGGATATGATTTCAAACTAAATTCCAAGCTTCCGTCTTGGGAAAGATGGAATTTTGACTGTGCTTATTCTCCTGGATTTAAGGTAGGTTACATGAAGATTGCATATATTAATTAATCACAACTTCCCATGCTGAAACATGAACTCTGCCTTTAGACTCTGAAGGAATTGAGAATTTTGATGTGAAAAGAAATAGGATCTGATGCTCAGAAGTAGTAAGATACTGGGGTTTTCTCCTCAGTGTTTGGAGATTTGTGCTTAGATGCTTAGAGTGGATTAGAAAGGTTTTATGAACAGCAAGAGAGACTATCCTTTGCCCTAAAATGATAATTTCTTATGTTAATCAGTTGGTACTTCTTTCCTTACTCTTTGATATTTTCTTTTATAAAGGTTTTGAGAAATATGAAGTTCTCCTTTAAACAGCAGTTTCTGATAATGGACTGCAGAAAGTCTTAAAATTACATCTTTTTTCTATTTATTTTTATTTTTCATAATTAAAACCAGAGTAAAATTAGACAAAAGAAGTCATTGTGTAAGGGAAATTAAAAGCAAACACAAAAGAAACCCTGAAGACATATAGAAAATCCTAAAAATATTTACCCACCATATAAACAGTTAATTGGGGCAGTTGCTGTTCACTGGTTGGCTCCTTTGTGTGTAACAAAATGAAATTAAGGTGGTGTTTTTGAATGGTGCCTGTGATTTGGGGGTCACTGCTGGGTACATGTGGGCCTCAGTGCACCCCAGCATTTCCTGGGTCAGAGCCTGACCATCGATGCAGGAGTACTTTCTGCACAAAGGTTGGCTGAAGAGGATATCAAATATTCATAACTTGTGAGCAGTTTCTTTTAACATTAAAAAAATCTCTTGAAAAAGCAACAACAGGAGCCATTACCATTCTTGGCATTCCTCACTTGGCATCTTCACTGAAAGACAAGTTCCATGTGAATTTCATGAATGTGACACTTCGTCCTGCCAATAATGCACAGGTGTTTAACCATACTGTAGGAGAGGAAGGCTCTGACAAATATCACATCCTTTCAGTGGAGACATGGAAACCAGCTGGGCCTTCAGCTATTTTACCAGCTTTATTTTTAACACTGATAGAAACACAGAGATTGGGAAATTGTCCTTCTAGTCATTGGCTTAAGGTATGGTCAGAGATTAGGAAAGACTTATTTGTGCCAGAACTATAGCAAATTTAAAGTATGTTTTGTTGAGAGGAAATTAATTTACAGCTGCTGAGGATGTGGCCTTTTGAACATAAGGGTGAACAGAAACTACCTTTTTCACCTCTAAATCTGATCTGACCACACTGGACTGGAATTGACAGGGGAGTAAACAGAGAATTATGTTGCTGCTGTTCCTCCTGTAATCTGTGCCTCTTCTGAGCAACTGGTACACTGCAATTGTAAAATGTCATTATTTCACACCAGAGTTGCTGAAAAATAATGTTCACTTATATTTCAAGTCTTTCAGAACACCTCAAGTGGCAAATGACATTTCCGGGATTACTGTGCCTTACTGCCTAATTTGCTGAGACACCTTTATCGTGGCCCTCATACATCGAAGTGTGAAGTGCAATGAGATTTCTCCAAGTGGTTTACGTGCATTTCTTTTTGTCTTTTGGTGTAGGTCCAAGCTGTTTTGAGAAGACACTGGAACCAGTACAGGATCCAGTTTGAGCACAGCTTCAGCCACTCAGACGCCATGCGCACGGCGTCCTACACCGTGTCGACCATCAGCGACGTCCCCGGCTACAGCTACAACCACGACTGCACCAGTGAACACTTAAATGGCAAGGGCTACCATGACATGGAGAGCGTTGTTTTAAAAACTGAGAAGCTCTATGGGTGACCGCCTGAGGCTCGGCGTGTGCCGGCGCGCTCACCCTCGTGAACTCCAAGTCTAATTTAGTGACTTCGTGGCCAGAAGATTTTACCTAACTTGGGATATGTTCTTTTCCTGAATGATGCAAACTAAACCAACACGTTTTTCATAGGTATGTATGCATATATATATATATATATATGCATACATACATATGTTTGTGTTTCTATGTATCTATGTAGTATGGACATCTGTACATATATATCTATATATGTATATGCATTTATATAAGGATACAAACTTTGCCTCTTCAGTTTCTACTGTGTAGACAAAGTTGGCAATTTTTTATAAAAAGGGAATCAATGAAGGATTTCTTATTTTCTTGGAAGTTTGTACAAGACTGTGCTGTGTTGAAGCCACTTGCCTATAGAATCTTAGAGTGTAAATACCAGACTCTATTGTCTTAATTCAACCTAAAATAGGACAAAGCAAAATGGTTAAAGTAGGTGCAATAATAACAGTAGGTTATCCAGGTTATTTTTTTTGTCCAGCATTTATCTGGCTGTAAAAAAGCCCGACAAGTAGTTTGAGATAACAGATATTGCTGATTTGGTTAAAGGTATTGACAGTTTGGTTTGGTCAACAGTATTGACAGTTTGGCTGGTTTGGGTTTTTTCCCCACTATTTTACATCAAGCATGGAGACGCCAATTCAAGTCTGAGTCTCTACTTACTTCTGTACTGCAAGGTAATATCTTGCAGCAAGCTTTGAGCAATTTTATTTAAGTTATTTTGGCATATCCAGAAGCGCCTCCTCCTGAAGTGTGTGGAAGTTTCTTCCTGGCTTTAACATAGACAAGACTGATGAGATCTCGCTGCCAGAAAGAAAAGGAGTAACCTGAAAATAACTGTAAACCCTTCCACACACTAATAAGTGTTTGCAGCTGACGGAACTACACTGTGTGCTGAAGGTATTTACTCAACCTGGTGAAGATCGTATACAGGATTTGTTGTAGCATTGTTCTCAATTTATTTTTAAGTATTTCTCTGGCCATATGATTGATAACTTATTTCTTCATTCTTGGGCAAGGTTTTGATTAATTCTGTGGCTTTTTTTGTTGTCTGAGATAAGCATACAAGGCTGAGCGCACTGCACGTGACATGCTACCTTAAAAGCCAGTGTATGAGGTTCAGACTAATCAAGCAAACTACTGTTAGTAATTGTCATTATTTGGAAAATCCAATATAAATGTTGTTTTATAAAGATTCAAAACATTACAGATTGATATTTTGTAATATGATTTTGCACTGCTTGACTCTGAATCTCTGTCTCAGTTACTCAGTTTAGAACAGTATTTTATATGTTGTTTCTTTGGTTCTACTGGTGCAGGAAGGTTTGAGGAAATATGTCTTCTATAGAAATTTATGTTTTTGTTAAATGTTTATGCTTTAAAGAAATAGTAGTGTTGTTAAGTGAAATTACAAAAAATCTCAAGAATGAGGGCATGAAATGAGGCGAGTTCAGAAAAGTCCTACTGAAAATTACAAAAATAAGAAAATATTTTATACATTTTAGTTGCAGGTAAGTCTACTTCAAGAGGGGAAAAAACAGAATTAAGTGGAAGAAAAAGTAGATGCTGGAGCTGGCAGGTTATTATGCCAATTAATGTATATCTGGTACATGTAAACCAGTCAAAAAATTGCAAGATTGTTCTTTCTGAGACCAGTTTAAAATATTTAATTTTGTATACAAACACCTAGACTTTAACATTTAAACGTTTTTGTCAGTAGCTGTTCTGTAAGATTCACTAGCCATCTAGGTAATTTACTGTCACAGTGTTTATTAGTTTGTGATTTTGTAAGGCTTTAAACATTTTATATTTAGAAAGAAAACGTTAAGAGGATGTGGTAAGTTCACCTACTTGCACCTTTCGGTATGTTTTTACAGTTCTTATGTTTGGCATTTGAATTTAGAAAGTGTTTTATTAACGATTTAGTTTTACAATACAGAATCTCAGCTAGGATGCACAAATCCTTTCTTTTCTTCTGCAAAGCTGTCTGGTTGGCTGATGGGAATGATCTGAAAAATCTGCTGGATTCTGTGCTGTAGAGTAGTGTGAAATCTGGCAATCAGATGTCACAGTCTCCTCAATTGTAAGAATACAGTAATGATGTCTGCTACAACATGATCAGAAGACGCTTAGAACTCTGCTTGCTGATTTATGTAGTGTTACTTAAAATCTGTGCAATGTTCTGAAAATATTAGGGGTGAAGAAACTCCCTGCTCTGGTGCAGCAGCTTTATATTTGTGGGACAAGATGATCAACTGGTATAAATCTGTCTTGAGTTCCATTTGCAGAATCAACTGGTACCAGCTAAGAATCAAAGCCCAGGCAGGTATCTGTCCATTTTAAAGTGCTTTAAGTCCCTTTCCTTATGGCTTATTATTAGACAATTATTTCATGGTACCGGGTGTGGTGTTGTAATTAAAACATATGTGATGGTTTAGAGTGTGACACAACATTAGACTTTAATTTAATTCTCAACTAGGGAAGTTAAAATTTAATAGCGTACAGATTTTTGTCATTTAATGCCAGATACTAATTGCTAATTGCTCTCTCTCCTCTATTAGAGAAACTTGTAGTGGTAATTTAGGAGGGAAAATTGTTTTTCTGCAGAAACAATCCTACTTCTAGGTGGACAATCACAGCATGCTTCTAGGCACACATCTGTCTTCATTATGGAACAGAAACCTACATCCTGCTGGATGTGCCAGAAAAGGTCTGTGGCTGTGGAGAGCTATACTTCCCCTCTACTCATGGGGTTACATACCAATTCCTTATTTTGTCTTCCTACCTCACCTTTTCCATTTCTATGTAACTAAAATAAGGATCTGCTTCTTAATATGTTTTTGTGTAACCATAAATTAAAATCAGATCCTTATGCTGATTTTCCACTTTACAGAATGTTGTAGTCTGTATCTGTATTCTCTGGGATGGAAGTAAACTGTTTTGTTGGGGCTGTGAGATTCCTTTGAACACACAGATAGTTACCTGTTATTATTTGCTCTTTTTCTTTTTTCCTTTTTATTTAGTGAGGATTTATTGTATCAGTCTACAGGGGCTACAGAAATAGTTGTCACATATTTGTTATCTGTAACACCAGCACGTTAGGATTCTATGAGACAAAATGTTTATTTTTAATGCTACTGTCTTCAATTAATAAAATGCTCCATTGCAGTTTGTTTAATGGCAGCATTTAATGCTGTGTAGTTTTTCATGGTGACGACCTACTCGACTATTTGGCTGTAGAAATGCTGCAACACATACTCCTTTTCATGACAAGAAACATTTGGGCTGGAAACCAGGCAACATTCGCATATTGTGCTATGTAAATAAGATTAATAGAAACTATAGCATTGTATTTATTGCTTACACTAAGAATGAAATGGAAAAAATGTGAAGTTATTTTTTTGGTTGTGCTTTATTTTCACCTTGTTCATATGACTCATCATGCATTTTAATTGCTGAAAGAAATATTGTTTGTGATCAATAAAATATTACTCCATTTATTCACCTCTCCTGTGCTGTAATATGGAAATAACAAATTTGATCTAAACTAGGCTTTCACAGATGTGTTAATTAAATATTATTGCAGGGAAAAAGTAATTACATAGAGTTACTAACAATTATTTTGCTTTTAAGTGTTTGTTTATTTAATACATATATTTTTAATATATAGTATAGGGTTGCATTATGGAGGGAGTTGGCATAGATAATATAAGATAACTGGATTTAAATTATTTACCCAAAAGGTTCATATTCCTATTTCTTGTCCTCTGAATCCACCTTTTAATAAAAAGTTATTAATACTTATGTTAAGCCAAATTTTGTTTCATCATGAGCTAGTAGCAGAATAGAGTCTAAATTAAACATAGCCACCTTCTTGTTCCATCGGTCTAGGTGGAGGTAGATAAGCAAATCTGAGCTCCAGAAGACTAGGCAGTCTTATTTTCGTTTTAAGCCGAGACTTTAAAACACACAAGGGGTTCTTAAATGCTGAGTCTTAATACTACTGTATACATGTTACCCATATTTAAAGTATGTTAATGTCCAACCAAAAAAATGCACAATCTCCTGACTTTTGAGCAGGAGCCTATAGTTCAAGGTTATTTTGTTGATTTTTATTTCCTAGGACCAAATGTCGGTCAGTGGAAATTCTTACATACTCTACTCATACTAAATTATGTCTATTCCTCCAGCTAAGTGCATGGCTTACTGTTTTCTACCAATGTCTACTAATACTACCATTTACTGATCCTCTGTATGCAGAGTTCAATACCTCTTACATTTTAGCGAATACTGTTATATAAGTACCTATAGTGAAAAAGAAGTAAATCCAATCCCCCAAATCCAACTGTTGCTACTTAACAATTTTGCACTGATGCCCAGCAGAACAAAAGTAACTCCAATTATATCTACAGTAGCATTTGCAATTGGAACATATGTGCCAGAAAGCAATTAAACACAGCATTTCGATCTGAAAAGAAAAATGAAAGAAAAATTACATATATCCTCCTAACCTTACACTGTAAGAGTAAACAGTGATCCTTACACTTCCTATATCATTTTAAAAGAGGAAATGCTCTTAGAGCACAAGTAGCCTTGCAATATTTAAACATGCCAACAAATACATCAGAAAATAAAGAAAACAAGACTATCAATATCTTATCACCTGTTGTCACAGGATACCATGCTACTTTTGCAAGCTACAAAGATTAGTGCCTTTGCAAATATTCTGAGTGCTCTAGTAGTATATCTTGAACATTCTTGTCATGGCAGTCACCATCGAAGTGAAAGCTCTAATCCACAGTGTTAGAATTTGATAGTTATGTGATTCTAAATACCTGTGTGCCAAGAAAATATAAAATTCACTTTGAACTAGTGGACCAAAACACACCAAAGTGAGTAATTCCCATTGTTAACACTCAGCCTGCAAGCTGATCTACTACACATTGAAGATAGTTTGACAGAACTAAAGTAACAGCATAGAAATTAAAGCCCTAGTGACCATGAGTAAGCTGCCTTGGAGTGAGTGCTGCACTACAGGGTGGGCTCACAGTACATTGAGAGTCATTAGTAACACTTTAAGGAAGGACAAGCCAAAACTAAGTGCAAAACTTCATCATACCACGTTTTGTTCAGCACAACAATTCGTGTTCAAAGCCACCCTTGAAACCAGAGCAGGCGCATGGGGGACGAGGGCAGCAGGTGGCTGGGCCGACACACGCGGCCAGAGTCCTCAGGAATGTGGCTGCTGCAAGGATCATGTGGCACTACCACCCTGCTCCTGGACCAGCACAGAAGGGAGGAGTAAAGAGCCTAGGAAGCCCTGGGGAACAGAGGCTAATTCTTACTTATAATTGAAAGAGCAAGAATACACAATATGCCTCTGACACATAAGCAAATGTGGATCTGAACACAAGAACCACAGGGGAAAAGAAAACAATCAACCTTTTTCAAATCTCACACAAAACCCTGAGTAATGGCTGGTTTCACATAACATACTCCTATAAATAATCATCAATGAACAAAGCAAATGGTTTTTTGTTGTCATTTCATCCTTGCATGCTGTGGATGTTCTCTTTTTTTCAAGAGCCCAACTCTAAACTGTAACAAGAGCCTGACTGGAAGGTCAGAGGTGACAAGCTAGTGTTTATAATTAGAATTATTATCTATCAATCACCCTACAGCTGTATGTATTTAATACCTTTTAAAACATACTGCCCAAACGAACAATTTTGATTCATCCACACGGAGATCATCCTTCATTTGAGACAAATGACACACAGGACTGCTTTTTAAATTAAACTCAGTTTTATCAGTACACCCAAAATAAAAACGTGCACCCTAAAATATAAAGATATTTGCAACTACAACTCCTAAAAACTAACCCACATAAAGCTTACATTGTTCTAGGCAAATTTAACAGAACACAAATACAGAGAAATCAAAGCTTGTTTTCTGAAAAAGTGTTTACACATTGTTGTTAATTCCTGATTTAGGATGAACGAGCTTTCCTGGAAGTTCAGATTTTGCAATCAGTATCAAATGAAGAGTGAACACGGCTGCAAGGGTCTCTGGTGCTGTCTGGTTAAATCAAGTTTTTCACTGTCAAGGAGCTAGAGCTGAGCAGGAATAGAAGCCTCCTGCTTCTTGGTGTGAGGTAACAATGTTCCCTTCCCTCTGATCTACGGAGCATATTCTTTTCTGTAGGGAAATGATTTGAAGTTGCTGGTTGAGGCAGAGCTTAGGAATGAATCCTGAAGTTCTACAGCAAATACATACACTTCAAGCTTGCACAAATTACCAAAGGAGAAAATAGGCTTGAATACAAGTATATACATCTTACCTTGGTATTTGCAAATGAAACGTGACAAATGTGTGCCTGTAGCAAGGAAAGTCCTTCTGAAACTTCTCCGTGCATTGGACAGGGATTGCTGTCAAACCCTTGACACAGGGCAGTGAAGTCCATGGTCACCAGGTTTATTCTCCCTGAAGAAGGGGAATCACAGATGGTTGTTCCATATTGTGACAGCCCATTGTAGGTGCAATAGCTTTGCATATAAATATCTAAGAAAACAAAATACTGAATTAGTAGGGAACAACAATATTTAGATGCTACAAAAAGTATATTGCACTGAACAGAAATAGCTATCAAAGGGTTTCATTATTTTAAACACAATAAAGATACTAATAAAAACATTTCTGGATATGATGGAATTAAAAGAGAAAAAAGGTAGAATAAACTGCCTGGTTTGGGTTTTTTTGTAATTTTTTGGGTTTGGGTTTTCTTTTTTAAGGTGCTATAGAAAGGTTTAAAATCAGAGTATTGTTACCTTTCATACCACAAACTTACAGACTCGGACAAATTAGTATGACTCTGCTGTCCCTTCAGCTCCCTGGATGTGAGACCTTACACCTCAGAGAAAAGCTGGGAACACAAATACTTAATCACATTTTCCTTAGCTAACCTTGAATATGAGCCCAGTACGTGCATTTAACAGAGAGCTCAAAAGCACTTTTGGCTGGGCTTCCCAGAAGGATCTGCAGCCACATATTCCACAGAACAGTGTCCATAGCAAAATTTGTTTCTGCTGCTCACAAGGAGCTCCCACCTTGTGACTCCTGATGGACTCCAGGAGCTGCCTTCAAGCACTGGCTCCTTCTGCCCCATTTTGGACAGATGATGACAGTAGTTTCCTTATTCGAGGGTTTCTTTCAATGCTCAGGGAGCATTTAGCCACCAGGGATACTTCAGAAACTACAAAAAGACCCAAGTTCACAGCAAGATATCTCAGTCTGAGATGACTTGAAAAATCAACACAAAGCTGTACTACAATCCTGTGGGAAATAGTACAGTGATACTGCCTTGTTCTGCATATTCACAACTCTCTTACATAAAGCATCTCCATTTAACATAACCATGAGACTCTTTATCCAGATGAGGCAATGGACTTACTAGAAGAATCTAGAAAGTTAGAATATCAATTCCTTCAAAATTCAAAATCTTCATAGGACATACCTGTGGAAAATCTAGTTCAATTTCAAGTATTTCAAGGTGTGGACTGTGGGCCAAACAGTCCTGTGCAGTCCAGGTGTGTATTTGCTACGAGGCATAGAAAATGTTCCCCTTTCTATCTGTGGAAAAAAATAGTAGCTATTTTTTTTTATTTTCATTTAAAGCTAAACACCTCATATTTCCCCGCATGTACTTGTTTATAACAGTCAGGAGTGCTGTAAATAGTCTGCTCTAGCTGTAATTGAAAAGCTAATTAGAAAGATCTGTAGTTGAAATGCAAAAAAAATCTTACAGACAATCATTGAATCAAGAAGCTTTCATCAAAATAAGAAAAGTATTGAGAGCAAAAATGTAAACATGCTAGCACCAGAACTCTGTTGCAGACAACGGCACAACTAACACTTAAGTTCTTTCATTATATAATGGGAAAAGATCTTTTTTCTTTTAAGCCATGTAATGTGGGGGTTTTTTAGAAATATAAGCAAATTAAAGCGGTGAAATACCCAAAAAAGTGGAAGTTTTAGCAAAAATCCTTTGAGTTTTAGACCTTGCTGTCTTTTCCATCACTTCAGGCCTCAGTACTTCACTAGCACTGTCATGATTTTTTAATATTTCAAGCAAAGTCTTCCTCTCATTCCTTAGTATTCACCAAAGATCAGCACCCAGCAGTTACCCACATTCCTGCAAGATACTTTCCTTTCCACTAGCTATCTCCAATGGTCTTGGAAACTGGAGGTAATACTGCTCCAGCCTAGCATCTTTTCCCAGCCTGCCAGCTGTGCCAGGACCACAGGAGGAGCACAGCAGGGCAGTAAATAGCATTCTGATCTCAGTTGAGGTACACTTGAAGGAGGTGAAGCCTCAGAGACTCTTGAACTCACAGCCGTTTCCTCAGCAAAGCTGTTCTGGCACTGGGGAATAACTGGCATTGCTCCTTCCAGCAAGGACGAATGCACTGAGCTGGTTTTCTGGCTGTACTCTCCTCGCTGTGCTGTGGAATCTCTGGCCTTCTCCTCAATCACTCCTTGTTTATGCCTTTTTAATGCTGTTGAAACAACTGAAGGGAGCAGCAATCCCCATCAGTTTCTACATGCAGTGACGGCTGCAAGTAGAAAGCCAGACAAATCTAAGAAGTCATCATATTTCTAATCCAGCAGAAGTAGAAAATAAATGAAACCTGTAATTACTGAGCATACACAGACAGTATGTACACACTGTGAGCAAATAACACCAAGATCGGGGGTTCAATCCTTGTACAGGGCATTTACTTAAGAACTGGGTTTGATGATCCTTGTGGGTCCCTTCAAACCCAAAATATTCTGTGACTATCACCAAAGACAGTGTTAACCTGCAAACTCTATAGAGTGGTATTATGAAAAAAAAAAAATAAACCAAAAGAGAAACACCAAAGAGAAGAACAAACCAAAAAGATACTTGTAGAGATATGGACTGTCACTGATTTAACTCCAAAAAGAATCTTCTGTCATTGCAAAAGAACTGCACTTCAGAATAAAGAAAAATTGCGTGTTCATCTATTTACAGACACTCCCCACTGGTTTTCCAGACACAGAGATGCTGCTGAGGGGAAAAGTTAAAAGGGAGCCTGAAGTGTCTTCCAGTAGCATCAGTGGGCACAGCCTGTATGCTTAGGAGAAAGGATAGGGTAGCAACTTCACAAGTACTTCTGTTTTTCCTTTTCCTTCCTTAATTTCCCTTCTTTTATGCACAGCATAATATCATCTGGCCTTAACTACAGTGATTTAACTAAACTGTAGAGAACTGCCATGGGTTTGGGTTAAATACATGTAGGTGTGCATCATTAAAAAAAACAGAAGAAAAAATTGCTGTTGACCCTGCTTGCTTCTACCTAATGCTTGAATTAGCACTGTCACCACAGTCACAAATCAGCAACACCTCTGCAGTCTTCCCACAGAACACCTTTTCGACATGTTCCATTCACAGGCTTCTTAACAACCACTGTGAGACCAGAGATTACAACTAATGCTGCATTTGACCAACTGACCTTGCAGCCTCTGTGTTCATTCTAACTTTCCTGTATGTTTTCTGCTCTATCCATCTCTTTCAAAGCATTTATTGGAAGCAGCCTCTGAAAGTAAATTATCACATACAGGCAGGAAAACCATCAGGTTTTAAAACAGATGTGAGGGGTGTACCCACTAATCAGGGGCATGATAGATGTACATTCTGATGGACAGGCTGTGTGTTTAGCAAGGTACACTTACAGAATCACGGTTTTCTTCACCTACTGGAGAATGTGAGTTACCGCAAAGGGAGAGAATGTGCTCTAAGGTACATTAAAATACACAATGAAAAATCAAATTAATGGTGCTTTCAGAAAACTGACACCAAAATTATTGCCTTTTCCAGGCCTATTTTACTATGCTTTCAGGTCCAGAATGAACTGACAGAGGTGATGTCATGAAATCACTATGTGTACATCTGACTGCAGGACACAACCGGAAAGAAGAGAGGGGTACCTGGTAAAAGTGGGTTCCCTTGTTGCTAAGAATAGAGGAGTTTTTCACTGCTGTCTTAATGCAATCATCACCAGGATACTGCAGTGAATCTCCTTTTCTGGACCCCATGTGATTTTGAACAGTACAGATAATGCACTGGCTTGATAATTACAGGTCCAAGATTACACTTCATTGCATAAGAGAGATGATTAAATTTAAAGGACAATCCTGGCAGATATTACTGCATCATCATTTCATACCCTATTTTTCAAACAATGCAGCTCAAGAAACATACTAAACATATGCGAAATATGATCCAGTATGTTCTTCTGAATGCAGACAAATGCCAAATTGGCTTTTCCTTGCGTACAGTATAAATAAGTGTTTAAAAACTGAGAATACAAGATGTCCTCAGTAACAAAGAGATGGTGAATGCAGCATGTTCTCATTTTAGTGATGACAGAAACCACAATTCAGCAAAAAAGACCTTGCTTTTCCCTGCTTGCTTTGAACTTGTCATTATATTTTTGCAAGCTTTCTTCATCATCTGTAAATACTTAGCATGGGCATGAGATAGGGGATTACAATAGTATAGCCCCTCCAACTATGTGTCATTAAAATTGTCTCGCTCTGCTTTGAGACTCAAAGTTCATTCATCTACAGATCGGTTTAAGTGCCTCTGCAGTCTGCAAAGACATGAAGCTGTGAGCCTCAGACCTACTAAGCCTTGCAGAGGCAGTGCAACAGAGGGACACCTGTCCTGCCAGAGCTCCAAAAGCCATAGGCAAGACCTGAACTCTTAAAGATAAATACTTCTGACAAGATCCATTTTTACCTGTCAGTTCAGAGAAGGTCTCTGACCACCCAGCCATCCTGGCAGTAAACCAGTTCAGGGATCCCTTTTAGCTGACACTGTCTGACACTGGATTATTCTCTTTTTTCCTTTAAGCTGTAGAGAAACATCTGCAAGAGAAAAGCTCCTTGAGGCTTCCACCTCTCATGTGAATTTGAATGGGGCCAAACATATTCTCATCTTCTTTTGTTTATATATTTAGTTAACTTGCTTTCTTTGAGTCTATCTTGGCTCTTATAAGAACCAAGATATTCTTTTCAACAGCTAATACCTTTTTTTAAATTTTTTTGTAAATATGTTAGAGCACCCATCATCTAGGGCTTCCTCCATACACTGGCAGTTTACCACAATAGCTATTCCAGTCTAGTTATTCCAGAACTCCCATTGTGAACACTGTTCCTGCAGAATAAAAAAGGGTTGTGTTTTTTTATTCTTAAATTGCTTTATTTATGTTGGAAGAAAACATGTTAAACCATAAATTATTTTTTCTGGAATATCTGCTCTGGCAGATTTCCAAGCACATTTGTCCCATCAGTAGCAAATAGGGAAGCAAAACAAAGCTCTCCAGGACTGCAGGGCATAATTTGAATCTACAAATCAGCATCCCCTAGTATTAGGTCCTTGAAGAATCTTTGTTTAATTAATTTTGTGCTAAAAATTACTGTTCTTGTACAGTTGCCATGTGACACCATATCTGGTATGGCCCATTACTCAACAAATAATCATGACAATAAAAATGCACTGTACTAATTTATCATTTTTTCCCAGACAAAGAAAAGTGAGGATATCTGGGTTTTTTGAAGACAGAATGAAAGAAAATGTTGCAGAAATTTATCTTTATAAGCCTTCAAGAACTGTGTCACTAACAGCTGCTGTGGGGGTAAATGTGTATTTTACAAATACACGAAACTACAGACATTGCAACCAGCGTTAGCAAGAGCATTAAAGGCTGAATGCTCCAGCCAATTCCCCATACCTTTGGCTCCAGTCCATGGAGCTCCTCTGAACTCAATATACTTCAGTGCATCTGACATCAGAATCTTCACCCCAGAGGCAGCTTACTTGGAGACAAAGAAACAAACCCATTCTTTTCTCAATTTAGGCCACACTCATTCAATGTGATTTTCTATAACAGCTGAATGTGTTAACCAACAAGCTTTCAGCCAGCAAAAAGCTCTAAGGAATCAAATCCATAGAAATTTTCAAGACTGTCTTACCTGTGCAAGCTCCTGGTATATGATACTTTGTTATTTGTCACACTACATTCAAGTGAGAGAAATATGTCATATAAGGAGTCTAAAAGAAATATGCCAGACCTGCACTCTTTGGTGGAAATCAGTGCCCTTCATACAGGACAGAATACAGAATTGCTGCTCTTGGTTCATTGGCTGCTGGGTCTCCATCAGGTGGTTTGTTAGTACATGAAAGATCAGGTTCTAAATGGAATGGAATAAAACAAATATTACAGACTAAACTCCATTTCATCACTCCAGAAAAATTACAGTAACTAAACTCCCCTCTAAGATACAATCATTTTACTGGGAGTAAAGTTCATTATTTTTAAGAGGCTGTGATCAAAGTACAGAACACAAAATCAAAACACTTAGCACACCAAAAATACAAAACACAAAAAGCAAAATTCTGAAATGCTAAATTTTCCCATATTCCCTTCTCTCTGTCTTTTGTCTTTAAGACAAACCTAACTTGGGTTTATTTTTCCCTAACATTTTCCTTTTATTAATGTGTAATATCATTTCAAAACAGTAGATTAAAGCTATCTTCATCACCAATGCTTTAATTGCTGGTGCACATCCCAGTCTTTAAATCTCCGACTTGCAGTTTAAGTCTGTCTTATAAACATGCTCCTATCTAGCATTCAGATCTGCTCTAAACGCAAACTCCAGCTTCCTACCAGCTGTCTTCTCCAGGTTCCAGAGCCATCGTTCAAAGGCTCTCCCAAGACTTGTTCTTCACTCCCTTCAAACACGCTGCTTAAGCTTTCTGAGGAGCCTGTACCAGTGGTGTTGGATGAACCCTAAAGAATGCTGCCCCAGTAGCTCATGTCACTGCCCACAGCCCCAGCTGCCCTCCCAAACCCACCGTCCTCCTGCAGCACTGGATCAATGTTAGCTGTGTTTCCACACTGCCCCATTTACACACTGGATATAACAAGGCACATCTGCTGTGTTGGCTAACCCCTTCTACTGGGTATCTCTGTCATTTCAGCCGAAAAACAGCCAATAAATGCTTCATAATATTTCTCATGTATTTTAGCAGTATGCAGCACACGGGCTTGAAATAAAGCAGATTATTTAAATGTGCCTAATTCCAGGACCTAAAGAAGATACACACCTCATCAATGGCTTTAACCAAACCCCTTCTATAGTTTCTATAGTACTCTTAATCTGATAACAGTTAACATACAATGATATGCATGTAACACATAGAACCACAGAATGGCCTGGTTGGAAGGGACCTTAAAGATCTTCTCATTCCAACCCTTGCCATAGGCAAGGACACCTTCCATTAGACCACGTTGCTCCAAGCTCCATCCAACCTGGCCTTGGACACTTCCAGGGATGGGACAGTCACAGCTTCTCTGGGCAACCTGTTCCAGTGCCTCACCACCCTCACAGCAGGGAATTTCTTCCTAATATCTTATCCAAACCTGCCCTCTGTCAGTTTGAACCATCCAAGAGATAACAGCACATTGCCTTAATGTCTTTAGCAACATTTTGGATCTTCTTACCTTGAAAAGTAGTCCTAGATGTATTGAAAAATCATTAATACAGGATTCAAATTTTAGGCAAAATAAGAAAACTTGGTTTGTTTTGTGTTTTCTGATGGGATTTCAAGCCAAGGGATGTTTTGGGCTTTGTCCTTTTAGCCAGTATGCTCAAATCCTTAAATCATTCCAGGTTTATACTTCATTTGCGAATCATGCTTTTGTATCTAAAACACTCATCTGTCTACTCTTGGAAAGAGAAGAATTTGCCAGGATAATTTTTGCAATAGAATTTTTTTCCTTTCAGACAGTTTCAAACAGTGTGGCCTGTCTATGACGCCACACTTTCTTTTCCTCAGCCCAGCCCAATTAAATTACAAACATTTTTCTTCATCTGATCACAATAGCACTAAGATATGTTAGTGTCTGTGATGCACAAGCTGCAAAAGTCCTGTTTTGCTTACAGCTGGACTGTGCCAGTACTCTTCTTGGAAAGGTCTCCAAACAGCTGAAGTTTACCCTTGTTGTCCCAGTAACGAAACTACTCCGAGTAGTCATCAAGACATCGGTACAGCTCCCATCCCATTGCAAAGCAGCAGTGTCAGATTGCTGATTCATGCCGCTACATTAGGCTAAAACATCTCCATAAAGGCACCGGTCCAAGAGACTCGATACCCTCTGGCAGCTGAGGCAGGCAGGACACTCACTTTGACCTGCTTACAAATCTGCAAGTTCACCTCTTTCCCAAGGCTCTTATATCCAGTACCGTAAATTACGTTATCCTTTAGCTACAGGCTGATATTCTTGTTTCTTTTCAGTGTTGTTCTGAGCCTCTGTGGTGACCTCCTGTTTCCTTTTTTAGGTCTCTAACTAAATCCCCATTCTATTAGGTTGCTGAACACAGGGCAAATGTATGTGAAGCACTGAGAAGTTGGCAAAATTTTAAAGTGAAAATATTCCCTTCCTTACTTATTTGTTTTGAGACTGTTCACCCAACACAGCCCTCTGGATGACTTTGTTCTTTCCTACAACAAATGCCCATTCCTGTTTCTCTGTATATCTCCCCAGAATGACCAATATCCAGCTGTGGACACAGGCGTGCTAGGCCGTCCTTGCAGCTTTCTTCATGTTACCCCCAGAATGGGCACTTAACAACTCTTGCTGGCCCATAGTTGAGCACACATGTAAAGCACATTAGAGAAGCTGAGCATTCCTACCCACAAAACCTCCGAGATGGCCCTCTACTATAAACTGATCCTAACTTCCAGGTCAGGCAGTTGTATGTTGAAACCATGCATAATACTCAAAGCAGAACGAAGATGTCTTTTCTACCAAAATGAAAATGTAGATGAATTTTACACTGATGTTTTCCAACTCATAGTACAAATAATTATTTTTTTGTGAATTTACTTGTGTGAAACAAAGACAATAAAAAATTATTTTAAACAAGAATATCAGAAGTTTTCTCCAAAGCTAGATTTTCTCCTCAGACACTTCAGCTGCCTGTCATATAATTTTGTGAATTTTCTTTTATATGGCTTTTTTCCTTCTCACTGACAGCAAGAGTGTGTAAGTTTTGAGCAATGACTGTGAAACATTCAAAACAGTCTCAAATTGTTATCATTATTTCAGTTTCTTAAAATGTATTAACTGTAACATTCAGAGAACACGTAGCAATTTCAGCAATTCAAATTATTCACAATAGGCACGAGCCACCCTTGGGGCAAGATGGTTCCCAAGCTAGAGATTTTTTTAATTGCTTGTCTCAAGATGATCAGGAACAGAGGGTACAAGGCTCAGAGGCTGGAGGAATTTCCTCCAAAGAGACAACTGAGCCATTTCTCCTGAAAATAGTATTACTCACCTAGAATGCAATGACATATTTTAGGTTGGTGGTAGATTTTCTTGTTCTTCCCCCTGCTTCCCTTATGACAGATAAACCTCCCATGGTGAATCATGCTGCATGTAACGTAATGAGTTATTGAAGACAAGAAGCTGCAAATAAATGTTTTCCTTACATTGAGTTCATATGCATTTCATTGGAACAGTTAGGAGTGCTTGATAATTGAATTACTGTGCTTCCTTACTGAAATCACTTCCTGAGAAGTAGCCAAACTAATTTGCTAAAATAAACGAGAGAGCCACAACTGGTGCAGTATTATTCTGGCTAAGACAACCTAAGTTATTTACTTCTAAACAACATGTATAAGCCAAATAGCATCATGAGTGTCTTGTAGTATTCAGATTTCTACATTCAAATAGGTAAAAGCATTTACAAGAAACCACTGACAAAAATCTTGACCCTATCTTCAACCTTAACTTTTATTTTTATTCTCTTTCCCAAAGTGAAGTCCTCACCTGAGCAGGTTTGGCAGGTAATAAACTGCATTTCCATAAAATATGCTTAACACACATGTACATATAAAAAACCCCAAGGAACCACAACTTCCACCTGAAACTCACAAAGAAATTAGCATAAGATTATTCCCACAGCTAAGTAGTGCTGAATATACCCAAAATCAGAGACTCCAAACATCTCAAAAAGCCTTTTTGAAAGTTCTACCATTCCTGCTGTTTTATTGGAAGTAGTTCCCATCCTTACTAAAGTTCCTTCATGTTCTGCCATCATGTCAGTGACCCTTTTTAGTCAAACTTTGTCCAAGCCAGAGGAAGTAGCTTTCTTTTTTTCCACTTTTCTAATAACTGCTTTTCACTGTTATGACCTTAATTCAGAACATTGGTTGCATTTTAAAAAAGCTCGTTCAATTTAGAGCAATAAGCTTGAAAACCTTCCCAAAAGTTCAGCTGACTAGAAAGTGTTCTGTTTCTGCCTACTAGAGTGCTTAGACACACAATTAGGACTGATAATTAAAGTAACACTTAAAATCTATCAATCTTTTATAGAAGCACCCTTAAATTAATTTAAAAACTTCTGTGCTACTGGAGTTTATGGACTCTTAAGTTGAAGTAATAAGATTTCCAAATGTTCTGTACCAAATTTACTGCCCTCTTGGCCCTCTCCTGATGAAAACAGACATAATGGCCTTTCTGGGCTTCTCTCAGTCACTAAGGCTCAAAGTCTGAGTGTGGATACACAGCTTAAGGTACTTTAAACTTACCTTTGTGGAGACCAGATTTTGTAATGAAGTGCTAAAAGAAAGTATCCACATGAGCAAAATGCTCCACGGAGGAGCTGCAACAACAGTAAATGTGTGTTTCAGACAGTGCACCAGCATATTATTGCTCAACATGTTTCATTCTCATTGCACTCTAAAATGCTGGAAATCCTCACTGTGTAAATGCAGGGCTTTATTAACGAGAATACCAAGCTTACAGAGGCCTATCCACAGCATCAGGCACAGTGACCAGGCTGCAGCGAGGACAAATAGAGGTCACCGAAACCCCGAAATGATTACGACCCAAGCAAATGATAAAACAGTTTTTATAGTAACTATTTCCTACAAAACAAGTGTTTCCCTGAACTAAAACACTGATATTCCTTGAAGGAGCTGGTTCACTAGCACTGAAAGTTTTAGGCAGAAAACTATTTTTAAACCTAAAATATTCATGCTATTTGCTATAGTGGACCTGATATCAAACTGTGCATGGAAATAAACACAGGCACTGAGTTTGAACTATGAAAGAGGCAGCAGTATCCACGGTCAAATATGGTAAGCCTTATCTTAAAATAGCACTTACTTTTGGGGATTACTTCAACACACTGAAGGGCCGTGTTTCCAGCTTCTTCTCGGGCTGTATCCTGAACCTGACCAGTTCTGCACTGCAAGGAGGAGGCTTCAGATACAGAAAGATCTGCTGTTAGCACCAATTTCTGGTTGGTCCCAGCTGACTTGTACTGGATGTTCCTCGGTGGTTATGGTGAAAGCTTGTGGGCAGTTTGTGATGCTTGGAGGAATAATATCAGTGGAGTTTGAGAGACAGGCCAAGCATGACAGGGTACTGCAAAGGAGTAAAACATATATCAGAGAACATAAAGTAATGAACAAAACCATTTTGCGTACAAACCCCTGTAGAGAATATTTCTGCCCTAACCACATTTGGGAGTGTTAGTGATTTCACTGGGTATGAAACAGTGTGATAGTGCCAGCTATGAAACAGGATGTAGAAAAACCTAGCAGCGAACACCAACCTGCATTAATGGCAGACAAGGTGTATAAAGAATTCTGGAACATTAAAAGTTTAAATATTCTGCAAGTAAGTTCATGCTTTAAAGTAGATGAGCACTAAACATGACTGCACAGCAAAGTGATTGTTCTTAAATACATTACCTTCTCACCTAAGTTTTAGACCATGCCTCCACAACCCACGTGAATTTAATTTATTAGACTTCAAAGTAGATTTAAAAATGATAAAAAGTGCAGACTCTTTATTGCAAATTTTAAATGACTTTTCAGTTCAGTTGGAAGTACAGGGTGTAAATTTGTGTTTACAGAACACAACTTAATCTATGACATCATTAATAGTCTAGAGACCACTCTATCACTCTGTGTACTGTGACTAAGAAAAAGGAACCAACCCAGCAACTATACAAACATCCAGGGGCAGTTCTAGAAATTACACCTACCCACCGTATCTGCTTCACTCTGTTTCTGTAAATTACTTATGCTTGTGTGCCTGAGAGAAAGAATAATTGCAAGGTAATACTGTGCAACAATAATTACTAAGCATTTCTTCTCCTTTCTCCTCTTTACCCTCTTGCTTCCTAGGGCAAAAGTTCACAAACACAGGACTGTCCCATCTGGTTGCAAGATGACTGTTACCACTTACGTTGTCAGCAACTTCAGTTTACAAATATTTGGCTGCAGTAAGAGATGATGTGCTTTATTGTTCGCTTTTTTTTTTCACCCAGACCGAACTCTCACACAAAACTGTTAGTTACTCCACCTTAATAGTGATAGTTGGTGCTTCAATGAGTAGATTATTATTTAATATAGTGATTTATTTTTATTCTGTAATATTCAAGACTCCGTAAAGGTTCAGGACTAAACACTGGAAAGACACTGCGTTTACACTGAAGGGTTTACAGTTTTATCAGAAAACAAACTAACCCCGAATACAAATCTCTACAAAACAAAAGAGAAAAAAAAAAAAACAAACAAAAAAACACACACACAAACCCAACAAACAGAAACCCCTAAAAACAACCCCAAAAAACCAGTAGAAAAAAATCAACCAAATGTAAAAATAATAAAGAAAATCTGAAAAATTCTACTCTATTTAAGTTACTAGCAATTAATTAATTGATATCCTGCCTTTGCGAAAAAGCCTGTAGGTATGTAGACAAGTACATGGAAAACCAGGGTCACATAAGACTGTTCTTGGTTATGATGGGGAATACTCAATGATTGACTTCCAAGATGAAACACGTTAACATGAGGACATACAAAAAACATACATTATTCATTTCTTTTACATTTACTGGAAACATCATTTGGTGCAAAAGTGATCACAAATACCAGAACACGAAGCATACAAAAATAGCTTCTTTGGTACACATCAGTGCAAAAACAGGTTGCTTTAGAATGTTCAGGAAAGTGTCTTTAAAAGGTTTGGATCAAATGTCTTCATCAGCTGATCTTACCAACTGCCATGTGAAAGGCCAGCAGTCCTGTTAGTCCTGGTAGTCCTAATATAACATTAGCCCTGTTGTATTTGTGCAGTGACTCCAAAGGATTTGATTTTGAATATATGGAGTGCTCAATATGCCACAAAAGACCCAAAATAAGCACAGTCTATTTCTGTCAAAGAATGACAGCAAAATGTACACGTAACTCTGAGCCTCAGTTTCAAAACTGTGTCCCTTGCTGGAACCTCACTGTGGACAGAACTACTGAACATTCACAGGCTCTCTGTGGGAAACTCACCAAGTTACCCAAAGTAAAAATAGAGCTTTACATGCCAGAGAAAGCTCTCAGCCTTTTTTTTTGTTTGTTTGTTTGGTTTTTTTTTTAACGAAAGACAGTAGAGTTTGCTAAATGGACTTTCTAGAAACTGAATTCCACATTTTCAAACACCAAGTACTTTAGGTGAATTTTGCCCAGGACACATGTCTAATTTAACCAAGACAAAGTCAATTTTCATTTATTATCATACTGAAACAGGAAAATACATAAGTAATATCTTTGAAAATTTAACCTGAAACATTTTGATATGCTAATGTCATGCTACTCTATCAAACCAACATCAGTATTTTCAAAGGCATCAAACCCAAGGACTTTTGCCCTTCATTGAGGGCATTCAAGACTGATCTTCCATTATCTGACAATACCCAAGTCATTCTCCAGAATTCATTTAGAAATATGCTTGATGTCAAATACTAAACCAACTGGAAGTCAGCTGTAGAGAAAAAGAGAAGCCAGGAAGGCTGTGAAAAAAAACATGATTTCTAAACTATCTTTTCCACAACTTGCTTTAAGAGCAGAATTGTTATATTGAAAACACACACTTCTCAAACATTGCAATTTAACTTTAGGACTAATTTTTCTTTGTCAAAAGTATTTTTATTTTGTTCAAACTTTGCCTGTTTGCTGAAGAAGAAATCTGTAAGGCCTCAAGAATTTTTCAAGGAACCAGATGATACTTACATTTTTGGAAATTCAAAACCGTCCAACATATTCTCAGAGAAAAGGTTCTTTTCACTGATTCTCCTGAATATTCTCCTGCTTATATTAAGCAATAAGTTCCCCAGATTGAATATTTTTTTCTGATAATGATTAAAGAAGAATTTATAATCTTAATTGATCTAATAAAAAGTAAGTATAAGAGGAAGAATATAGATACAACCAAAGAATTGCAGGGTTTTATGCACTGTTACCAAGGCATGTAATCCAATAATATATGTGTTAATTTACCATTCAATTAGTTACCATAGTTGTGGGGAGAATAGGACTCAGAGGAGTAATCAGGGTGTTGGAGTAGCCGATGAAAATGGCTTCAAATGCTGCAAGAAAATATGGGGCTTGTTCAAAACAACCCACATGGGCAAAAAAGAGGTTTTTGATAGTTGGGCAGGAGTTGTGCTCTCAAATGCACAAAAAAAAAAAAAGTACAATGGGTTGTGTCATGTATTGCTCTGTTTCTGCTACCTATTGTCAGACATATGGACATATTAGAATGGGAAATATGCTCACATCATCTCCAAAAATCCGTAATTTAATCACTGATTCTGTTTTTAAATTATATGCACAACAATTTCATTTGAATCATTCATCAGAAAGACTGGAAATTCTATGAAGAAGAAAAATTGTACCAGTTCAACCTCTGTCATTTTTCACCTTTTCTTTAATACATAACTTAATTCCTTTTTATTTTTTCATATTATGAGCTCATTTCCAAAGCTTCAAATAACTTGGCAGTTCTACAAATATTTTTCTGTATTCTTAACATTTCCTTGTTTACTTATTATAGGCATTAGGTTTTTGAACAGTGGTTTCCAGGCAAAATAGTAAAAGCAAGCAGAGTTCTTTAAAAGGGAAGATGAGAGAGAGTCTTCATCACACACAGTGCAAGCTGGAGGTCTCAACTTTGGAACAATTAATTGAGCACATCCTTAAAATAATTAATCCTGTTACTCTGGCAACAAAACTTTCCTCAAGTGATGGCTCATTAGTGTGGAAAAGATTATAAAATTGGGTCCAAAATGCTGAAGATCAAAAAATGTGACTGCTAATAGGATAACTGTAAGAGGTGAAATTCAATCAGATTTAGGCTCATTCAGCTGATTATTTATATAGGTATCAAGCTTGCATATTTATGGTTCTTTCTGCTATAACTTAGAACATCTTGCTTAAATCTCAATGATTTTCCACTGGAGTGGGGAAATTTTGCCTGTTGAAACTGTTTCACTTTGCAAAAATGATTAAGATTTGGGAGTGACAAGGGTTTCTGATGCCAGCCCTCTGAACAGCTAAAACTCACCAGCTGGGCTTTCATTTAGGGAATCAAGACCAGGAATGCTTGGAAGCCAGGGTGTAATTTATGGAAATTACCAAAAGCTTTACAGCTAGTTTGGGTCACTGTAGCTCCATTGCGTATCTATTTTACATCAAATTAAGAACTTAATTTAAAAAATGTGGATAGAAACATCAATATATAACAATTCAATTGCTGTCAGTATGAGAGCATTTACCTGGCTGTGATTTCCTCAGATCTTGAACTTTTACAGCAGCAGCTCAATGTCCACTGCATGAGTTGTGTATGTACCAGGAAACTTCTCCACATCATCTGTAAGAAAAGTTAAAATTTTAAAATGGCTGCAAAATTCATAGGAATTTATATGCTGCTGAGAACAAAAAAATTGTTTAAAAATAAAAAACTTCATGGCTGACTCTTCCTGCTCATGTTGGGAAGCAGTATATACATAAGAGATTAATATAACTTAGAACAGCATATTTTAGCCATGAAGTTTTGATCAACACTGCCAGAAATATAGTACTTTAAGAAAGGCTTTACTAATTTTTACCATTTTCAGGTCATATAAATCAACATCAGGTTTTAGTGAGCAATCCTAAAGAATGACAATACCTGTTCTTGAATAACAGAGGAAGTCTTTTTGAGAAAGAGCTGTTGGGACAGGAGAGCACCTTCATCAAAATTCAGCCACTGCGAATACGTCCCTAATGTCATCTGATTTCTATACAATCTGCACACGTGAGGGAGGGTTCCTGACCAGCAGCAATCTGGCTCATGCAATTAGGAAGACCACAGAGAGCAGTTTGCAAAATATTCTTTACATCTTTTTTCAGAGATATCCGAGATCCTCCCTCTTCAGAGTGTGAGGACAAACTGGCCAGCACATCAAGGACTCCGCTTTAACAACTTGATTGTCCTCTCCCTCCTGTTAGCAGGTTGAGAACATTGTTCTACATGTTTCTCCCATTGGTTCCACAACCAAGTATGCAGCTAAGCATCGAGTGCAACTCCTGCTGCCACAGGATGACCTCTCCCCTCCCAGGGCCAGCCAACACCATGGGAGATGGCCAGAAATACGTTTTCAGAAGATTGTTTCATTGCATTAACTTTAAACCACACAGAAAGATCTCTCATCTCTTTGTTTTCTTCATGGTGTAAATAAAACCTTTACAGTCATATTTAAAACTCATTTATAGTGCTCAAAGTTGTACCCACCTGCATATGCACATACAATGTCTGGACAGTAGTGCTTTGCTGAGAGCAGTTAATGAACAAGACTTCTAAAAAAAACAATAAATAAAACATTCCAAACCAGGTTTTCTACAGGGATTACAGCTTCCTTACATATCCTGGTATGTTAAAAAACCAGCTCACTACCCATAGGCTTGTTTCACTTAGACATTAAGCTAATGACATTAAGCCTGACTTTTTCAATGCTGTTTGTTTTGAGTTGGGCTTTTTTTCTTAAAGACATGAAGAATTATGCAATTAGAATGCAGTTCCAATACAATATTAAGCATTAAATGCTTTGTATTAGACAAATATGGTCATAGAAAGCCAGGCTAGAAGACAGGTTTACTGAAATTCAGTTATTTTACATCATTCAAACTATAAAATGAACTCTTTTTCCTGGCTTATTACAAAAACAGACTACAAAAGCATGGCTTTTTTTCCTTGTTTTTAAACCAAAGAAATTCCAGAGCTGCTTTAATTTAAAACATTCTGAATGATATGACTACACTGCTGATTTTCTACACAGAGGTAGAAATCCATTATCAGATATTACACATTCATATCGTTTATAATAAGGGCTCCTTCTGCTGAAATATTTCAAAATGAGTAATTCAATTTTTTCTCTACAAGATTGACATAAAATGGCATAAAACAAAGACTAGCTAAGTTCAGCTTACTGGTAGGAATTCTTACCTTCACTTCATAATGCTTTGGAACAAACTGCAGGAAGGAAAGCAGGCAGGTTTTGTGGTTTCATACTGAAGCCTGGGAACTCCTCTGCATCTAAATGTTTTCACGTGAAAATGGGCACAAAAATCGATTTCATCATAAGTTGCTTTACAATACTGGGTCACTCTCACAGGTCTGCTGAAATGGGAATTAGAGGCAACTGAAAACAAACTCAGGATTGGACACAGGGAAAACTATCCAAAGGAATGAGGAGAGACGTAACCCTTTGCACAAAGCTAATTTTTGGATGGCAGGTGTCCTAGAAACAAATATGGAAAGTTCCTGAACTCACCAGTAGCACAAAGAAGGAATTTTTCTCGTTTAATATAGTCTCCTTGAACTTGATATATCAGCTTCATACACCTTGTAGTCTGTCAGCGAATTACTATTGTCCCTCATTATTGCTGCAGCACTCCAGAACTTTGCTACCCTTAGTGCTGTGCAAGCACAAAACTAAAGCGGAGCTCCTGCCCCAAAAGGTTTAGTTACCATGCAGGTGGAGTCAATGCTGGGAGACAGTGGGCCTTAGGAAAATAGATTTATAATCCTTCAAACCAGGGTCATTTTCCTCCCTCAAAGAACAGTATTTCTCTTCCACTACCCCCTCCCCAAATCTGTTACATGTGTCTCCAAAAATTCATCTCTCTGTCCCAGTTTTAACAACTTACAGTTCTGATACTTCATGTGGAATAACCATATGAGCTGCTTCTAAATTAGGAACTTTAATTTTTTATTTTTTTTTTTTATTAGTTTCATGTAAGTAGCATTTAATTAATGAGAACTGCATTCATTAAAGATAACTTGGGGCATGTCTGAGAATACATAATGTGCAAAATCCAACTTTTATCATAGCTGTTGAACTAAGAACATTCCACTTTAATTCCCACTTCTGCATATTGTACAATTCACCTTTCTATACACTTTCTGTGGAATTAAGTAACATTTCTGCTCTTCTGTTGGTTCCAGTTTGTTCTAAATGTTTAGTTTCATTTTAGGAGGGTTTTTTTTTGTTGTTTTGTTGTTTTTTTCTTTTTTTTCTCCTGCCCTGGCCATACCTTCCTTAAAGTCAGTTGAAAGAGATAGCATGCCAGGCAGGTTTTATCAAGTTTGGTATCTCTCAGGCTAAAGCCTATCCAATTCAGCCTCCAGCAGGACTGCAATTCTAATTCCCTATTGGAGAATGTATTTTATAGAGGTAAATTGTAAGGACATTTCCTTAGGACATGAAAAGATGGCTGGCTTTAAAAGATGAGCTTTCTGCAGCGCACACTAGATTAAGAAAAAAAAAAATTTGCATCTGTATTTTAAACCATTTTGTAGGTGACAGATTTATTTTCAGTCCTTCAGGCTTAGGCCATGTGTTTCAGGGGTAAATGTTAACAAGGGCTGTAGAGAAAGAACACCCTGTGCAGCATTTTCTGGTGCTCATTCCCTGAAAAATAAACAGTGCTGTCTTCTGATATGATACAGTCACTTTGATAGGAAGATGCATCGTTTGAGCAGCGACACACTGAACCTACAAATGATTTATCATTAGTGAGTTAAAATACTGATTCTTTTAGAAAATATTGTCATCATGATAAAACACGATTCTTTAAGTAAAATATACAGTGAGTATTTAATCAAATCCGGGTTGTTGAACAGGTAGCCCTCTCTTCTTTTTCACGGAGGAGAGAAGGGAAATCTGTTTTTAATGCTCTGCCTGAGGAGTCAGGCAGTCTGGATTCTATTCCCCACTCAGACCTAAACCATTAGGCAAGTCACTTCATTGCTCTGCTCTTCATCCCACATTCTTAAATGAGATAATAACATTTCTCTTATTATTTGGTTCCTTCAAAATATAAAATCTCCATGGCAGAACCACTTTTTTACTACATATGTCTAACTCCCCTGAGAGTTGAATTTTGTTTGGGTTTTCTAAATGATTCCTTGTTTTACAAATAACAATGGAAATATTCATCACAGCATTATTTTTTTAATAAAATTTCTAAAACTGCCCAAATAAGGGAAAAGTAGAGACCCATGCAAAAGGTAAGTAAAGAAAAAGGAGGGAATTCAAAATTAGAGAAAAATTATGCTCTCATCATCAAAATTAATTACTTTCAGTTGTAACTTGGAAGTTTGAAGTACCAAAGAGAAGAGGAGTAAATTACTGTAAATTATATTCTTGTCCTTCAGAACACTAAGGAAACAGAGATTTACTTTTAAAATTTTAAATGTTTAAATAAACTTCTTTTTTCTTTCTTTTTCCAAGTTCTGCACCTGCTTACCCTTTGTTTCTTAGTTTGTTTTGGTTCTTTAATTGTTTTTTCCTCTTCTGCAGTGAGTTTTGCTTTTGCCAACAATAGCTCTCATTCAGGCACTCTTTTTTATCCCTTGATGTTTACACATATTGCAAACAAACACTAAGTCATATTCACTCAAGAACACATTCTCAGAATTGTCTTCATCATCTGGTTTTCTTCAGAGCATGTCTACTTTTGCTTCATGTGAACCCTAGTATGACCTTCCTGCCTACAGGGAGAACCTGCAATGGTTATGAACTCCTCAGACTTACTATGAGTGCATGGGAATCCCGCTTGCTTTTAACATATTTCCACTATGGATCCCATCAGCAGCCTAAAGGACCATCAGACTGAGTGCACTAAAAGTACTGGTGTCTTCAAGGGCTAACACTACCAATGGGAAATCCCACTAAAATTAATGGAAATCCAAATTAACATATTTAATTAAATCCTTAGTAGAGATGTATACATCAGCATTTTTGAGCTGACATACTATTCTCAACAAAAATCAAAGCAGTGGAATAACCCTGTATTCTGGGACAGATATTCCCAGGAAGGATTAGCCTTGCAAGGCTTCAGCACAAAGCCACTTCTCTCTCCAAAGTAGTGTGGCTTCCAGGCAGGAAAAATGGCTCAGGTTGGTCCCTCTGTGCCAACAGAATATCAACCCAGTTTCTCAGACTGCTTGAGCACATAGGCAAGAGTTCTCCTTTTGTGACTCATGCAGGGCCAAAGAAAGTGGGGTCAATCCACGTTCACACATGGGATCCTCAGGCTGCAGTTAGAGTGACTGACCTTTGAGTCAATCTTCCTGCTTGCTCCGCTGTCCGGCTGACCCAGCTGCTTTCTCACCTGCACCTCTGTGACGGAACAAGGTTCCTGCATCACAGGGCATGAGCTCCCTGTCTTGAGAGACTACAGCTTGAAGTAGGGAAGGTTTGACTTATGTCCTCCAGCGCAAATTCAAGTACTGTCAATGCAACTTAATTGCTATGCATAAAACAGTGAACAGAAATGGATGTGAGATCAGCACATAAAATTACAATATACCTCCTAACTCAGGAACAAACGAATTGTCCTGCTAGAAACTGATTTTAAACATAAGCACAACAAATCTTCTTTGTCCAATATAGAACAAGGAGAAGGGCTTTTGCCTACAAAGCACTGTTTCCTAACAGGATACTGTGTTTATCCCTTACTACTCCTGCCTTTCCCTGGAACTTGCAGATATAGATATATAGAGATATAGATATATACACACACAGTTAGACTGTATAGAGTGTGTCCCTCCCACTGCAAAAACTCAGTGACAAAGGAAAACATTACAAAAGCTAAAAGCAGCCACATAAAACCTAAACATAATTGTTGCATAAAAGTTGTAGCAGTCTGCTTTCTGTAGCAACACAATCCTCTTCCAAAACTTAGAATACAAACATAGAAACACAAAAATATAAAGAGAGTATACTAAATACTACAGAAGATAGATACATTTGTGAGAAAAAGAATTCACTGTACCTAAAACAATGAAGATTTTGAAACTGGCACATTTTCTAATGAACAGCCATACCTCAAGGGAGTTTGGGTAAACTCCAGTAAAGATTCCAAATTTAATGTAACTTTTAGCCATGCTGGTCTGCTCTCCATTTCCAGAATGAGGAAATGGCGGCATGAAAAGTGGAACTGTTCTTCCAACAGATTAAATTCTGTGTCTACAGTTATAGCAAAGGTTTATCCCTTGCCCCAACCTTCGCATTGCCTTTTCATCTGCCCCACAATTAGATAAAGTTAAATAAAGAGGAAGAAGCACCATATTTGCATAAATGCACACAGTATTTTAAAAATGAGAGTAGTGAGAGTGAAGATATTAATGACACAATCTGATCTACTAAGGAAATTTCAGGCAATATGCAAAGATTGCTTTAGTGTGCATCACTCACGTCCCACAATTAACATCTCTGACACTCCACTGCAATTCCAATTTAAAGGGTAAGTTCATACTCATCATAGGGAAGTGCAGCTTCTTTTTAATTTTGATATTTGACAATATTTTTGAATTTAAAACTTGATTATAAGTTCTAACTAACTTTCTCACCCTTCCCATTGAAGAAAAAAGTGTAATTTTATACATATATAATGTTTTAATGGAAAATTACAGTACCTTAATGTCAAAACATGTCACCTTATTTTTAAGGCTGTAGGACAAGTAAAATATATTTATTTCACTGACAGTAAACCACTGTGATATGAATTTCTGATTGAAACAGATTTCCCTTTGTCTTAGTCACAAGTCAGATTAAACCTGCCTCCTCTGAAAGCTGTATCTATTTTGACTAAGTTCAATAGTATCAAGAAATTGTTCTCAAACAATAGGATTTATACAACAGAAAAAAAATAAAATATTGTTATATTTTCACATAGCTTTCTGCCGTAAATGTTTGGTTAGCCATGCTTTTTCATAATCTTCAATATCACAAATGCCTTCAAAATGTCACAAATACTCAAATGAAGTTCTAAGAAACCGGTGAAAATTTTACATTGCTAACATATAACTTAGAGCAAAGGAAAAAAGAGATTTTTCTGAAACAAGAGTTCAAAGTAATTCTCTGCAGATAACAGAGTTTCACAGGGGAAATGTTTCTTCCTTTTTTTTTTTTTAGGCTCTATACCTACTCTGGGCAATCTCAAAACTATTCTTTGACAATAATTTATACTAAAAGTCCTAGTAGAAAACTATTCTCCTTTTTATCTGTGAATTGCAAAAAATTTAAAAAGCAGTTTAAGAAGAGAAAGTCATATATGGGAGGGTGTGGGTGGAGAGAGAGATGGAGCAGTGTACAGAAGAATCTTGCTGGAGAAATAACTTTTGATTAGAAGAACTTGCTGAATATTTTTAAAGCTCATGCAGTTGAGGTTAAAGCAAATTTAAGCCCAGGTGTAACAACAAATGCTAGAAACAGAGGAATATAAAATCCCAGAATGTGATTATGAAAAATCCTAATGGTGTACAACCCATAGACATGGAGAATTGTTAATACCACTGCCAGAGGACTGTAAAACTGACATTTCAGGAAAGGAACAGGCAAAAGAGGAAAATAAATCAAAGGCTAAACAAAACCTTTACATAAAAGAAAAAAGAAATGAATCTAGAAGCTGTCAAGGAACTTGGAGAGCGCAATGTACTGAATGAGGCAATGCCACAAGGAAACAAATGTGGAAAGAGATAAGAAAGTGATGAGAATGCAATAGGAAAAGCGTCAAAGAATGACATAACTGATGAAGTAAAAGAAGAAAACATGGGCAGTAGGATGAGACATATGTCAATTGTGAGCTCATCAGTGAGTGCTGCAGATCCTTCGCATATCAAGGAACCTGTCAGAACAAAGGCCCAAAACTTTATAATCCAAAGCAAAGAGCATTTCCATTGCTTCACACCTGACTGTTAGATAGACCCATATGTTGTATGTGCCTGACAAAACACCTGACAAGTGGTGTTTCTCAGTTATAACATCTTAATGGAAGTCTCTGCATTCTGAATAAATGATTCATTAATTAAAATCAGAAATATCCAGAGGTAAGGAATTTTTAGGATCTGATTTGCTAAGAAGGGGTGATATTGATATTTTAGAAAGCCAGGAACAAACTAAATAACAATCAAGAACATAAAAGTTTCTTTGCTATTTAAAAATAGCCCTGTGAAGCACTTGGAAGAGGTGTATGAAGTGAAGTCATTTAAATTTCATACTGAGGTACCAAATAGTTTTGTTGCTGAAGCCAGAGTGCTTTGTACATTGACACAACTGATAGATTTTTGTATCCAGGTCCAAAAAATCCACAGTTCAGGGAGGCTTCCTGTTCACTTCCAATGCAGTGCTCACCTAAACACAATTAGGAATCAGAAAATAAAAGCTTGTCCTCTACCTTCTGACATTTGATTCAATCATCAGCTTCACAACATTGTCTAACACACACTAACAAGATCTGAGTCCTGCAAAATATGATTATTGCAACTTCCATTTTCAATGAAAGAAATACGGAGGTGAGCAAATATAGAATTTATACAACAACCGAGTGTCTCCTCCAATCATGGGTGTTCAAATGCACATCTCTTCCTTGGCATATCTTTACCTCACTTTTTGAGTATAAAAAGATAATACATTTAACATGGTGGAATAAGATTGTCCCAGCTCACTTATATAAAGCTTTCATTCTGTCACTTCTTCAAGATGTGTGTATTTTGTGGTAAATTATCCTTATGCCTAGAGTCTACTTTGAGAATTTAATTCTCAGGTAAATCTAGCACCATGCTCGGTCCAGCCCTTATATATCTAGCTAATATTAAAAAGGAAAGAAGTTGAAAGTATTTGCTCCCACACACTTTATATAGAAACTGAACTGAGATAACATAAAAACCGCATGTTATATTTGCAAACTGAATCATGAAGACTTAATTGTATTACAATGGGTGTAATAAATAAAATCCACATATTATCTAATTTCCTAGTGAGCTTCAGTGTGCAGTAATGAAATAAAATGCTACAACAACCAAAGGAATCTGTAAATCCAATTCCAAGATTCCCATTAGCTATCGAGGGCCTTTCTTCACTTCAGTTTATCTCTCAGCAAGAACAATTCTTCCTATAACAGCAGCTCTACTCATTGTACTGGCTAAGTTACAAAGTGTATTGTTCTATATGCCGCTTCTACCCTCAAAATGTTTTTTTGTTAAATTGGTCAAATGCATCATTTGCAAACTTAAGGACATCAGCAGAGTATCTGAGCGCTGTATATTAAGGAGACCATCTCTGCTTTACACTGTGGGGATCACAGAATCACACAGGATCATGAAGAGACCTTCAAGATCATCCAGTCCAACCATGAAACTTACCCAGCTCCACCACTATCACCCCAAAACCCCACTCCCAAGTACCACATCCCAGTGCCTCTTGAACGCTTCCAGAGATAAGTGACTCTACCTGAGCACCTGAGTCCAATGCCTGAGCACTCTTTCAGTGAACCTTTTTCTAATATATAATCCAAACACTTTAGACCATTTCTGCTGGAATCAATCAGGGCATAACATAGTATTCTAACCAGATCCAAGGTAACTTTGAACAAGCAAAAGTTAAAAAAAAAAAAAAAAATAGAAAAAATTGTACAAGAAACTTGAAGGACGTATTTTCCTGTAATGCATGCCATAATATCTACATTTGTGTTTAGTTAAACAATTATTTTTGATCTCAAATGGCACTTGATGAACTCTCACTGCCTTTTCTAGGAAACATTTCTAAATTTTAAATATTGGGTCCATTTTCTTTGTTAAGATTATATTGCAACTGCTATCAGATAATTTAAGATTCCTTCTTTGTCCATACACCAGAACTTCTAAATGTGTCTTCCAACAAATAGCAGGTTACCTAATAGCGGTATTTTATGAACAATTTTGGTGATTCTAAGATTTAGGACAAGGCTATCAGTATCTCTTATTTTTAGGCCATATAATTTTTTTTTTTTTTAACAGAAATAGAAATATAGTTATAAAGAAATACGGCTGCATGTCCTGAATAGGATCTGGTTGCAGACAAAGTCTGCAATTTCACCTTCACTTAAAAGGAATTAAATATAATATTTATTAGGTGTGTCCCACGGGGAAAACAGAGCAATACAATTTTTTTCTTATCATTAGGTTTACATCGAAAACATAAAAATGTTCTGGTATTCATTGTCCCATTGTATCTCTACTAGATCAGATAAAGTGGGTGTGTTCTTGCTCCCTTTGAAGTCCTTTCACTCCCTTCAGCAATAGTTTGAGCTGTGTATTTAAACAGCACCTAAACAAAAATCTTGACAGGCATTGTATGTAGTTTATGCAGTAATATCCACCCTTCATTCAGAAGCACAAGATATCTTGTTCTGGTATGAAAGTGCGTGAATTCTTAGAATGATCACTGGACAGCTCATAATCATAAGATCTTTACCATTAGACTACATTGTTTCTTATCTGTAGATTTTCCTGTCCCATGGGAACATTGTTTTAATTTAAACAACTAACCATTGAATAACAGTAGGGGGGTTTTATGATACATTAGAATTCCTATTCTTCCTAAAGGAATTAAAATGTTGCTGAGACACAGCACCCTGGAAAAACAAATCTGATTTATTCTGTTAAAGAAAAGGCAAAGTGACTCAATGAGTTATCTAACCCTGGTATCAACTGATTCTGAAGGGTGCTTAAAAAAACATAACACAAGTCTGACCCAAAATTAATGTGTGGGAACTCACTCATTTCATAAATATAAGGAAATGAACTACTTTGCTGTACACTTCCTACAGTTCCCCCTTTCTTTCTTGGTGCCACTTGTGTCTCCACCTCCTGCACTGCTGCCTAACATGACCTTCCTAGCTCTTCACATGCATTCTGTCGAAAATCCAGTGATGGAAAAATTGCAGAGCTTACCTGTCAGAATGGGGAAAAAAAATACTGCATATCCAGGTGAATAAAAATGGGGGAACTGCTCCATGACTAAAGCAAATTCTGATGTTCTGTGAAATCTACTTCTGAACGTGCAAAGAGTCTTGGTGTACACAGTGATCTCACAAGTTCCTCACCAAATTCTGATTTTATTTAATAAAAATTTAAGTAAAAGTCCTGACTATTTAGAATGTCCCTGCTGTTTAAATTACACTCCAGGATTTCTTATATTTAAGATGGGTTTGTATACACTAGTGGGATGTTTCAGAAATAGAAATAAATTTATCACTATCATTGCATATATACTCTCTCCTGTTCTGAAACATATCAGAGATATATATGTTTCTTCTATTTGATAATCTTTATCCCTTTAGCTTGAAATAGGTCTGGGCTCCCAAAGCATTGGAAATGCTGAACTCTGAATGTGTACACGTAAGTACACTCCAAATATAACACTCTATTTCCACTGAAAGAGGGAGGAAGTGAGAGGAGATCTCTGACAATAATAAATTGAATCAATTAAAAAAAAAAAAAAATCGAAAAAATAGTAAATTATAACCTACTTTGAAATGCTCAGGTAGCCAACAAAACCATCCACCAACCCAAAGAAAAATCTCTACACAGTTTGAGACAATATGAAATAGCACCAGCACCCATTTTTATTTATCTGTGTTTTTTTGTCACCAGAAGAATGGCTCTGCTCATTAAAGGAAACTGAAGTAGCTCTCTGGGTTTGGTCCTCATCTGACTTGGACTTATGTAAGCAGAAATAAATGGAATACAACTCCCCTATTTCAGAACCATGAAGCCTCTAAATCACATGTTCATGACACCTTAGACTAAGGATTCTATTTTAATGAAAAATAAGATTTCTCTGTGTTAATGATTACATGGACATCTCAGGAAAGGGACTGTTAAAAAGAAGTCTTTTTTTTCCCTCTCTTTCCCTTTGATATATTGGAAAATAATAGTGTAATTAGAGTGACATAAACATGACTTTCCATCAAGGACTACCTATACTTTCATCTTTATTAGTAAAGCAATTTTCAGCAAAAAATAAGCAACTGCAGTCCATAACCTAAAGTAACAGAAGAAAACTCAGACACACTGTAGCAGCCTGACATCTTGCAACAGGTTTTGTAACCTAATTTTATCCTGTGTCAATAAGTGTAAGGGGAGAAGCCACTACCTGAGCATTCTTACACCATTCAAGGAATCTCTGGCTTCGAGGCAAGCAACACTGATATGAATATAAAATGTGACCTCTAAAGCACAAAGGGTAGAAGGCAGCCTTCAGGACACATTTCCATTACTACCTGTGCATGTCAGAACACAATTCCCTGCTGTAAACACGGCATGCCCTGCTGGTTGGACCCACTGCAGTTCTAAACCTGAAGGCACTTTGAGTTCTGGTTTTGTCTCTGAGCTGTGCCTGTGATGGGACATCTGCGATGGCCTGTTTGTGTCACTGCACAACGACAGGGAATATACAGAGTCAGATCTCTCTACCAGCTTTTCATGAGACTCTTTGTATGTTATTTTGATTTCTTTTCACCTTTCACAGTTTTACATGGAGTACAAACATAACGACCTGCTCCACCCGAGCCAGGTATTTCCTGGTAATTAATTAATGGCAGTTAAGGGATTTTAGATTTGCTGTTGGCACTCAACTCAATGAATTGTCAACCATCAGGAAATACCCTCCCTACTTGGCCTATCTGCCAAATTACTAATTAAACATCTAATACCAAAAAGAAAACAACATTTTTTTGTTCTTAGTTTCATCCATTTCAATTAATTTAATCAATTAAATCTCCTAGCACCTGAAATCTGAACAATAGGCAATTTGCATTGTATAACAGTGACCACTCTTATTCCTGGAAATAGACTATACAATTACAATGAAAAATAAAAATGAAGTAATAAAAGAGAAGCAACTCTGTCTACAAACCCTGTCCTTAATATATCAATGTAACTGTTGAGTATGGGTATATATAATATACTCAAAAATGTTGCTTACATCCAGCTTCTCATGATAATTTCACAACTGATGCAAATGCTGAAAAGACAAATTAAGTGAAAATATTCAGATATTTGATCTGCATTTGCTGCAGACAAAGAAAGACAAAGAAAATGAGAAAGAAGAAAGAAAGTGAGGAGGAAACGAGTGTGGAAAAGTGTTGAAAGAGGTCACATTTTGAGGGACTAAATTCACAAAACCGTTTTAAAAAATGAAAGCAAAGTGTTGCTGTGTTCCTCCCACCTCACAATGCAGAGGTCAAATGGCACAGCAAGGATATTTGGGGCTTCGGGTCAATGTCTTTCTGTGTACGAGTCAGACAAATATTTCAATAAAATAATCCTCTTCATCTCTTGGTCTCCTCCAGGAGATTCTTATACTCTACAGTACAAACACACAAAAAAAGATATTCTTCCTGCAGAAATTGTTCTATTTCAGATAAAATGCAGAAGCATTAATTACACCAAAGGATGAAAGCACAAGTACTAATGCAGACCCTGAATCTTAGGCACCCCAACCAGCCCAGGAATCCCTTATATACAATGTTGTGGACAGAAGGGACTGTCCCTGACTGCTTGGGTTTGAGCAGCCTCTACATTTTTATTGCAGCTGACAGATACAGGAATATAAAAAACATAGTAGTTGAACAAAACATTAACATTTTGTGGGAAATAAATTTGCCTGTTTCATTACATATTAAAACAATTTGTTTTCATAAAAATAAAATCAGTCTGGCTGATTTACTTTACTGCTTTAGTCAGAGCTTTACTCAAGTAAATAAATCATGGTCATAGAGCCCAGTCACTTAAAGGAAATTACTCTCAGGTCTCACTGTTGCAAATGTCCAACCCACTCTATTTAGGCTGTGTATTTATGCCTTCTGCAGAGATCAAACATAGTTTTAATTCTTAAAAGGGATTGCCCCGGAGGTGTGCTCAGCCATGCTCGGGATTGGGTAAGAAAATGCTCTAAACTTCTTTTGACTTTCATTACCTTTCAGTCTCTTTCATAAATGTGGGACTCCTGGAAACAATTGGCATGAAAAGCACTAGTTCCAATTATTACCTTACATCATCAGAAGCAGCAACAATGGGAGCAGTTTCCAGGAATGGGGAGGAAGGCTTTGTTTGGATTGTCCCTTGGTGCAGTGATTACCATTGCGCAGCATCTTAAGCGGTAGGTAATTACTCATGTTTAGCCTCTGTTTCTACAATGTTATTACAAGAAATGAAGCTTTCATCTCCTCAAAGTGCACACTGCCTCTTGCTCCAGCATAAACTAGGCTTACACCAAATCACATGTTTTAAGAGAAGTTAGAGAAAAGTGCATTTCTCACATTTTATTTTGTTGGGTTTTTTTGAAAAATGGTAAAGATTCATCAAAAGTTACTTAGTTCCCCTAGTTACCTAGCACTTCACAAAGTGAGATATCCTGCTAGAAAAATTACACATTTTTATTAGATTGCTTTAATTAACTGTAAAAAATACTTTCTAAGCACAGCTCCCACGTTCTTTACATGCTTAATTAGTAGGAGCCTGCATCAGTGCCTAGGCAGTCAGTGATAGACCTTGAACTTTGTGAATCACAGGTTTTTTTGTTGTTAAACAACTTTAACAGGTTTTTCAAGTTGCAAAAGAAGAAATGAAGGGTTGACAGAACATACAATTCCACTTCTTTTAAGTAACTTTCTTTTCATCTTTTCAGAGAGATTTTCAAAAGCTGTTGACAAGGGACTTGCTACATTTCATCTGAAATAGAAGAAAAACCTCCCTTTAGCTTCAGTAGCATTGTATTCCTATTAACCCTAAGCTCCCTTCAAAATTCTTCCTGTTGTTTTATATTTGTGCTTTAGCTGTAAGTCAAACAATGTCTTGCAGCTGCTGTAACAAAACTTCTGACTCAGTGGAATTGAATCTTCTGGGGCCAGCAGGTACCTAGCACATGTACTGTAATAAGAGCCAATATTATGTTAAGAAACAAAGTTGATGCATATGATATATCAATATTTAGCAATTTTGCACTGTAAAGGCTAACAGGCATGAACATGAGGTTGGGCTGCAGTTACTTACCCTCTTAAAATTAATCCTCTGAGAAATTTCAAAAACATATTTCATTCCAGAGTACATGAACCACAAAAGAGTGCTCATCAGCTCTACTTATTAGTGTCAAAAGTCTGCAGTCATCAGAATTTTTTCTGATGATTTCAGTCATTTTTTTTTTTTTTAAGAAGAAAAAGAAACATGTCCTTCTAGATAAGAAGTTTCACCTTTGCAACCACCACATGAAGGTAAAGCTACAATTAACAAAAGCAAAGTTTTAAATTATCCTAGAAATCCACATGTTTCTAAATGAAAGTTCTGATTGTCAAATACACTTGAATTCATTTTGGGGAAAAGAAAAAACCTTTTTTTTTATGCACACTGAGCAGCAAGGCTTTATTCAAAGCAATTTTACAATGAGGTACTCTACTACTCATGTTATTATAATTCAAAGTGTGATTCAAATGTGGAGCCACACAAGTGACTGCATCACTTTATCATAGAACTGCTGTCCTTCTACTTCAATCCCAGGACTATTTGGATTTACACCAGCACTCAATGGCTCCAAAGAACTGAAACTGCACTAAAAAAAACAATGAAACATCCCAGCCACTTTTCCTTCTGCAGATGAGCTAGTCAAGCAAGAGGAGATATGGAATGGAATTACCGTTGGTGGCATACAAACAAGTGCAATTTGTCTCAGAGGCATGGATACCAAAAGAAGAAGGCATTTACTCCAAGAATTTTCTCATTTACATTGAGGTTGCATCTGCCTCTGCATTAGTAGAGGATTTTATGAAAAAATACCTTGACATCAGAACTGTCAGATTCAAAAACTTCTATTAATGCAATTTGAGTCCAAGTGAAGACGTGGATGAATCCAGTTTATCTTTTGTCTCTCCCAGCTTTAGGGAGAGCTGTCAGAACCAAACACACCCAAGCATCAGACACCTAAAGGTTATACCTCACACACCAGGCCCCAGCATCAAACACTGTGACCTAAGACAACGCTTTTGCAAGGCTTGTACTGTCTGCTCACTGAATGCTCCTTCCTGAGCCCTCAGCCCCTGTCAGGGAGCACTGGGTGCATGCTGACATGGCTGCGTGGGGTGACTGTGTATCCACCCCCCCCAGCTCTCCGGGGCTGAGCAGACTCCCATCCAGAAGCCAATGCTGCGGTGTTAATTGGATGCTGAGCGGCTCGGTGCCACACAAATGAGGTTACACAACTCCTGGCCAGAAGTGCCTCACATCCGGCCCTCTTAGAATACAGGGAGAACACAGCCATAACAACATGTTCTTGTACCCTTACAGGTAGACATGTTTTGTGTTTTCTGAAAACACTGCGTACGATTTCCACACCTCTCTTTTTTGGCCCTGAACCTGATGGGAAGATGGGTTAGACAGGAAGGAAGTAGTTTTAATGAGTAATAACCCATTTCGTCATCAATAATGGATCACGGTACTTGTTAAACTACTTGAGCATCAGCTGAAAGCTTGCATAGGAAACCTGTGAATCAAACATTAAACAAAGCCAGCAACCAAAATATAACACCTATTCAAGGGCATTTAAACGTGGTAAAGCACATCAAAATGCATATATGTGTATTTTCAATTCAGTTTATCACCCACAGCATAAGTTGAACACGTGATCCAATTTGTGGCTGCAATAAACAGGTATAAGTTGAAAGCCACTGAAACTGAATGACTTATAGAGGTAGAAACACACAAAACCAATATAGAAATAAGCAGCAAAGCAGTACGACTGAAAACCCATGAAATAAAGACAGATATTCACTCAATATTAGCTGATTATCCATTTTTATATATATACCGAATATAAAACCTTTGTCAAGAAGAATTATTCAGAATTCATGAAGGTGTTAGTAGGCTGCAAAAACAGTCTACAGCACTGAGCCAAATACTAAATGATAAAAGAAGTAAAAGCTACACATACAAACAAACTTCTGCAGAAAAATGTCCTCATGTTTCCAACCTTTCCAGGAGGTAACTTAAAAACACAGTCCTAGATCTTTTGGATTGGCCTGCAGGACTCCAAGGTCAGAGAAACAAGCTGCAATTGAAAAGGGTGTAATGAGGTAAGGTCGTGAAAAATGAATAGGAACGTGACCCAGGACTCCAGAGCAGTGAGGTACAAAAACAAATGCAATGGGAAGGCGCCAGCCAGCACGCTTTCCTATCTAATCAGCTGTGCCTCTGATAAAGGAGGAAGTAAGCTAAGGGAGGGAGTCTTCAACACTTAAAACAATCCCCAAGACTCCATTTCTGCACTGGTAATAGAGTGTCTTTAGGATGCAGGCCAAGAGAATAACTAAAAGGAAGCTTAACAGTCACTACTTGTCAGCTACATATTTGTTTATGGATAATAATGACCTGTTTGAACTAGGAGAGCAGATACTGCATTTCACAAGTTATTAGCACTGCCAGCACAGTGGGATGTATTGCAGTCTGTGCAGCCTCACAAAACAACACAATACACCTTCCTACCATGGCAAGGCTGTGTGGGTGCATAGAGTACCCAGTCCTCTGTTGGCTTCCACACTTCAGTTCTCATTCCTCCCCTTTGGTGACAATAATACAGTCACTGTGTTCACGGAGAAATCTGACTAAATCTGAGTTTTGAAGAAGTAATATTTCTTCAGATTTCTGCAAATGATGTGAAAAGATTTCAGATTTAACTAATTTCAGAATTCTGATTCCTGACCATAATTTATTGCAGCTATGAAGGTGAACTGAGACCTGCCATGCTGCATGAGGGACAGGCAACAGAGGCCCACAAGAACCATTTGCTGGTCTCTATGGACTAGCACTTAAGGCAAACTGATGACTAACATAAATCCATGCTTGACTACTGTGTAGTTTTACTTTTGTTGCAAAATAAGGTTAATTCAGACAGAAAAAAAACCCAGCAAGTCTTGAACTGTAGAGACAAGGGAATGGGGAAATCGTTATTTATGTCATAAGCTATTTCATTGTCCCTTGCTGTTCCTAATTTGCATTTAATTTCACTATTAATTTTTCCCTTGTCAGGTACCAGACGTTGAGTTTTGCTACACTTTTCTCCATTATTGTAGAGTGTCTTTACTGTGTTGCAGACAATCCATGATTTATTACTTGCATACTGTAAGCCAGGATAGTTCCTTTTGCCTTCATTGGGCTTTCAGCAGCAAGCGTAATAAATGACATTCAAAGGATGGCAAAGGTCTTCTAGATAATTTCTTATGCCAATTATAACGTCATAAACAGCGTAATGTCATCACATAATAAGCCTGCCTTTGTGCAGCTGAGAAGCAGTTCCATGTAAAAAGAAGGCACACTGAATGACAGAACAGGTTTAGATATTTGAGACTTGTGAACATCTTTGCTCTTTCTGTATGACTTGTTTTTAATATTAATTATCCCTTTCAATTTTGCTTATAAATCTGAAAATTTGTGAACTAATTACACGCAGTGTTGTTGGGTGTTAGTTTGTGAACTAGCTGTGTGCTAGGAGAAGTTGACTTCTGTAGTCAGGGTGTAAGCTGTTTCATTTCTTGTATGGAGAGGCATAGCTTTCTATTGCTGTAGGAATTAAACCAGATTAAATAAAATGCCATAGGTAGTTGAGCTAGAAACCCATGAGGAAAGAAGTGAAAAGGTATGTTCTATTTGTGCCCTCAACCTTCCCTTCCTGTCATTTTAAAGATCGATATTTGCTATGGTCATGTGGATATTTCCTGTCTGGTTATGAAGAGCATCACTGTCAAATTGTTTTCCATCTCTCACAGTGATGTTCTCCTGCCAAAGTAGTCTGAATTCAACACCCAAGGTAACTTTACCTGACCTGTTGCAGTTTGCTGGGCATCCCATCTGACTGCACAGAATCATTATATGGAGTAGGCAGCAGGAAGCTTTTCTAGCTGCAAGGACTTCTGGGATCTCTGCCTCAAGAAACTAAAGGTGACCACTAAAGAAAGAAGAGAACTTGCAAACAAACACACTATGGGCCCAAATGGCCCTGTGCCTATAGGGATTCTCCACTGTTTGGGGGTTTTTTTGGAGAATTGATTCATAACTACATTTCAGTGTTTTGCTGCATTGATTTTGAACAGCACTCCAGAGCAGAACTGCAACATATTTGAAACAATTGCTTTGGCTTTGATTCAATAATTACTCTAATGAGAAAAGTGAGCTGTTTATATTAAGATATCTTGCTTACACAAGACAGGCTGCTTCACCACAGCCAGAATTCATTAGTCGTTATTAAAACTGGTATACAGAAAATTCCAGGCTCCACCTTACCAGGATTAGAGAGTCTTTAAAGGCTTTAAAGCAAAGTAGCTCATTCATTTGCATGCAGAGCAAAAAACATATTCAGGATCACTGATTTGAAAAAGACTAATGTGTTTACCTCTTCACCAGGTAAAAGCAAAAGGGATTGAAAAAAACCCGTATTTAAATAAATTACCAAGAATTGTTTTTCAGCTGAATGTTCCACTAAATTCCAAATTATGTTCACATCCCAGTTAGTGTCTCCTGTTGCAGTCTGGATAAAAATGTCCTGAGATGTGTTCTGTGGTTTGCTCACTTCCATTCAACCAGTCATTATCATTTTATAGACAAGGGTAAAACATGTATTTTGAAAAACAGCTAATACTTTTCCTTAAAAGATGCTAGAACAACAACAAAAGCAAAGTCTAGACAAAAAAATACTTCAAAAGTTTATGAAATTATAAATAAAAAAGTTGGGGAAAGAGCTAAATAAATAATTTTATTTCTAAGTCTCATTCTGAATTATTGAGAAGACTTTTTTCAAATGTTTACTTTAAATAAGCATTAAGGCAATAGTCACACATTAGGCTGCATTTGTGACTGATTAGCCCAGCATTTCTTTCTCTGAACAAATGAGACTCTCCTTTCACAGAGAGGATTATGATCTGGGAATTATCTTGGGAAAGGCTTGCTCGTATGTTTTTATTTGTTGCTACAGTCAGTTTTATTTACTTTTCTTTGCCTTCCCAGCCAAGCAAACTACTGCCTTTATGTTCTCTGGACTGTTCACTATTTAGAACACTCCAATATACTTTGACAGCACCACTTCTTTTTTTTTTTCCTTTCTTCATATTCTAGGGAAAAGAGGAACCCTAATATTCCTTAGGAACAAAAGAGAAGTTTCATCATTTAGAAGAGGAAATTTCAGACTGTAATGACATGTCTGTATCCATGAGGTTTTGAACCAGGCAGAAGTCTCAACTGCTCTTATTTTGATGCCATTATTTCAAATAGGATGGAGACCTCACAAGAAATAACTGCATCTTTCCATGAAACGAGATTCCTGGAAAGTGAAGATCAGACAGGGAAGGATAGTTGGGCTATAATTTGCAAACTTCAAACACCTGGCATAAATGGGCCCACATGCAGGAAAGCCTCTCCACTCTGCTTGGGCAAGGGGACGGCTGGGCAGCAGGATGGAAACCAGTCATAAAGCAGGAAACAAACTTGCCCTCTGCCTCTCCCAGGATCACAGGGTGGGGTTAAACTGCCAGCAGAAAAGGTGTGGATAGTCAGGCACATCCTCACGTTTAAGAAATTAAGAAAATCACTTGACCAATGAGGGAAGGAAAGAGTTAAGCCTGCTTTTACAGCTGCTGGTTTCTGGCACATGAGAAAATCAACCCAGACCAAAGGAACAAAGCGGCCTGGATTACTAACCCAGTGACTGATGCTAGAGAAGCCTTTCACTCTGCCTCCTATTTTCTGAAGCACCTCTTTCACCAGTTTCTGCTTCCCCAGGACCTGCAGGGAGACACTTCATTCCAATAATGTCTTCACAGTTTCACTATAAGTTTGTTATTTTTAATCAGATTAATTCATACTTCCAAATCAACTATTCCTTAAATTATGGCTTGCCCTAAACAAAGTAGTTTTTTTTAGAAAATATGAATCAACCTCTTGAGTAGTAGAAACTGGTTTGATTCTACAGTCTGCTTTTCAATTCCTTCCTTGATGAATTTTTCCTAGTTTAAAACTTATCACTGTAGGAACAGTTGTATTTAATCCAAACGGCACCTCTTGGGATTATAAACTTCAAAAATAGTGCTCAGGAACTGGAGTTTTAATGCTTGCAATCAATGCATAAGTATGCCAGCATTTTTGAGTATATGCAATTTTTGGAAAAGAAAGAAGAACTACTGTCATTTGAGTTACTACTTCCTTTGATAACCCTTTGCCTACAAAATTAATCATCAGTCATGGAATATCACCACAAACTCCAAATAATGTGATGGATACACTGCTCCAAGCATATAAGTTACTTTTCTAATAGTAAATTGTTGCTTGGTATGATGCTTTTGAGGTTTTCTGAATTCAGATGAAGAAAAAATAGGCACTTGACCTGCCAGCCAAGAGGCCATTAAATCCTTGATTAAAAAAGCAAAGATGCAGCTGGTCATTTGCTCTTCATATATTTCAAAACAAATTAGCAAAAGAATTTATTAAATAACAATTGTTTTGTGAGTCTTTTCTTCATTATTCTTTCCACATGTGCCTTACTTACGATTCCAAAAGGAAACTTTTTTCTCAGCAACAGTACATCTGCTCCAGGGGCCTATTTCTCAACCACAATAACAGCCCACTATATGTAGTATCAAAATTAATTGCAAAGTAAATGATTCTGTTTTGACAAATATGATTTAATGAGGGGAATAAGTAGTTCTCTACAATGAACTGTATCTTTGTAAACAGACACTACTTGCAATCAACCAAATGTACAAAGAAGAATTAAGTCTGAATACCAGATTTTGATTTCATATCTAAGACTCATGTTCTCCATCTGACTTAGACTCTGCAGGGATGGCAGACACAGGAAAGCCCTCCCAACTTAAAACAATGTGCAAATGGATTTTCAAAGTTTTTTAAAAGCTGCAACATCTTTTTGCACATTTTGATTACTTACTATTGAAAGTGTGCATTGGCAACGATGAGCACACAAGGATGGGCGTATTTCAGAAATTCAGAAGTTTGTCTACATATATATGTTTCCATCAGAATTTTTTTTAAATTTGGGTAACAACAATATGATAAGGAGACCTTTACTTTTTCTTTTTTTTTTTTTTTAATCATCTTTGGAATTCCCACATATTTAATAAGAGTTGGATTCTGAGCAGGCATATCACAAGCTCTCTCAAATATACACAGTCTAAGACATAAAGTTTCAGGTTAGATGAGCAGACACCTCTTTTTAAATATGCAGGACTTTAAGTTATTGATCAAACTGGAAATAGAATCAATTATTCTATTGAGACCCTTCTGAGGGCATTATACACACAGTGTGATGACCTGTGATTATAAAAATACAGTGCTAAGGATCAGACCCTGATAGAATGATCTTGAACCATCATAACACAAAGGTCATTCAGGACTCACAATCCTGAGGGTCTGAACTGTCCCTTATCCTGCCCACTAGTCCTTTATATAGATGCTTTTGTCTTTCTCATATGCAATTGCAGACTGGCATCATATACAACCATGTCATGAGCCTTGTTGACTGTTACCATTAAAGGATTTTCCTCAGAGAAAGAAAAGTTCAGATTGCTCATACATGTGAATTCTGGAATTTCTGCACTGCCAGGATGGCATAAGCAACTGGAAAATCCTCGCTTGGCCTTACAACCTTATCAACGTGTTTGTAACAACAAAATAGAACTGGTATTTTTCATTGTATCACAAATAACCCCAAACCAATAGTCAGCACATCTATCATCTACAGCTCGGGGGCACTTGAATTTAATCATCTCCCATTCTGGTGTGACTAATCTATTTCACAGGTGCCTTTTTCAGATTCATTTATGTTGAAAAAAAACAAACCAAACAAACAACAAACCCTCTCAGTCACTCACTTGTATATTCTCAAACCTGATCTCATAGTGGCATAATTACAATATTGGTTTCATGACTCATTCAGTGATTACACGCTAAACTGCTAACTGGCCACTCCTTGTCACTCACTATTTGCCAACACAGTGTTTATCTAAACCAGAGCGTGCTGACCAAAAAGCACATGCTTTTAAAAATGCACTTAAATCACCAAGTTTCTCTCCTTTTTTTTTTTTAAACATCCTTGTGCAAGTTTTTTCAGGTCTAACATAAGCACTGAAATTGTGCATCCTTTAAATTGTAAAATCAAAGCAACATTCAGTTTAGTCTCAATTATTCTCCATGATATTTATAGCCAGACTTAAGAGCAAAGATGCAATGGCTTCAGATCTGCTTTGACTTTGGAGCAATACATTCCTAAGTCCATCCCTGGGCTTAAAACTGACCTTGAAGGGTGAGCTTCTCCCTAAAACTGACATAAAGCTCTACACGCTTCCCTCTGTACTCCTGAAGGAGAATGGGGGGAATGAGAGGGGAAGGAGGGAGAGATTCTGTTGCCTTTATCAAACCACACCACCCTTACTCTGCCAGATCTCTGCCCCACACACCTGGTCCCCGCAGGGTGGTGACCTGGGTTGTCTTTTCAGACGTGTTTTTCCTCCAGGTTGTACCAGGCAAGTTAAAACGCACACTAGCAATTCCACACCGTGCCTTCAACAACACGGGGGTTGCTCAGCCTTCTCTTGAACAGCAGAACCTCACAAATGCCCTTCCAGGGGCCTCTCAATCTTCCTCCTGTGTGAGGCCACACAAGTCAGCCTCACAGCACTCACGTAGCAGAGAGATGTAATGTCCTAGCATAGCCAGCTCAAAGTATTAAATCTTAAGAAAACCAGTTCTCATGGTGTTTACAGTACAGCTATGCAATCTCAACAGACTTGGGAAGTTCAGATAATGACATAAAGTACAAATAAATAGCACAGTTGGGTGCTTTGGGGAAATTAAGTTCAACTTCCTGCAACTAATAAAGCAAGGCCAAGCTAGAAAGGGAAGAAAAATTAAGAAAACACTAGAAATATTGTTCAAACAATACTTAAATACCGAACTATATTACCATTATGCAAATGGGGCTAATGGCTACTAAAAACCTTAAGCCAGGATTGTATGTAGTTGCCATACCCAGCCTGATCTGCACAGCAGTGTACAACTGCAAAGCTAGCAAACTCTGCTACCCATAAATGCTGACAGGAGCAGAACTCATGTTCTTTATCAAAAGATTCAGAGATAGCAGACCAACTGCCAGTATTTCATTTAGGTTAATTCCTTGCACTCTAACATGGTGAGAGGGGTTGAACAGGATGCCCAGGAGGTTTGTAGAGTCTCCATCCTTGGAGATGGTCAGAATGGAGATGGCCCTGGACAGCTTGCTCTAGTTGATGCTGCTTTGAGTAGAGGCATTTAACTAGGCAATCTCAACAGGTCCCTCGCAACCTCAACCACTGTAATCCTGAAAGAAGAGCTCTCAGACACCAAATCCTGGGACAATGGAGACTTCTATATTACACTGAGTTCTAAAGCTGCTGTCAAAGAAATAATGTGGGGTTTATTTCTATTTTTTTCCCTTTGCTTCTCCCACAGCTAGAAGTTCTAGGGATAACCCAAACTACCCTAGCGAGACCAGCCTTTATATCTGAGATGCCCACTCCAATGAAATTTTTCACTTCACTTATGACCTTAAAATGAGCCTATCTTCCAGTATATTTGAAAAGAATAATAAAAAAATAATAATAATTAAAAAAGCTGCATGTTGTGGAAAAAAAAACTGTGAGGGAAATGCTTCCTCTTACATTTCCAATTTTAGCACTAAGCTTGACATGACCATGAATTTCCTATGATATAATCAGATATAAATAAGCACATTTACTGATGAGGTTTTACTGGTTACTGAGGAGGACAGCTCATGTACCTTTGTGCTCTGATTACACCCTTATAGTTTTCTGGAGGATTTTTTTTAAAATCCTCAAAAGTGATGCATTTCATACTTAAAAATATTCCACACTTAAAAGTACTCCATATATATATATATATATATCTCCAATCTGGCTTATATCTAAGATATTAATTTTGGTAAAAAATGCATTACAGTGGACATGTTAACCTAGAGAGGACATATGACATGACAGTGCACTGAATGGATGGACTGTCACTCTGACAGAAATATTTCCCAGCATATGTAATCTCTGATTTTCTTTTTTCTTTAGTACATGCCAGGCAGACAATGAAGCAAGCATTCTACTCTGTAGTGCGGTTTTCTCATGCTGAAAGAGCAAACATAGAATTATGGCTTAAGAATATTTATTATTCAAGAAAATTAGAACAAAAACCCCCTATTTCTACATGGTACAGTAAGCAAAGCAAATTAATTGCCTGTAGATATTGTCAAAATTCTGGAGTTTTTGAAGAACATTTTTAATTTCACCCCTTAAACTGACAGCTGAGCTGAAGAATAAGACACCAGTTCCTTATTATTCGGTTTGGCTATAGGCATTTCTCAGCTTTTATGCAAACAACCAATACAAGATAAGGACTTAAAGGTTCAAAAATGTAAACATCCTCCTGATTCTTTTCCATTGTAAATACCACCCATGTGTGACTTAGCTTTTGGTCTGAGGTCATTTAGGAGTCCATGGAAAGCTCTGTTGCCCAGCACTGCTCACCAATAAGCAAAGGTCATTGTACTAAAGAACAGCTAATCATCCAAAAGCCAAAAGCAGTGCCAGGTAGTTATGGTTTTAAGAAGCATTTGGGGATTCTCTTCAAATCGTTTCAAACAAGCATCTCGAGTGCAAGTAGCTCTTGGATGAGCAATTCAGAGCTCAGTTTAGTAGCTGATAGTCTGCTTTCATTAATATGACTCTAACCTTTCTGACACACTTATAGGAAACAATCTACAGCTCTGCCTCTGATTTTGTGTGTTCAGCTTTAGATGCAGGAAGGATTCAAGTATGGGACTTAATAAGGGAGGCTAATTTTGCAAAGTAGGAGATAATTGTATAAGTACCTCAAGATACTCACAGCAGAAAACCAGCACATACAACTAAGCTTGAATTGTCATTACTCTATTCAACAAAGCACTTTTTGAAGTTCCTTCTTCAGTCATTCTTGTTGCCCAGTAAGCCACTCTGTACTATCAAATGAGCACAACATGAGGTATAGACCTACTGGTCCTATGGATTGTCACAAAGGAAATGAGACAGGCAATAAAAATGTTCTATTAATGGAGCCTGTCTCTGTGCAGGAAGCTTATTCATGTACAATAAGAACAAAACACTTCTGATACTATCAAAACTAAGATACTAATAGAATAGAATGTAATATTTTGGACATTTCTCTAAGGATATTCACTTACATTTGGACAACTTATATATGGAAGCAGAAAACAGATGTTGAGATCATTCCCCAAAGTGCATGTATTTCTACTCCAGGTTTATGTTCTACAGGTATTGGATATGTTACACAATTCATTCCTTTCTTGATTGCCCCTGGTCTCTAATACATTTGAACAAGGGAAAGAGATGGGATAAGTGCATTTGAAAGCTGACTTACCTAGCAATCAAGAGCCTTAATCAACACAAAGACAACAAAGTGAAGCCTCAAGCTGTCAGCAATTCCATGTTCTTTGCAGTTATGGGAGGTAAATAAACCAACTGTCCATTAACTTTTATTTCACAGATCTTGTGGGGTTGCAGCAATTGGTATCACACACAGAGGAACCTGCCCCATCTGGCTCCATACCTCCCTGCAACACCTTCCCTCCAAGTACGCTCATTTGCCTCATTATCCTCATCGTATAATCAGCATGCGAAGATGCAATCAGAGTTCCAGGCTCCACTGGGGAACTCTGATCTGTAAGATGTTATTGCTAGAGATATTACAGGAATAACTTGCCTTTTCCCCACTCTCTTTAACTTTTGCCTCCTACCACTGTGCTGCTGCTGGCACCAGCTAAACTTTCCCTGAGCAAAGCCTGGTCACTGCCTGGCAGATCTTCCCGGGCAAAGGTCTGAGCTTTATCTGTTGCAACAGGCTGGAAATTCTGTAGTAACTTTATTTCAATATATCTCCAGGTTTCACAGTTTATGAGTCATTCTGACCAAAACATAACTAAAATTTCAGAAACAACTGAAAGAGAGTAGAAAGGTACCTCTTCCTAACTTCAGTACTTCAACTCCATAGACCTTTCTCCTTCTAATTAGAAGAGACATTTCTAAGCCCTTTGCTTCACCAGCTGGGCCCATGGTTGTGGAAACTTCAGCTTAGCCCAGAAACATCTTTTTTATCTAAGAATCAGTGCAAAACCTTACACTTGAGTAGGGCAAGCCTCTCACACAAAGCTCAACCAAGAAACCATTGCAAGACCCAGAAACAAGATAGTTACATTAAGCATTAATCCTGAAACTCAAGGCATTAAAAATTAATTCAAAATACACCAGGATAATCTCTTTTTCTTACCTCATGAGTGCTGGCATAAGCTCCCATTTTGCCCTCAGTCTCATACTGAGGATAAGAAGGTTTGGAATGGAGGACTTTTAACACCAATAAAAATAAATAAAAAGTAATTAAATAAAAAACACAAACAAAAACAAACAACAACAACAACAAAACAAAACAGCATAAAATTTTTATTTCTTATTTTAATTACACTTATAGAAGTAGAATCATGAAAGTTATTTAAAATGTAGCTGAAAATCAATTTCTGCAAGCACTGTTTGAAAAAAGATTGTAACTATTCCAATTATTTTTAAAATATAATGGGTTTTAAAAGACTTGAACTCAATATGAGAAACTGCCTAGAATTGTAAATTTTTCAAATTAGTGCAACAACAAAACATTGTAACAACAAAACATTGTCAGATCTATTATCCTTTTTACCTGAATTTGGCAGACAGGGTGCAAGTCTGACTTTTAATGCCTATTTAATTGACACACACTGCTAAAGTAAACTTTAACTGAGGAAACTATTTAAAATACCTGGAGAAATAACAGTAAAAATTACATCTGTGGCCCAAAAGACTTACACTGTGAAGGAATGTTAAAAGGATTGTGATTAGTGATTACCCAGAATCTGTAATTTCCCTCTTTAACTTATGTTTTTATGGGTCACGCAGTTTCCACAGAGACATTTATCCAACTCACAAGGCAACCGTCAAACTTGTAGTTACAGAACTCCTTGAGAAAAAGTAATGGACTAACATTAAGACCTCACATTAAAACATTATATTCAGACAGCTTAAACACTTGGGCTCTATTCAATAAATTATATACATCAACCTTTTTGGTTACACTCCTCCTGGTCTGAGCATTAAATAATGAACAAAATGGCAACAATTATGGAAAAAAAAATAACTCCCACTGCTAGCACACTTTTGCTTTCCAGACCATTACTGAAAGACACATCCATTACTGTAATTTCCAAGGTAATTTCTACAGGCTCTCCTAAAAACTGTGCTTTTTTTGTACAATGGGACCTCATTGATTATGCTTTTAAGGCAGCATTTTACGTTCAAAGCTATGTTAAAATGGGGTGTATGCAAACAGGTGGTGTGGGCTTCATGCAAATATGACTCTATTAAACAGTCTCTAATGTATGTATGATGAAGGCCCCTGTGAAAGCATAACTTCACCTTAAAAATCTTGGACTTTGAAAACCTGAAAAAGTAAAGAAGTTGGAGAGTAAAATGTAATCGTGTTTTACTAATGATTTTTTGCTTCTCTATCTTCATCCCACTTCCTTTATGAGTAACAGTAGACACTGGACTGCAAAGATCACATGTGTAATTTCACATGTTCCCATGCAAGGGAAAAGAATAACTCAATTATACAGAAAAAAAGTCACAGATGCACAGAATGGCTGAGTCTGAAAGGAACCTCTGGAGATCATTCAGTCTGATTGTCCTGTCCAGCAACTAAAGTAGATTGTCCAGGGCCTTGTCCAGTCAGGTTTTTGACTGTCTCCAGGATGCATACTCTACAGATTCAAGCTTTGCCTTACTCAGCTAAACTCACCTGCACTTGACATAAATTTAGATTTTTCTTATAAGTCAGCACTTTGCTCAGAAGTCCAAGTTATGACAACAGCACAGATTCACAACTATGGTCTGAGGAGAAAGTACTGAAGATAAAAAGGTTATCTTTATTACTGCAGCTACTAAATCCTTCAGTTAGAGCAGGAATTAGGAGTTTGCAGGTCCAGATTTCTTTGCTGTGAGGACCTCAGTCTGAGACAAGAGCATTTGTACAGGTCATCAAATAAAAGTTAATATCTTTAAGTTGCTTCAAGGTTATCGAGTAATCAAGAGCTCTGAAGAAACTCAAATGGTTTAAGAAGAGTAATAAATAACTCTTTATTATCTGGGTAGCTTGTGGGGAGTTGTCAGTTATTTTTGTTTTCTGCAAATGAAACATCACATATGGGATTAGGATCTGCTCTTAGCAACAGTTCCCACAAATACAGAAAGCAGTTGTGTCATCTCTAGTGTTCTGTCCCTACACATTGGGTGGGAAATTTGGAAAAGAAATCTCTTGAACCTGAATAATCAGTGCATTGGGTGGAGCGCTCACTTTGCAGGACTGAATATTCACCTCTGGAACTGAGTTCAAATCCAAGTCAAACTGATGTAACAGAAAATTCTCCAAACAGAGCATTAATAGGAAAACTTCTTGTCAGAAATCAGCTTCAGGAAGATAATGCCTATGGCAATTTTTTAAAAAATTTTATTAGCTGTTGAACCTTCTGGTCCGGGTATTAAAGAGCTGTAGTCTGAAAGATAAATCTTTAATACTTTGTTTTTCAAAATTGAAATGGCTAAATGAGATGAATTTGTTGAAACCTTAGGTATTTGCTTAGATCTCTGAAGGATTTATCAATGACAAATTCAACTTCACAGAGAAAAGAGCCAAGCCGAGAGACCTGAGAAGAAATATTCAAGCCAGATTCCCATAAGACTAAGTTTTGGGGCACAGGAAAATACATCTGTATCTCGTCCTTTTCTGGTCTTTTTTCTGTGTCGTTAGAAAGCAGTTCTAAATGAGACAGAGGACTTCCAAAAGTCAGAAAGTTAGGGAAGTGCTGCTGACTGCTACTTGATTGTATTTTTCCTGCTTGCCTCACAAAACAGTGTCAGCAGTTCCATGTCTTGAGAGGGGAGACGTCCTGTGCATGTTTGATTTTGCCAGAAAAAAGAAATTCTAGAAATCCTGCTAAATTCCCCACCAGATCTACACAACCACAGGTTCTTAACAGAGAACAGGTAGCTGTCCTCCTGAATGTTAACCTGTCATTAAATGTCTTTTTATATTCATCAACTTTATAATTGTATGTTTGTTTTACTCCTGCCAATAACGCCAGTGCAAAAGTCACATCCTGGGACTGTTTGGGATGCAGACATTGTGTTGTGTGCCAGTGACCTTGCTGGGAACCACGATTTCCACAATCCTCACTAACAGAGCAATTTCTTCACTACAGAAACTGACATTAAGACAGATTGCAGACAAATATGCACCATTTAATCTCTAACTATACAGCCTTGAATAAAGCTTTAGGTCAACACACAGACAACTATCACACAATACAGAGTAAGCCAGGGACTCCAGTGTGACAGGTAACACAAGGTGTATTTACAAACAACCAGTCACAATGGGAACAAAACAAGATGCCTTAATGTCCACGATTAACACATGATAGAAGAGTAAAGTTTTCTTGTTATGTGCTTATACAGTGCTTAATACAAAAGGGTTTAGACCCAAAATAAGAAGCTTCATCTCTTGTGTTCTGATTGTAAAAATATTGTGTATATACCAAGATAGCAAATACCTGAAGTGCTATTTCACTTTGATGAGTAATCTCTGAAAATTATTACGAATGCCCTCAAACATGTTGTGTTTCTCCACTACCCTCCCAAGCACCTGCAAATACCCACCTTCAGAGAAAGGTACTTTGTTACAACACATACAACTTGTACCTGACTTCTTCGGGTCATGGAGGATCCATAGGTTACCATTTTATTTGACTTAGTTTTATTTGAAATACACATTTTGGAAGTGATGCCTGTCAGAACATTGTAAGATTTATGGTGTTTTCAGAAATTGTTATTTTGCCCTTTGAAGAGAGTCTTCTTAATAAATACTGTGCAGTGATTTAAACTGCTCAGTAACCACAGAGAACAGCCAGTTTGATGGCCCCTAAAATTACCACCAGAAACAGGGGTCAACCATTTGAAGCTCTGTGGATTTTATTCTAATGGCCTGAATATATTTGCCTCTTTTTGTGTCAATACTTATTCTTAGTGAATCTACAAACACATCACAAAAACGCTTCCATTTATGAAGTCACAGATTAAAGCACGTTCCTCTCCATGGAAAACAACTTGCCTTATTATGCTGTAATAATATCCCTAAGTGCACTGTGGAAACAGACTGGGAAAACTTTGAGATCAACAGGAATTGCTGTTATCTCAATGAAAACAGGAAAAAGCCCTAAGGAATATTTGCTTGCACTGATCAGTATATCCAAAGAGCAATTACAAACCAAGTTATTATAAAGGGGTTTTATGCCCATAAAACTTTAGTCTGAAGTAAGCATGTTCCAAGGCCTTCCATCTTGCCCACCCAACCATTCTGGATGCTGTTGCCTCCCTGTTTGTATTGATTCAACTGTTGGTACAGCTCCTAATTAATGAATTATAATTAATTAAATAAATTATATTTGTTAAAGATGTGCTGCAAAATGCAAACACACAACTGAGAAAAGAATCTTTCACAGTTGAAAACATATCAGTAAATATTTCCAGCGTCAATCACGTCTATGAATAATTGGCAAAACTTCAAAACATTTCAAGAATACTTTTACTATTCATATTTCACTAAAATAGCACTGCAGGATCTATATGATTTAGGCTTATTTCAAAAGAAATACAGCGAGAAAAATAGCTGGACTAGCAGGAACTTGGGTCCAGAAAATACGACCAGCTGTGACGAGCTGGTTGTAACATATGCCATTTCTACAGCCCTCTCCAAAAAAAAGCTAAATATTATTTGAAAAGGTAAAAAACTTCATTTCTACTATGCTAATCCCTCCCAAGGACCCTTTATACCCATGATTTAGACATGGTGAGTGAATTTATAAAGCCACCTAACAAAGACAAAGATTTAAACTCAAAGTGACATCTGTATAACTTTGTACTTAAGAGCTATTTCAGAGAACAGTCTATGTTTCAAAATAGACAGAAGCAGAGACAATAGTTAAAAAACTACAGTCAGAGCATTTTATTACAAAATTAACACCACATTATGCTGATCAAAGTTGATTACTGAAGCATCAGTAATGACAGGTTTAGAGTGTTTAAAACTTCCTTTGAAACTCAAATATTACACGAACTGGATGGAGACGAAGAAAATAAATATATTGTGTGACTCCCAGAAAAAAAAACCTAAAGACCTCAGAGCAAAGCTCTCACCATACTTTCATAAACAGATTTTAACACAGTCGCTGATTTACAGAAGAATTTCCCAAGTAAGGCAAAACATCGAGGTGGTGATTTATGACAATCCTAAGAAGTGGACTGGGAGCTGGGGCTGCTCCCAGAATTTTTACAAGTATAGCACAAAAAAAGCCTCTTTGATACAATTTACTTGTATTCATGAGCATATGATAAACACAACATTCCCTGGCTCAGTGGAAAGAGAACAAAGAGTTGCCTTACTCAAACTTATTTAAAAACTTTTTATGAATATTCGTGAAATACTTAAAATATACAAAATTACAAGAGTAGTTAATATTTCAATCAGAAACTAAACAATTCTTCATTGCCATCCCTTTCTGCCAGGGATTCATCTCTTGGATCATAATTTCTGTTTTTCATTTTTCATGCTTTCCACAGCAAATGTAATTAGTTTAGCTTTCCTATGACTAAAAACTGCCTATAATCATACCCAGATCCTCCCTTTGTTTTTGCAAATAATGAAAGAAAACAATCCTATGGATAAAGTTGGAAGCTTTGAAAGACATTCAACAGATATGTGGATTTTCCTAACTGCTCTCACTGTTGATTCCGAGATCACAACATCCAACTCTTCTTAGGATCAGAGCCCTAGTGATGCACAGGAACTGAAACCTATTTGCTATTATTAAAAACAAGCATTCAAATATGAAACAGAAATGAAATAGAAAGAATACCACAAACAATGCCTATTCAGTTTCCAGTAGGTTGAAGTCCGTACTCGAAGAGGGGTAATTTTGCCACATTCTGCACACACAAGGCACTATAAACAGAGTCTAGGAAGAATTCTCTGGGGATAGAGGCTATCCTTCTACTCTGTGATTACACTGACTGTCAAAGTGAATACGCAGTACCCCTTCACGAATAGAGATGTTGCAATAAAACAGAAAAGAGCAATGGCAATAAAAGTTTAAACAGACTATTTTTGAAAGATTCTTTAGGACAATTAATTGCAAAGGATCTGTAAGGATTTGTAAGGTATGTAGAAACACCCACTTTTAAGTCTGGTATTTAACAGAACACTTGTTCAGCTTTCGGTTGATAGTAAAGATTTCTTCCCCCGGGATTCAGAGTGATATCATCACCTATCAGCCAAAAGATGAATCAGAACTAGTTTAATGAAATTAACTTTCTCAAGACAGAAGTTTACAACTGAAAGATGCAGTTCACAATTTCCTTTCAGGAAAGAAGCAGCAGTAATAACATTCAACTAATTTAATTTTGATACCAAGTTGTGTAAGAGTTTTGTAATGAAATAACACAGGAGAAATCAACTCTTGGAATTAAGATAAGATCTATTACTTGACAGGTTGTACAGGATTTTAAAAAGGCATCACAGAAATATGACATTATTCTTTCTAGTGAATGGTCCCAACGCAAATTAGGAAATTAAGTTCAGGGAGCACAGCCAACAAAAAAAAAAAACAACCTTATAAATACTGTTAATCAAATTTATGTATTCAAGAAATCCTCTGGCACATCGATTGTTCTAAACCCAAAGTGATGTTTCAAAAGCAATTACAGCAGTGGGTTCTTTATTTTTATGTCACACATTAATTTAAAGTGACGTGCTGAAAGTAAATCAGCAGCACTGCAACTTCATAATGCTCTTGTCAGTGGCCAAAGGCAACATGTGGGCTCCATCAGAAGCAGTGAAATCACTGAGTCTTTACCAGCAGTGAAGAGTAAAACTTTGAGGTCTTTTGTGCCATACAGGATATTTTAGGAAAACACAGATTTACCGTACAGAGAAGAAGACCATCATGGGGATAGAGCAAAGGCAAGGAAGCTCCGCCCAGCACCTGCTTTTTGTGACATATTATTTGCCAGCTGAGGTGCAAAGGTGACTTAGGCTTTCAAAACTGCTGCTTTAGCAGACTAGGACAAAAACCAAAAAGGGAAAGGCAAAAGACCAGTCAGATATTTACCAATTATTTTTAAATCATTCTGCAATTATTCCTTTCTTTCTGAGCCAAAACACTTAAGTCAGGAGGGGAATGTTTAGAGGTGTTAGAGTCAGAGGCACACACGGCCTCTTCAGCACAAAAAGCCCTCAACAAGGGACTGGTCCCTTGCTGTGTGCACAGACCTACAGAGAGAAACAATTTAGACTTTCATAGGTTTCTTTCACCCGTATTCATAGTTATATGGGCAAACGAAAAAGAGTACTGCTACTAGGAGTGAGTATTGCTAAGTGTTTCATGTTTCCTTAATAAAATCCTATTTACAAAAATTGTTTCCCTGAAAATAAACAACAGAAGATATTTATTACTCAATGTTCACACCACTTTTTCAGCCTATGAATTACCTGAAAAGCTGCCAGCTTTTCCATGAGAACAGAGCATAGAGTCTCTGTGCTATTTTCTTTGAATTTGCTCTTGGTTTTTCCAGAAAAAAAAAAAAAAAACAAAAACCAAAACGAAAACATGTACCCCTCCAGCAAAATATTCTGAGCCATTTGCTGCCACTTTGGCTGTGACTTGGGCAGACTTCCAGAGTTATCTATTCAGCATGTTTCAAAGTAACCCAGAATCAGCAGGCTACTTGAAAAGTTCTCAGCCCCTCCTTGGACTCACACGTGGGTCTCAAAATGGCTATACAAATGTAAACACAATAGCATTTTTTTCCAGTGTGCTTCTGGAGCACATTTTCCATTTTAATTTTGTTCATTAGGCATTGGCTGCTCTGCAATAGGAGCCCTTGCACAGTAAGGGGGAACAACTGGGAGATTCACTTCAAAACTGCATTCCTGATCTAAAGCAAAGACTTTGTGAAGATGCCCTTCCTACCTTATTACAGAGATCTGAATACTTATACCAAGTTTTCCCATTAGACTTGAGATTATATCTGGATTATAGACTCGAATATTCAGCAAAATGAAAATCACCAAAGACATGGGCTGTCATTCAGTCCCAAAGGCCACCCATCCAGCCAGTTTAAATCCTGTTCCTGAAGAAAGCCCTTCAAAGAAATCTGCAAGGCTGTCACATGCCTAAGTCGGGGACATCCTCACTGCAGAAAGGAAGAAGAGCATGGTAGCAGCGAGTCAAAGATAGATATGATTTAAAACAAGGCATAAAGGCAGAGATAGGTAACATCCTACCTTTCCACAATATTTTTTTTTCTCCTTGCTTTATTTGAAGTACAACATTTTCTCCTCTTTCCTGAGAGCAGTTTTATATTTGTAGGCCATTGTGAAACTCCCATCAACTGATCAAAATACCAAGATTCTATTATTGCAATTAACAACTGTCTATTATAATAGTGAGCTATTTTTATGATAGGGACCAAAACAAGAAGCTGAATAGCAGCAAAGTATGCCTCTCAATCTTTCAGACCCCTGCTGATATTTACTGCAGTAAATATCAGTTTTGTGGCTGTTTTGTCTCACTAATTAGCAATGAAACTGCATAGATGCACCACACATTTAACAAAACTTAGGTAGATTTTATATCATTGAATCAGAGATTCCATAGCTCATTCTCTGTTCTTTTAAATGGAGAGAAGTTAGTCAGAAGCCTTATTCCTTAAAAACACAGCTTAAGCAGACCTATAAGCTATTTAAAACATTGCTTATATTAAGATTTCACACTTTATGTTCCTGTTAAATCTACTGAATTTCTAAATTACTAGCATTATATTTACTGCGGCCAAGATAAAAATTCTTTTATCCATGGGTAGAAAACAATCTGCCACCAAAAGAAATGTGCATTCATTTTAAAGTTAAGAACTCCCAAACCCAAACAAACATTCACATCCTATAATCACCTCCAACCGTACTGTGTTTTCATGGCCTGGGAAAGCTTCCTCTACTTCTGTCAACATACACCAACATTTGTTTTTCTGCAGTGCAACCTCTTTGTATTGTTTCTGTTCTGCACAATGAAATTATTATTCTGTTTCCTGAACAAGGAGTTTCTATGTAATCTTAAGGAACAGATGAACCAATCTATTTTAAAATTAAGCATATTCATCCCTGTTTCTAAAAACCATCTGAGTTTTAGCTAATTTCATAGTTAGCATAATAAATCAAAAGTTGGTAAGGGAAAGGTTGTATCCTGACTGAAAAGACTTCTCGGATTACTTTGACTGTGTTCATAGTTTTCTCAAAGGCTTTGCATCATGCAACTCACATGCTGTGACTTTTTTTTTTTAGTAGTCAAATTTGTTCCAAAAATCTCAATTCACAAAAGATTGTAGCCAGTGTTGCAAGACTGAGCAATGCAGATGGGGCTTTTTGAATAGAGCAGGTCATATGAAGCAGGACTTCTGGTTTTGTACTTGCCTTCAGGCACAAGTACACATATTTGAGGAACAGATGCTGGATTGCCTAACCACCCTTTCTCTGCAAGGACAAACACAGATTTATATTTATTTTTGCAGGTGCAGTACAATAAGTTTAAGCCAAGTAAAAATTCAGCTTCTGTTATCTTCAACACTAAACAAGGTTCTTCTAATATTGTTGTGCCTGTCATAAACTTAAAAATCAAAGTAAATGACTATCATAAATTTCTCTTGAAGCTCTTTGTAAAAACAAATGTTACATCATCAGTTTTTCTTTTAAGCATTATACAATAAATGTTTCTAGTGGCTTGGAAAATCCTTGTTTCAAAAGGTCAGTTTTTATTCTAAAAATTAGCCTAACTAATTTAAGTTGTTTGGTTTTCTGTTCTAAATATACTGACTTTCAATTAAAAAGATGATCTATTTGCAGTGCATTTTTAATCTTTAAAAAAAGATCAGCACTGTAATGCAAATATTTTACAAGTAAGAACTAACCAGAATAATCCATTTTTAATCCCTATGCTTTAAAACCCACGCAATTAAAAAAAAAAAAAAAACAAACTTGGGTTTTAGGCTTTTAAAAACTTCCTACTTGGTTCAGAAACTGCCTTTGCTTCTGAAATGACAGAAATTAGTTTTTTCTCAGAATAATAATTCACAATAGCAGCATTTGTGGAACTCAAGAGACAGTTTCAAAACTGCTGTCGAGGCTTTCACTGCTTTGCTCCGAGCTTTATTTCACTATAAGACATAGCAAATAAAAGACAAATACTTGGAGAATACATGAGTAGGGACACACACGTACAACAACCTTCATCTGAAGTGGTTAAGGAAACTTCTAATGAAACATAAAAACAGTGACAAAGGTGATGATGATGACATACTATATAGATCTTTTCTCTGGTTTTTTTTACTGAAAACTGGGATAGGATCTTGATTCCTTGGCCCTCATACAAGTGACATGGCCCTTCTCAGTTTATGCAATGAGGGAGTAAAGGTTGTGAAAGCTTCCCCCATGTCAGGCAGTGAGACTGAGGTCACACTGTTAGAGTGAATCCACAGATTTCCCTTTAGAACATCTCGCAAACAACAGGAACACACGGCTTATGGACCGGTTACTCCCTTCACACAGCAGAGCTAAGACACAAAGGTGAGTGGTTTATGACCTTTAACAGTTTCTTTAAAAACAGCTGAAATTTCTGTGAATCACAGTCACATGAAGACTGTTTTAGGAAAAGCCCCATTTCTGGCACACACAGACTCCCAGCCAACAACAGTTCTAGTTCTGGGTTTTTTTTTACTCACGAGTTTCTCCGAGCAGTGCTGTATTAAATAAAAAAAGAAAAGAGTGACACTAAACTGTAAAAAGAAGCATTTCATGTCTGTTTGGGCCTGTGGTGGAATACAGCACTTGTCTGGGCTCCACAGCCAATACAAATGTTGGCAAAACAGTTTAGAGTTTTCCTAGCTCTAAGGCAGCACACATAAAACCCCTAACAGCTAAACAAAAAAGCTCTGCGTCTTCTCACATATTTTCACCTTTTTTTTAGTATTGTTAATTTGTTTTCTCTGACTGAGGGAAAAGGTCTTTTTCTCCTTTCTGTTTGCCCAAAATGAGCTACAGAAACCAAATAAAATCAGCCATCTTAAACCATCTTGTTCATCACACACATCCATCAAAGCAAGATCCAAATGTGAACCAATCCCAGGCTGAATCAGGAGAAAAACACCCACAGATGTTTTTAGGACACACCATACAATAAACAATTCTCCTGAATACCTGTCTAATCTCAAATATATTTGGAAGCATCCTGGAACAACCATGAACACAGCTCTGAGCTCACGAGGTTCCACCAAGGAAGTTAGATTAATTCACAGCAACTGTGGATCTGTTCTATTAAAGCACCAAAGTGCCCTTATGGAGTATTGATTGAGACATGAAACATTTCCTAGCCCTTCTTATCCTTCGGTGGCAATTTATCAGGGAACTGCTCAACAGGCTGCATCTACAAACTGGAAACAAATAAAGACAAAGTAATAATAAAAAAAAACCTAGACACAAATAAACAATTTAATCCTGATATTAAAGTTTTTATAGCTTATGTCTCCAAAACCATAGTCTGTGCTTATTTATTTTTAACTTCAGCTTTCCTAGATAACGGCTTCCATTGTAAGTATTATCATGCTGGTGTAATACACATAAAATTTGAAAGTTAACAGAAAATACATTCATCATGGTTAGGAGGGGGGAAAAAAGTTCTGCTGAAGTAGGAAATACTTGACTACAGAGTAGAAAAGAAACAATTTGTGAAACATGATCAATTTTAAAAATAATTTTGTCCTTTCCATCCATTGTGCAGTGGAAAACTCTTACTATTTGTGATGTTATAAGGCTGTAAATCAAAAAAAAAAAAAAATAGGAAGTGTCTCCTTAAGCCCTCAACAAATAGTGTGCAGCTGCAATAATAGTGCTGGGGAATGAAAGGTTTAGTATATTCATTTTACAAAAAAAAAAAACCATAAAACATTAACTGTCATTATTTTCATTATGTTTTATTATACAATAATAAAGCACTGTTCTACTTGGCAGTTCCCAAGTTTAAGTGGAGAATTATTCAATAGGTTTTAGCACTGTTTACATTTAATTTTAGACTGGCCAAGATTGGTCGTGTGACCCTGGTCCCAGGTCAAATAACAGACCTTCTACCATATTATGTGATTTGAGGCAAAGTCCCATCTGAGCTAAAATAAGGAAGCTGCAAAGGAAAGAGGAAGCAAGTTCAGGCACCCTCCAACACGACCAATTGTAATAAATCAGATGAACAGAAAAGTGAAAAAAATTCTTCCTAAGATACAGGCAGGATGTTTGTCCAGTGTCACAAAACGATGCTCTGCATTAGCAGTTCTACCCTTGTGCTTATTAATTCTTATTTTAATGGGTTTATACTGAGAAAAAAACAGCTAACAATTACATCTTTCTCATCAGTGCTTGAAACTAAAGATCAAAGAGCAAGTGACATGCTTTTGTCGTTTGAAACATATCCAGGAATGATCAGTGCTCAGCTGCCACACAAGGAGAACAAAGTTCCATCCCAAAGCCAAGCTGAAATTTCCTGGTGACTTAACTGGGGAGAGAACGAACAGTTATTGCCACAGAGATTTCACCTGGAATGGGGAATAAACAAATGAGAAAACTTAAAAAGAGAGGGGGAAGAAAAAGGAGAAACAGATGCCAGCTGCCACATAATCCTCACAACCAAGGCTTTAATAATCTTATAAAAAACAGGCCTGTGGTTGTGTTACTTGGAAGCTATTTTCCTTTTCCTTTTTTAACTTTAAAGTTTGTTTGTAATTTGCAATTGAAAACTTCTCTATTCCAGAGAGGCTTCTTCCACTTATGATAGTCAAGGCCATGAACTTAAAATCCAGACATAAATTTCAAGTCCTGTAATCCCACTTCCTTTTTTAGTCCCAAAATTAGCTAAAAAACTTTGATACCAGCCCATCTTGAACATCAGGTCAACACAATATTATTTTATTCTCATAAGACTCCTGAAATGTCCTGTAAGAGCATTTCAAGATAACACAAGTTTTCAACATGACATACTGTTCAAAACTGAACAAGCTGATCCATTGAAAGCTGAAAAGTTCTAATAAGAACTGAGATACCAAGCATACTGTGCCATGAAGCATGCAAATTAATCAGCATCTTCTTTTTCTGACACACTAATGACCATTTGCATCTAAATCTATGCCTCTAGCAATATTGTGCTCATTTTATTCCAAATGACACATTTCAAATTAGACAATACGAACACACAAAAAAATAGCATGATTAAAAAAATCATACTTGAGAAACTATTGAAACAAAGATGTGTGTGAATAAAATATACTGACAGACACACAGCTTTAAAGCTCAATTTAGGGTTTTATTACAAATCTCTAGAGCATTCCAAAAGTTCTGAAAAGTATGAACCTTATGTAAGTTACAGGAAACAGCTGCCAGGTGGGTGGCACATACACCTATGTGCACTTATGTTTAAATCTCACAGCCATTTTTACTTCTATAAATGCTGTAAATCTCTACAGAGTGGGTGCATTTTTTTACGCTTCAAAAATTGCCATCCCCCGGCTAGATAGCCAAAGTAAATGCACACAGTCTTCAATATTGTTATAAATGAGTGGAATGGTGGAATTAAAAATACATTCCCCGAGTCTGGGGATGACTCCAAGCTGGAAGCAGAGGTAGATTCAGCAAAGGGGAGTCACCTTAGCAGTCTAGGAGACTGGGCTAACTAGAAATGCATGAAGTTTAGCAAAATAAAGTGTAAAGCTTTGCATGTTGGATGGAATAAACCCAAGCAGCAACTGAGGCTGGGATCTCACTGGCTGGAATGTGGCTTTGAAGTGCTCGTGAACACTGGGCTGAACACAAGCCAGAAGCTGTCTCACTGCAACCATGAAAGCAAACCATGTCCTGGGCTGTATCAGTAAAAACATATTCAACAGATCAAGGGATGTCATGATTTCACTCTGCCACACCTAGAACAGTGTGGCCCATTTGAGTTCCCCCAATCTGAGAGTCTGACAAACTGCAGAGGGACACAAAGGGCCACCAAGATGATGAAGGGGCTGGTGAACCTGAGGCCTGAAGAGAGGCTGAAAGAACAGGGTTTGCTCAGCCAAAAGAGGTGAAGCTTTGGGGGAGCTAATCAGCCTTGCAACACTTAATAGGTAGTTCTGGAGAAGATAGAGATGTTCTCTTCACAAGGATAAATGATGATAGGACAAGAGGAGAGAGACACAAGTAACTTCAGGAGGAAATCCATATAGCTATTAGAATAGAATTCTTCATTATGAGAATTCAACATTGCAGCAGATAATGCACAGAAAAGTGGGGGAATCCCTTGAATTCAAACTGCACCCTATAGAAAGCTTTTATCTTGCTCCAACTCCCACTCTTACCAAAATTCTAAATGCTTTTAGAAAATAAATCCACCATAACTTCTAAATACTAACTTAAATTTTTTGTGGCTGCTTAGACTTTTTGTGAGAATAGGACCATTAGTTAATTCTGTATTTATGTGTTTTAAATGTAACCTTCTTCCTTCATGTGAACAACTACTATCCAGTTTGTTTCCATTAACTCTATGGCTATTTAAATTGCAGCATTCAAGGATTACACAAATAAACTTTCCCAAATGGTTTCTGTATGAAACTTATGTGAAATTCACTCAAAAAAAGAGTTCAAACTCTAAACTGAAATTATTTTTCCCCAACACACACTCCTAGGCTTTTCAGATGTTTGCAAGCTATCCGTGGGGTTTTTTGTTAATGAGGACTTATTTCTGCTGGCAGAACTGAGGTATTTAAGCAGCCAGGCTCAGAAATTGAACTACATGTCATGAAGTACATCTCTTTTTATCAGCATCCATTAAAATAACATTTATTTAAATCATATAGCAGCAGCTTAACAAGCTGAAATAAATTAATGTCAGAGCAGAGCCAAGCTCTGCTGGCCGCATTCCAAACACACTGTTTGGACAGACATATGCAGAGTCCCAGTCATATTGTGTGCTGGGGGAGTCCACTGGCCTGGCCTAATGCTCAGTTCAATCAGGAGGAATCTTCTTATTGACATCTTGGGCTTTGGACTTGCCCTGCGTGTATTTGTTCTCTTTGAAAAACAGTCCAGTTTCTCCCAAATCTGAACACTGATCAGGACATAGCGACAGCCCCAAGTAATGACTGGAACACTTTTTCACTCGGGCGTACAGCCACAACTCAGCAGCCCAAAAATTCACCACAGAAGAATCATAGGAATATAACAAAATATATAATAAGCACAAACCAGTCATGATTTTAACTATTCACTTAGGAGGGTTAAAAAGCTCCTTAACATTTCTATTCCCCCCAAAAAAAAATAAATTAAAAAAAATTACTTTCACTTGAGCTCTTTGTGCCTGTACACAACTGCAGGGGTAGAGCAGCCCTCCCACTTGGGCACAATCAGCTTGGGGGGCTAAAATTAGACCTGTGTGCTCCTTCGCCTTTGAAACCACTTGGTTCCTTTTCATAAAGCCACAAGAGACAAGGCTCACTGCTTTTTTTGGTGTTTTCTCTTACACTTAAATAAAATTTAAAGGAACATGTTGTTGCTTTGTATCAGCTGGGACATCAAATTAACACCTTTCGGAAAGAAACTAATTCTATATTATATGATTCAGTGCTGAGTAGGTTACTCTACAGAGTAACAGCTGAGGCTTTTTTAAGGGACTGACTAGTGCTCAGTTGAATTTACACTGGCTGTGCAGACACCTGGCTGACAGGGCAAAGACCTTTTCTGCTTCAGAGTAAAGATATTTTGAAATAGTTTTGCTACAATATCAGCTCAGGGCTTTCCCTTACTTAAGCAAATAACTAGTCTAGATACAGAAATCTTTTGATTTTGTAATGCAAGCAAGTACTTATCTGCAAGATTTTATATGTCAGATATTTAATTTACCAGACAATAGATCCCTTCAACCAAGTTTTTCAGGCCTTTTGAAAACAGCTCTTTACTAGAGAAAACAAAAATAGCACCATAACAAAAGTTACATTTGCTCCTAATGGTAGGGAACCATCAAAAAGTACTAACTCCTTGTCATTGACTTAAGTGAACAGAGATATATTTCTCTTTTCTATCAACAATTGTCTGACCTACAATAGATTTTCATTACATTTTTCCTTTAATTATATTGGGAATATCATACACTTTTCACTTAAAATCAAAATATGTTCATCTGTTATGCTTCATCTGTTTTTCACAACCTACAGCACACCATAAAAACACACTTTAATTTTGCAATTGCTTAGGGACTTCAATTTTTGTTTTCTGTTTAAGGAACTGGTGTTATACTCTAGAAAGCCTGACAGCTGTTTATGTCAAAAATGAGCTTCATTTCCTTTACATTTGGAAATATTGCTTTTTGTTACATTTAAATGCAATTTCAGACAACACAATGAAGAGTGAATAAATCTTTCAGAAAATGGCAGCACTTTTATTTTAAAAATTGAGTTCTTCTAGGTGGACATCTGGCACTTAGTTCTGTTTATATTGTCTTTCAAGGCAATAAAAATAATAATGTATCTGTCTTTGCTAATAGGAATCTTATAATTCCTTCCTGCTATTGTAAGATGTTTCTGCTAATTTTTCTCCACAAGAGCTCTCCTGACAATTTTGAAGGTCTCAGCATAATCTGTGAGCAAAAATCAAGCTTAAGACAAGCAGAGGCAGCTACAGGAACTTATCAGGGCTTGTTTTCATTTCATTATGAACCAAATTGATCCTGCTTATCCAGGGAATCGAGAAAAGACACTGGGGTATAATTTTATGGAATATAACAGAAAGATTCCTGGATGTTATGGGCTGGCTGCATATTCACAAGCATGAAGGGTTCAGGCTACCGACTCTGTGGAGCAATATATGAGATTTGTTGTTCATGCTGGAGCTTCGCACCCTTCTCGCTCCAGTGATCCCTTCCTAATACACTTCCCTTATTCCTCACCTTGTATCACTCCACACCAGTATTCCTCTGAGGTTGCAGGGACCCACCTCTGCTCTGGCAAGTGAAAACCACACCCATTTGTCCCACACACATTCACTAGTTCAAGTCCTCTACTGTTTTCTGTCTCAACAGCTCTCTCTACTCACCCATCATCACCACCATTATTCTTTTGCAAGCTGCTTCTGCCATATCTTACCTAGATATTAAGCCCTTAATGAAGTTAATTGAATCCACACATAGGCATTCAAGTTTCTCTGATATTTTCATTATCCAAATGACTAACCATATTTTCAAGTAAGCTCTAGATTCCCAATTAATATACTAGATATCCACCTTTACCCCAGGCAACTGGGAAGCAGCTTTGAGATGAGTTTAATCTGTAGTTAAACCTCTGGAGCAAAATGTGGAACTCCCATTCAAGTTAATACCAGGTACATGCAACACCATTGCCAAGAGCGGTGACAATTTAGGGGAGCATCTTTTAGGTCAGACGGGAAAGATCAGTATTTTGGTACCAAGAAAATTATCAGTCAGAATGTTAAAATATCAAATTGCAAAACCAAAACATCACAATGCCTAAATATTTCAAGATTTAACTCTGCTGACAATCTGTGGAAGAGACTGCATCTTTGTAAACGGAGCACAAAGCCTTGGCTTTTATTTGAATGAAAACACAGAATAACAAGTTTGGACATTCTTCACATGAAAAGTTTGTTCTGTATTTTGACATCTGCAGACTGATTAATGTGAAAAAAGTGCTGCCTTTATTAACCTATATTTCTAAGGATTAAGGAGGTAGAAGAAACCGTATTTCAGCAGCCAGGTCATGATCTAACCAGCACTATCAAATCCAAAATAGAGGATCTGTTTTGTTATGACAAGGCAGAATCAACAACCAAAAGACAGGAAGGTAATTAAAGATTTGGCTTAAGACCAGGTCTACAGCAGTTTTAGGAACCTCAAGGTATTGTTTTCTTAAGACGCTATTAAATAAATTAAAGCTGCACACACACAACCAAGAAGATCCAAACTCAGGCAAATAATGTCTCAATGCTGCTTTAGTGCCTGGACATCATGGTCCTCCTTCTTTTATGGCGGTGAAATCAAAAGTTCTCTCAGAAGTGTCCAGGTACAGGAACTGCAGTGCCATAGCTCTCCCCACTTTTCTGGGAACCAATTAAATTCATCTGGGAGAGTTCACCAAGGTCTTCCTCCAGTGTTTATTCTGGAATCAGGGAACTGGGTTGACCCATGTACCAATTGTTCTCCACTGCAGCTGATCAAGTGGATATTCAGGAGAATATCTTATCAAGACTTAGTTTGGCTTGACACAGAGCTAATGTCTGCTCTGCTCCTCCCTGTCTGCTGCTTTCCAGGCAGGGGGATCCCTCCAGTACAGCTGCAATGTTTGTGGTAAGGCAGGAAAAGGTAGACGTGGGAGCACAAAACCAAAATGAAAATAGCACTAGAAAATGCCCTTTCCCACAAATTTTCAGATCTTTCCATTAGCATCTCTTTTTCCACTTCTGCTGTTTGCCATCACCTTGAATAAAGAAGCCAAGCAAAACTATTCCATCCTCAGGATAGTCAACTGTAGTTTTTAGAAAGGTGAAAGAATTGCCCTTGCTCCCTTCTGTGACTTCTAAACCGAAAGAAGTGATCAAACATAGGATTTGAAAGTTGTCATAAAAATAAGGGAATAGGACATTTAGCATTGATTGGAAAGGTGGAGGGGAAATGAGCAGGAAGAAAAGAAAAATATTGGCTTAGATAAACAGAATCACAAAAAGAGATGAGAGTGAAAATATACAAGAGCAGGCCAAGACAAATATAGGAGAGTGATCAACAAAGAAAAGTAATTGAAAGAAACACACGGAAGAATAAACAGGCAGAGACAAATGGGTGCAGGAGTACCAGCAGACCTCATTTCAGCTACTGCTTCCTCTGGAGGGAAAGAGGAGGGACAGGCACTGACGACTTCTCTGGGGTGACCAGAGAGAATGGCCTGGAGTTGTGTCAGGGGAGGTTTAGCTTGGATATTGGAAAGATATTCTTCCCCCAGAGGGTGTTTGGGCGCTGAACAGGCTCCCCAGGGCAGTGGGCTCAGCACCAAGGCTGACAGAGCTCAAGAAACATTTGATGATACTCTGAGGCACAGGGTGTGACTCCTGGGGATGGTCCTGTGCAGGGCTAAGGGTTGGACCTGATGATCCTTGTGGGTGCCTTCCAACTCAGCATATTCCGTGATTCTGTAAATGGAGTACCACATGTCTAGAGAAGGGAGAGGGGAATCCCTCACATGCTCATCAGCATGGTCTGGTATACAAATTAAATAATACATGCAATCTAAGTTTGAACCCTAAGCTTCACATACTTCAAAAACAGCTGCTTTAATGCAGAAAAATAGTTATTTTCATGCAAAACTGAATTAAATGTTCCTCAGTTACCTCATTTTCCCCATCTGGTTTTATCATGCACTTCTTTTTCAAGCAAAATTAAATACTCTCTCACTGACTTGCTACATTATCATACATCTTCAAAATTGTCAAAATGAAATAAAGTTACACAGCGTTGAAAAAGATAATGCAACAGATACAAAAGTGAGGTCAAAGAAAAAAAGAAGTAAAATGGGAGTGAGGATTTTTAAGTTTCTTAATCTATTATCAACTTCAGTATTTCTATGGTATTGCTATATATTAAAGCAGTAAGTTGATTTAATATTTTGGGAAGAAAAAAAATTCAAATTCTCATTCTATTAACATTGCTGGAATGAGCCCCTTCAGAGAAAAAAAAAAAAAAAAGAAGAAAACAAACATACTCAAGTCAAAATATGAACTTACTTTGCTGAAAAAAAATCTGCTTCTAAATTAATTTATTCTCATTGTCTTATTTTAATCGGGATTAAATCTATAAATAGAGAAACCTGCTTCAGATTTCACAGAAATTACTCCCAGCAGCAGCTTTTCAATTATGCTTCATTCCTGCAAGCATTTACACCTGTGAGTGACTGTTTTATTCAAGGAATCCCATTAGATCACACTTCATAACAAATAGATCATCAGTTTCTCCACAGAGCTAGATAGGCTAGGTAGGAGCGAACTTCCTAGTAAAAAGGAATTGTCAAAGAAATTGTTCTGTTCAGAATGACCAGCTGGTTCTGCTGATGTACCAGTATGGAATCTGCTGCTTATAATGGCAATTTGTTTGTGGGCATGTCTGCTTCAAAGTGATCACAGTTCGACAAAAACTGAGCTAAGGTGCAGCCTGCAAAATACTGAGAATATGAACTTAATGCCAAGAAAGACACTGCTCCCTACTGGCTCATCTAGATAAGGGCAGAGAGCATTTTCCTTTCATATTTCTCAAAGTGGCGAACTATTTTTCTGCAGATAAACCACAGTTTTCAACTATAAACTAAATGTCATTTAAAACACTAGCCAGACATTCACTTAAAAAGTTGATTAGATGAAGCACACGACCTGTTTTCAAGGAACTTTGAGTGAAAAAAATGCAAAAAATCTCCAAAGAAATTCTTTTTCTTTACCTCTAAGCTTCATAAAAGGCAAATAAAATTTAAAAAAGTTAAAAAAACCCAAACCCACACAGACTCTATAGAATAAACTAAATGGAATATAACAACAGTTTCTGTTTAAGAATACCTAAATTCTTAGCACCACCTAAAATTATTTTAATAATTTTTGACCTGGCAGTTTTGTCTCCATGCAACATTTCACTACCCTCCCTAACTTCAATTGGGCTGTGAAAGTGGAAACCTGGAGTGCTGCCACTGCACATTAGCACTGCTTTCACTGTATTTCAGAGACGTTGGACAGAAAAACAACAACAACAACTTTGTGGACTTGACAGTTTGCAAAATCTTACCAGATCCGTACCTTGATTCCAACACATCAAAACAATCTCTTAGAAGGGCTTGCCCAGCTGGAGAAGTGCAAAACAAACTGGAATGTCAATCTTAAGCCTAAGATTATTCTCTACTAACTTCCCACAGGACTGAGAGGTAAATCGGTCATAGTTTTGTGGTTCAAAGTATTTCCAAAGGCACTGACATCCAACCACATGAAAATGCTTGTACTTGGTCTCTGCTAAGGAGCTGGTAAGAAATATCAGCCTCTCATAAGGAATTTTGTGTTATTTTCTTATGTAGACTCTGCACTGATTTAAATTTTGGGGCAAAAAAAATAGCACTTTTGAGCATTTCCCCAGAAAGGCTTGAGACATTTTAGATGTCTAGCTTGGAAAGGCCTCTCACCTGTGGAACTCGAAGAAAGGCTTAATTTTTCCCTGTCTACACAGTCAGGAGGGGGGTTTTTTATTTTCTTCCCCCCCCCCCCCCCCCAACCTGCTTCTGACTGTAAATCTTTTGGTTTGTTGTGTTTTTGCTTGGTGGGGTTTGTTTTAGTTTGGTTTTTTGCTAAGCAGAACTGGGTTAAGACATGGTTGGACATCAGATACCAATCTTAACAAATTTTCATCTGCCCGTGTGCCTGTCAAAGTAAAAGTAACAGAGTGGGTTTGCAGTACGATGGCAGTAAGACTTTGTTTTCTCCACTTCTATGAATGGAGAGGTATATTCCAAGTCTTGTTGCTCAGCTGGCTGTCCAGTATCCTACGCTGCTGTAAAATTCCATTATCAATGAAGATGTCACAGCTTATCATATTGCTCCTCTCTCTGGCAACAAGTCAGGTAACAAAGGCAGTTAAGAGAGTTAAGAGTTCCAGGATCCTGCCTTTTCCCAGCTATGAACATATCTTCTTCAGCTTAAGGTAGAACAATTGTAGGAAATGGTGGAATTATAGCTTTTTTTTTTTTCCTAGAAGGGGACTTTGAAACTTGGAAAAGAAATGACTATCAGTGCTCTACTTACACAACCATGAATTGGAGGAAACTGGTTGCATCAAGTGCATTTAAGCTGAGTGACATGACAGAGAACTAGATTGTCACTTCCTAAAAGGGATGGGCAAACACACTCCCCGGATGCACCTTCCCCTAACATTTCCTGTGCTTTTTCCCATTAACCCACTCGCTGTATTCCATGGAAAAGCTTAATATGTGAACATGAAGAAAGGCACCCAAAAATCCTGCTCCTCCAACACTTTCAGTGTAACAGATGCTGTAAATGTGTGTAGAGCAAACTTTGAACAGATATAAGACATCCGTTATGAAAATCAGCTGAACTCTTACAAGCTTATTGTCCAAGGATGCAAAAATATTGCTGAACACCCCAGTGTGGGGCTAAGCCCTTTGGAGTAAACACAAGCCCCCAGCTTCACAAATCATACATAACTGGGAGCTCGTTAAGTGCTAAAAACAGAGGGGGCAAATACGATATTTTATTGCAAGCCATTACTTCCCGTGGAAAAGTAATTATTAACAAGATCCTAAGGCAAGTTGAAACCTTTCAGATAAGGAATAGTGATTGGAGGGTAAGGCATTGCCTGGGGATTAATGACTGTCTGGTGAGAGCTGACTGTATCTGGCTGAGCTTCAGCTGACCCCAGCTGATCTCTAAGACCCATGAAATATCTCGAATCTCAGGCATTATTGCTGTCGTAATATGTCAATTAAATATGCACACACATGCACACAGGCCCATGGTGGTTTTTAACATGAGACTTGTTGTTGTTGTTGGTATTCTCCAGGACATTGTTGCAGAATTAGAGCTCTGTAAATTAGCCAGCTTGAATCATTTCTCAACATGCCAGTCATCTTATAATAGATTACATATGGTATTGCCACTTGTCAGGCTACAGCACAGACATTTTGCATCTATTTCTACACATCTTCCTGTTTTAAATGTCTGCTGAGAGAAATAAAACCTCTGTTCAAAACTAGATTTCCTCCTTTAATCACATTCAGCCAGACATACCAGTTCTGAATTTAGCCTGGAAGTTTAGCTGAATGTGTTTCAGCCCTCACAAATAGCTGTTTCAAATATAAGTATCTTTTCTTCTTTCTTTTTAAACTCACACTGGTCCAGAATAATGTTGTACACTGCCAATCTTAACATTTGCTTTTTCAAACTACAGAGACTGATGTTATGGAGCACAAAACCTACTGTGCCCACAACAAGCAACAGAAAGTATTTAGGATATGTGTATCCTGAATGGGACTTAAGTACACCCTGACTTAATGTGCAATCCAGATCCAGGAGAAATAAAGCAAACTGGTTTTCCTCTGTTGTCCCAGGCTCAGTGCTTGGCACAGAGTAACCTAAGGGGGAACTTCAATGTTGCACAGCATTTTATCTCATATCATCCACATTTATCACATTTTATCCTCAGGGCAGCTTATGAGTGGCCCTGAGGGACACGGGGGGCTGAAGGACACACAGCCCTTCAGTGCTACCCCTTCTATCCTGATATGCTCAGCCTAATGAAACAAGTCACTGCCTTAAATTTATACAGAAATGTTCTTCTAGAAACAACAACAGATAATCAAGATGGAATAGTAGACTTTCAACTGATCAACAATCTGTAGGCATCACCAGCAACACTTCTCCAAAGCTGTTCTATGGGTTTTATATAGCCCAGCTGTGTTCAGCACCAAAAAGACTGGTTGGTGTTTATGTGCTGCAGGAACTTAACACGTGAGCTCAGATTCATTATTAATGTTATGAAGTTTTTTAAAATCACAACTTCATTGGCATACTTGGCATATTGATCAATAAACTCACTTGGCATTTTAGCAGTACTTCTACATTCCAGTGTCAGGATGTGCTCTCATGCCCGGAATAGCCCAGAGGAAATCTAGTTTTTATGAGCATCATAAAGAATTTGAGGCTGAGATGCAGAGGTTAAATCTCATACAAGGCCACACAATAAGGACTAGGAATAGAGGTCATAGTCATGATTTTCAGTCACCTTAGCCTAAATTCACAGCTCCTTGAAATCTGCTAGTTCCACAGGAACACTCTCAACAGCAGCCAAGGATAAACTGCCTTGAAAATGAGATTCACAGTCTACTGGTTCATTAACATGTGAATAATGTGGAACTGAAAAACAGCTACAAAATGAAGACCTTTTATGAAATGAAGACTATTTAATGACAAGTATTGCTCCCACATAGTTAAAACTAAAGAATATCAATAATCCAGCTATTTTTGTCTCCTCCCTAATTTCTCACATCACAATAAACACACTCTAAAGGACTCTACCGAGGGACTTCTTACATTTGAATTTCTGCATTGGGAAGAGCCATCAGCTCCCCATACTCTTCTACATGGGTAGCACATCCCCCTCCAAGCCCATCAGCAGTGCTAAGGCACCTGTGGGACATGGCTACAACCACTCCCCATTTCTCCAAAGGCAGGCTGTTTCCTTCCTCAAGCCAACTGGGTGGAGTTTTCCCCCTCTTGGCCAGAGCTTAATAGCCATACATAGTGGAACTCCTGCACCAGGTGTGGGCCCTGAAAACTGAAAAAACATCTGCAGACAAGAATTGTCTCCTTCTTATGCCATGAGCAATGGAGTGAAATTTTGCCTTTTTGCTCTCATGAGGAGAGCTCTGGGACTAATTCAATTGCAGATTTTCCCTTTTCTCCTGCCTAACACAGATCCTGTTCTAATCTAATGACTAATGCTTGGGCCAGAAAAGGAACAAGTTTATCCCAGCAGGAACAAAGCCTCAGGATGAAATAAAAGAGCTATTTTGTACAATACTGTGCAACTAAGGAGTCAATTGAAAAAAAAAATCAGATTAGCATCAATTACTTCACACACAGTAGTACTGCTTTGTTTGTGTCCTACCATACTGTATGACTTTCTGATGTGTAAAAAGAATCTGAACGGAAATTCCATATGAACTTTTGTTGCCAAGCTTCTTATCTGCTAGTAAATTACACAAATCCTAAAACATGCTCTACTTCAAAGAAACGTCAAGCAAATTGTTAGATAAGAAAAAATAAAATAAAAAAATGTGAAAACTGAAAGATATTAGGAACAAAATTGTATGGCATTGCACCATTTATTTCTTCTTCATAGAGAAGCAATCAAACCAAACAGGGATATTCTGGTCCAGATTTGACCCACCTCAGTGGTAAATTCAAAACAGATCCAAACTACAAAGGAACAAAGGATCAGAGACAGAGTGCTACTGTTGTTGGTGGATTTGTCCATGGCGTTATCCCACTCTCTCAGGTTTAAGAGACAGGAGTGAGCCCATTTTGCTGCCAGAAACAGCAGCTGCCAAACCAACAATATTGAAGTGCACTTTACAGAGAAGGTGATGGTTGCTGCCTGTTGTCTGCTGAGATACTGGGTAAGACCAAACCAGATAGAGTGGCGCCTCTGCAGTCTAAAGGGTAAAGGATGGTCAGAGCTGTCTGGGAAAAGAGCTGGGTGGTATTAGAACACATTTGTTTTCTGCTTCATCATTAATTCTAGGCACAATCATTACTGCCTATTAATTCTTGGAATAAAGTTTTCAATACTACAGCACCATGCTCTCTGTAAACACTAGCAACGTAAATACAAACACTCTAGCCAAAAGGAGCCACTAAACTGCTAGGAAGAGGGCAGATGATCCAGAAACTTCAGTGAATACAGACTTCTATCACCTGGGTGGTGACTACAGGGCTCTATATGTCAACTATCAGCAAGAAAATCTCTGAAACAACAATTGAAGGTAACTGTGTACACACTAACATCCAAGACATTTCTGAGTCATCAGGATTTCTATTCAAGGGTTCATTGAGTGCTATATAGCCTTCCCAACTATTCAGATAAAAAATAATAAGGAACAAAGTTGCTCCCTTTTGTGTTTTTTACATTGTAACCACATCCTTTGTAATTTACCAGCAACAGTGTAATTCTGCACAGTTTTTTTGTTTGGTTGTTTGGGGTTTTTTTATATATATATGGCTCTTCTAAAGTCCAGGTATTATATTTTCTTTTACTCAGATAAAACTCACTTCAGAGTTTAGGTACTCAATTTAATCAGGACACCAAAGAAGAGAGTTAATCCATTTTATGGGGAATGCAAACAGCTGCTTAAAGAAGCCACGAACTACCTTTTATGAAAGGATATAAATAAACAGAGTGGATTCTATTTATAAGCCTCCAGTTCTGAGCCAATGTTCCTTTCCATTCCGCTGCCAGACTCAGAAAGGAGACACAAAAGTTGAACTGACAAGAGACAAAAGTTGACCTTCAGCAGTTGGGGGAAGTTGGGATGCAGGTCTGAATTTGAATGCCAGAACTTTGGGATTTTTTTTTATCTGATTCACATCTTGAAGCTTGAGATCACTTCTCAGAATAACAAAGACCTTCAGGTAACAACTCACAACAGAGATATGGAGTTTTGAATACTAACAGAGATCTCTGAATATCCACTCACATTTATGCCAAAGGATGGCAAGCACATGATGATTCTGTAAATATACTTTAGGTCTTTTTCTGAAATCCAACACTGAGATATTATGTCTCCATGAAATTGCACTGATTTCAGCACAAAGAGGGGTATTAAATCAGAACAGAAACTGAATCAGTTCCACAACTAATTTCTTAACACTGCATATTTTGTATAATATTAAAAATAAAGTGTGCATTTTCCTGATCAGTCCGTTCTTTGGCACAGAGAGGTACATAATGGGGAAAAAACCCCAAAATTTGAAATTGTAAACCATACACCAACAACAGTCATAGACTAAGAAAATCATTATGTTTCTAAAGCAAGGTCTGTATTTGCTGAAAATTAACCTTGCTCCAGGTGAGGTATGTTATGGATGCCAGATTGTGTACTTTTCCTAAAGAAACAGAAGACAGATAAAGTACATGAATTATGGAAGACAAAATAACTTTTAAACAGCAGTTGGGACTAGACAGAAGGGGAAAAAAATGACAGCTTGTCTATCAGTTAAAGAAAATTATGCAAGCAACAAAGGCTGTAGGACTTTCTTTTCTTTTTTCTTTTTTTTTAATTCTGTGGAAAACAGACAAACTAAGCTCTAATGAAAAGCAGATAACCTGACTCTTATCACAAGCCTGAATGTCTGAAGAAACTAACTCCCTTGATATTTTTCTCCATTTATTATTAACTGCAGTGTTCTGAACAGCTGATGTTTTCTGAATCCAAAAGGCAGACACGTCAGCAGGACATGAACTACAGTACACCCAGTTATGTCAGTATTTTGCATGGCCTTTATCACTGGGTGTGAACAGTAACTTCTAGGCGTGTGAAACCCAGACTTAGATGCATTTCTCAGACACTCATGGTAACAAAAATTCTCCATATTTAAAAAGTAACTTCTACATGGGGAATTAAGTGGGTTTAGTCCCTTTTTTAAAGGAAATACAGTCTATAAAACCAAACGTCTTTCAAAAGAGTTGCTTTGATGCTCACTTGCAAAAACCAGAAACATTTTACCATGTTACTCAATAGGTATTGAGGGAAATTTTGCATAATGAATTAACCTTGATTGTTTTCCTTTGTAATTCTGAAGACATGTTACATTCCAATGAAAATACATTTCCAAATTATGGATTTCTGCAATTATTCATACTTTTACTAGACATAAGAATTATAGATTGAAGTTTGAATAATAGATAACCACTTTTCAAGATTATTCTTATTACATTTTTCATAAAATTATCTCCAAGTGAGAAGATGTGTATGTTTAATAAGGAATAGGCTCCATACTATGCACACAGCTTAACTAGGCTGTCCTTGGGCAACCTTAGCTATTCTTGAGAACTTGAATTACAGTCTCTGTGTCAATGATTCCCAGATTTCTTTCCTTCTCACTCACTTCCCTTTTGTTCACACTTGTAATTCAAACTGCTTCTACAGAATCTTCTCCAGATGTCCTCTTGCCAAGTGAAAATCAACATGTCAGACCCGGCTCCTCTTCTGTCCTCCCAGCTCCCTCCCTCCTGTTTTGCTGTAGCTGTCAGCAATTCCACCATCCCCCCTATCCTGCAAGCCTTCCTGTGCTGGTATCGTTTTCAGCCCTTCTCCATTTGCAAAGTTCCACACACCCAAGCACATACTTAATGCTAATTCTACTGCCTCCCAAAAAATCTCTCTGCAGCAAAGGTTCAAAACAGGCATCAAATAAACATCAAGTGCCACAGACTGTTTGAAGGAAAGGAGGCTTTCCCAGCCACAGAAGACATTACTTAAATCTGACAGATAAAAAAATGGAAATCCTTTACCCTGCAAAACAAGTCATATTTGCTGGCTCATGTCAATTGTTAATCTGGTTTTCTACACACAGCTATAGAAAAATAAGAACGATACAGAACGCAAAATAGTCGTTAGCAAGGCAACAATCCTTTAGGCACCTAGTAAAAAAGAAAATACCACGTATATTAAGCAAGGCTGACTACTGTGAAAGTCTCAACACAGTATCTTAGGCAAATCCTGTTTCAAAGTTTGGAGACAGTTATGTCTTTATCATAGAACACATAACTGAACCCACCACCATTGCCTGTCTTTTTTAGTCATTTATTCATCTTAGTTCTCTTCACTATTCACACAGTTTTACTTCATCCATGGGCACAAACTCCTTGACTACCACCTTTATATCTAACCCTGTAACATAAGTAAGATGAGGAGTCCTCCTTTCAGCTATGACTTCAAGGTCATTTTGTCTTTTGAGTGAAAACAAACCACAACAGAAACTCCAACACTATTTGTATTCCAACTCAGAGTCCCTGGACTTAACTTCAGTGGCACCTTCTCGAAGCAAACATTTTCACAGGCAAAAATAACATGTACTCAGACCATGGTAGGCTAAAACAATTAGATCATATGCAGCATGAAAGATAAGGGATTTATTCTTTTCTGTTTCCTTTAGTCCATCTTAATTTAACAAATAGATGTGAAAGATACTTCCCTCTACTGAGGTAACAAAGGAATCCAAAATGATCTTTGTGATTTAAGAAATTCCCCAAATCAGGCAAGGGTAATGTATATTCTGCCTCATCATGATGAAGTATTAAATTTGAAAGAGAAACATATTTATGAAAGCTAACATAGGGAATTAACATTTTCAATTACATGAAACAATCTTCTATGTATAATTCTAACTACAAAGAAATGTTGCTTCAAGCATGTTAGTCAAGTTGCCTTAAATGAGATGAACAAGGCTTAATAGTTAGCAGAATTTTCCCTTTTTAAAGTCAGAATTTGCTCTCATGTTCTAAGCTGGCTGCTCTATTTTCTCATGCAGCTGGACTGGACTGCATGCAGCAGGATGCTTTGGAACCACACGTGATGCACAAGGGGCTTTTATGAAATTAATAAACAAAAAGCATCACAAACTCCAAACCCACTGACCACGAAACTGATAAGGAAAAACCAAAAAAAAAAAAAAAAAAAAAAAAAAGCCAAAACCAACCAAAAAAAAAAAACCAAACCCTAACTGGTAATATCTGAAATGTACTGCAAGCATTGCTCTGACAGACAGCTACAGCTCATTTCTTTTCAGATAAGAACCATCAAGCTTATGATGTGTTTGCCAACTTTCTTAGCTGGTTTTATGTAGAGCAATATGTTATTCACTGACTGTCAAGAGCGTTCGGGTATGTTATAGATATTTAACACTTATCTAGTATAAATGGGCAAAATCTTGCCTAATCTTGGTATTTCTCAATCATTGAGCAATATAATTCCCTCAGCACTGACTACAAAAAAATATATTCATAAAAATGTTTTCAACATACAGGATATGATTACTCCTGAATGATGGACTTGACTGGTGAATTTCGACTAAGAAAATAGTTTCCAGAAGTCAGTGATTCATGTAAACCCCAGTTTTCATGGAATATAGCAGAGTTTTTTTTTCTTCTATTGAGGAGGAAAAAACAGCCCCAAGAGATTAAGTGTAGTTTCCATTGTCTTTGAACTTATCATTTCCTAGTTAATGGATGTTTTCATTGTCTGCTGCTCACATCTTTATAAGTACCATCTGAGTTTATCATTTTGCAAATTGTCTTCCCCTCCGTGACTCAATGATTTCTGTCTATCAGTTCAGCTCACAAACAGGGCAAACAACGCAGAGCCATATGGGAATGTAAGTACAGCTAATTACTGAATTGTTTTAGTTTCAGCCAAACTTGGATTTCATCCTAGTACTTTCTTCACATAAGCCATTATGTCACATGTTCAGACAAAGTAAGGGATAAAGAAAATTAAATCTAGGTTAAGAGGTCAATAAAATGTTTGCAGAACATTTACTTCGTACAGCTTAAAAGGGCCTAATAATGACTTAGCTGTTCAGCTCCCCGGTTTGCACCACTGGTATTTACACCCACATTTCCTAGCAGGGAGCCTATTGGAATAAAGCTTGATTATTTGTGCATGCAAATGTGGTGGGAGAGCCAGTCCCAGCCCAAGCCTGTACAAGGTTCTGTCTTTCTGGAAACACACAATAGGAGGAGAATGTTCTCCATGTCAGCACAGCCCTGGAACACAGGTCAGAAACTAAACTTCCCTCAACCAAGAAAAGTCTTCCATCAGCCAAAATTGCTCAGTCAGCAGTTCCCCACTTAGATTTTGCAACAGAGAAGACCTGACAGCATTTAAAGATCATTTAAAGAAAACACACATACACAAAATATTCAAAGAGCCACCTGTGAAAAATATGAAGGCAGAGTACAAAAAAACCCAACACACCTTAGACAGCAGACAAAGTAGGTCACATAACTCTTTCATAGTTTCATTAATTGAGATATAGAGCCTGTACTGAGGAATACTAAGGCTAGACATGTGGGAAACAAGGGTCCTAAATTTCAGACTTGTATTTCTTTTAATCATGACCTTTTCAGGATTAATACAAAGAAGCAGCCCATCTTTCTCAACATGGCTCATCTGGACAAGCTTATGATTTTTGTCAGCATAATAGCATCCACATTAATAAAAAAAATTCAAATCCCTTCAAACTAAGTACATTACAAAATCAAGTTAAGGAAGAGAATAGCATTTGTGTAGAAACAAACAACTGAACACAATACTTGGCTTTTGTTCCCTTGCTAGATTTATTGAGAAGATGGAAGCCAAAACTTTTTTGTTGGTTTTTTTTTTTTTGGTTTGGGGTTTGTTTTCTTTTGTTTTAATTTAATGCCAATATCTAGAAAAAACATCTTGCTATTCTACACAATATTAAAACTAAAATTGACAGAGAACAGAACATCTTTCCTAGAGAGTACTAAATGTACCTCTCAACTTTCCCAGGTCTTTTCTTTCAAAATTATTAGGGTTGTTTGCTCCCTCCTTTAATGTCTTTCCATCAAGGGGAAGTTCTTGTACAGGTTCAGAGCAGGGTCTATGTCACCTACTCTTACCACCCACTCAGAGACACCAAAGACTCATTTTCCTTGGAGGAACAGGTTTACTGTTAATTTTCATCCAGACTGTACAGAATCATTTACCTATCTAGTCTTTGAAAAACAATGAAATCAGAAAAACGTTTTTAAATGCGTTTTCTTAATGCCATATTTTCATATATACATCATTGTATCAGGATGACCAAAAAAAGTGGAAAAGAACCCAAAATTCCTCATCCTGGCTTTTCCTACAGGTGACAGACACGACCAGGATTAGTCTACATTTTAAACAACAATTGAAGTCATCTGCAAACTCATGAAAGGCTTCTGTGGGTGTAACTCAACCCTTACGTGATTTTGTTATAAATTGTGGCAAATAACAATCTCAGACTGCACAGCAAACCTTAAAATTCCACATGAATTTAAAAATCATGTGCATGAATATATTTTTCTTTTTGTGGTTATGTCAACATAAATTACAGACTGTAGATGCTAAACCATGAAACTTGCAGCAAAATTTTCAGAACTAGCATCAGATTAAAAAAAAAGGAGGGAAGATAATCTAGATCACACATTTGTTTTGGCCATTTTTTCCCCAAAGCAGTCTGATTTCATTATACTAAACAGATTTTAATAATATTTTCTTATTTTTCCTCATTTTTTTCATATATTTATCTCTCCTTCATCAGAATTGATTTAATAATAATAACAATAATAATAATAAAAAGAACATTGGCTTTAAGCATTCTCCTGTAGGTTACCTTGAATATCTGAGAACAAGTAGTTTAATTCATGAGATCCATTCCCCAGCTGGTATCCATCACTATAATGCTCCTGATTACACTGGAGCAATGCCATCAACATCTAACAAGTCCTTGAACTAGGAAAATTCACAACAAATGAGAAAGCTACCAGATTAACAAGCAGAGTACTTCAGTCAAATACTGCAGAAAATCTGTGCAAATAGTTATGCTGTATTTCTTTGCAATTTGACAAAAAGTGTCCTGAGAACTTAGAAATATCTGGAAGCCTGAGATGGGGGACAATTTGCCTTAACAAATAAACCCATTATATTTTACAATAAGTTCTACAGTATTACAAGAATAGGAAGAGCTTTCTCTCCTTGTATGCTGTTGTTCCAATGCAGCATCTACTGCAAACATACAAATAACCAGGGAAAGGTGAAACAGCAGCAAGGCAACCAACTGCTATATCAAAGCATCAAACAAGAAAATTCAGTAGCTACTGTATGTAGCTAACAGTTTGGAAGGGAGTGTCTACACACTATATTAACCACGAATCCTTCTGAAGGTTAATAGCACTTGACACAAATGATAAGTAAAACCAAATAATTCTGATACCTGCTTAGTTTGTGGCTGTGGCAAAGTACAAGTCCAACTTTATCACAACAATCCTTCCACCTTGCAATCCAATACACATATATTGCCCAGCTGTAAATTCCAAAACAAGTGTAGGTCTGTTACTAGTAGGAATTGTGGTTATTTTACAGTAACAGAGGGGATTTCAAATTTGTCAAATACTGTCTTCTTCTAATAGCTTCACAGTTTTAAAATTTTGATTCGAAAGTGACAAGTTGCTAATCAGATAACAGATAATTAATTTGTGATTATCTGCCTATGTAGAAATGCAAGCAAACAGGAGGGAGCAGACGATACATTCACTGAGCAAGCTTGGCTATGATGCTAGAATATTCCACCTAAAACAGCAACAGAACAGGAGAAAAGGCCTCACTGTCCTCAGAGCAATGTCTGTGGCTTAGCTGCCAGCTCTCTGAGTCTAGGCAGTATGACAGTACTCTCTGCAACACTGACCACAGACATGGCTCTTCCTCTCAATAGCCAAACTTATCTTCACTTTAACTACTCACCTCCTACCAAATCTGTATGCTGCTCATATCAGATATCACACCCACATGATATGATGAACTATAAACCACAGTTTACTGTGATTTGACAAAAGTGTTTAAAACGAAAAATGTTTTATAAAGGTACTTCCATTAAATGTTGTTTCCCTTTATTAATTACTGTATATCATTATAAAGTTTTTCTATAACTGAAGCTTGTTCCAAGTGAGCCAGGAAATTTTATTTGCCATACTATCTATAGGTATTATTGTTTAATGAATTACTTCTAATGGGAAGGGGGGAAAGCCCCTAAGGATATCATCCAACAGCTACATCCCACATTAGTCCAAAATACTTCTAGGAATGCATATGCATATATCATGTCTTCAGGGATTTTGCTTTTTTATTAATGTCTATGTGCTGCCTCTTTTGACAAATCTCAGAAACGAAGCTTAGCTGCACTCATTAAACAGCATAATCCATTAAATTGCGGTTGTACAAGTGGATACAATAACACATCTGTAATTTGCACAGATCTTGCTTTATGTGGTTAGGTTATGAAAGAAATTAAGCAGTCACAGTCCTGGAATTCTCTTCCATAGTCTTTTCCAAAGGCAAAAAGCATAGCATACAGACTAAGGGACAATTCTCAGGATGGAACATACACAACTAAGTGGGCAGGAGAAGGCTTTTTTTGGGTTTTGATCAATGTCCTGAAGAGATATCCCAGTCTGTGGATATCATCATGTTCTTTCAGGCAATCAAATGCCTTGCCCGAGCAAGTAGCTCAAGTCACCAAACTGTGAGCAGGGAAAAACACTGCAGAAAAACTTGCATGTAAATAAGTGTGAAAGACACTGTGAGGAGTGGGGTGGAGGCAGAGACAATCTGAACCCTGACACAACGACACTGAATTTGGGACTGGCAGTTACAGCTTAAGAAAAGGACACTGGAATCATCACTGGCTCTTCTCTGAAATCAGTGACTCAAACAGACAGTGACAGCCAAAAAAGCCAAAGGATCATCAGACGTCATTCAGGAAGGGTATGAAAAACAAGAACAAGTTCTTCATTTTGTGACTGTATAAAATCTTGCTGTATCCACATCCTGACTGCAGGTCTGGTCATCTTGGAGAAGGATGCCTCTGAAAGGGATGTAATCAACTTAGAAAAAGCCCATGAAAGGCAGCCAAAAATAGCAAGTAGATGGAATAACTACTTTACAAGGACAGACGAAACAGGCTGAAAGGGGACAATTTAATCAAGGTTCAGAGAAAGTTTCAACAAATATATGATCTGAAACCCAGAAAGAAAGGTAGAACAGATATATACTCTTAGATACCCAAAACAGCAGTTCTGGATACTGAGGAAGAGGGAAGGGCATGCTGTCATGGGCAAAAAGCAATTAGGGAATTCCAAACAATTTAATTGGTTGCCAATTAACAATGGTCCCTTTTGTTTTGCTGTTCCTTGATTCTCATCCACTGCTCTAGTGTGGGTTCCTCCACTGGCCGCTGTCACTTTGGGTGTTGCACCTTCTCTGAAATGCTATTCAAACAGGATTTTATTCCCGTCCCTGCTCAGACGCCTCCACCAAGCCTTGCATGTCTCCTATTTCCCCTCCTTTCCTTGACATCTCTCTTTTTCTCTACTCTTCTGCCTGCCCAACTGTTTCCTGTCTCTGCTTTGCCCCTGCTCAAGTGACCCTCCTGCCCTGGCATTGTCCGTTGCGTCTCTGGAGATATTTTTTGCCAAGGGGCAACTGCCTTTTCTTAAACAGATTTTTGCACAGGCACCACAAGCTCCTGACTACTCCAGTTCTGGTGCACAGGGTGCCCATTGCAGAGCCAGGTGTGTCTGGCACGGGACAGTGCCTGACATGCACAGAAGTCTCCCTTCTGCCAAACTCCTCTCAGTTTTATGCAATGCACAGAGACAGCAGGAACCATCCAATCTCACGTTCATCCTAACAAGCATCTCCTTGGCACTGTTGGAGGCACCAACAGGCTTTGCAAACTATGTCATTTTTATGGTTTGGACTGTGCTGTCAGCCATGAAAATGTCAAGGCTCCTTTAAATCAAAACCATGGCCTGAAGCAAATATGACTGGAATGAATATATTTGCTCAGAGTTTTGATGAAATCTTAATTTCACATATGAATTTTCTTCAAAATCCATTTATCAATGGCTGTCTTACCTAAGTGTATATGCTGCTCCCAGAAAGAAATCTAAATGGCTGAGGAAAGTAGCATTTTAAAATCCAGACAAAATGGTTAACCAGGGGACAATCTAGAGAAACAATATGGTTGTAATGTTCTTTTTTATCAAGGATTAAGTTTGGAGCACCTTCATTGCTGTACTCCAAAAGGAAATGACAGTCCCTTTCTTTGCAATAAGATTTGAATTTTCACCAGCATGTGACCTCTATTTGTACTCAAATTAAACAAAATTTGTAAAATAGTTTAGCTAAAACCATCTCAGTTTTTATATCTTTTAACTAGCATATTGTTTAACAAAATAATTTGTCATTCTCTCTTTTAAAGATTTATCAAAGCACTTGTGGTAGAAGGTCCCCTAGCTATAAATTTCTTTAAGGTATTATTTCAATAACTTTCTCATCTGAAAGAAAACTTGCAGCTGTTGTGTTTTGAAAAGTCTTGGCAGGGATGTATTTGTGTGTTGTGAATGATATCACCATCTTGTGACAAGCTACAGAATGCTTTTGGCTGGGTCAGATTTTGTCTAGGCCACAGTTATCTACATTTATTTAAAATTCTTAATTAAAATATGTCTTTTAAATTGACGTGCATGCAGATATACAGCAATCAAAAGTAATTCCTTCTGCTTGCTTCATTGAAGTAGTTAATCCATGATAGCAAACAATACCACATGTCTCTTCGCAGTAGAAGCATTTAATTAGCACATGGGATGAGACAGAATTACATGGACGCTGGGTATTCATCTTCACCTCCCGAGAAATATTCCCCAGCACACTTTGGATCTCAAATGCTTTCTAAAAGGAGAATTTTCTTCTAAACAGGGCTGATCCATTCAATCGGGTTTAACAGTCAGCAAAGAAGGCACTTGGTGTAAGGTCTCCAATGGGACAGCCAAAATCACCACAAAAACAGCGGCTGTGTGAGAAGCTCGGGGGAAGGCCATGCCAGGCATTCCTCCAGCAGGGCTGGGGACGCAGGAGGAGGAGAGGGAGCTCCCAGAAGGGGAGGCTGAAGGCTGACCAGGCTGCCACCTCTGCAGAATTGAATTTTGCCATCTCCAGGCCACAGGACTAAATAAGTTAATTCAATTCGTTTAATGAGCTGGAAAGCTTCTAACAAGCCCTGTTTTTAAATGTCTGGTCAGGAATACAGGAATCTTTCCAAAGCATTAGATCTACTGCTTGCAGAGAAGAGGAAATGTTCCCTTGGGTAAGGAACAAAGGTGGCGAGGGACAGAAAAGGAGACAGCCCTGCCAGGAGCCTCAACAGGCACAGCATTTTCCATTGGAGCAGATGGGCTTTTCAGAAATGTTAATTACCTTTCCCATCTCCACATACTCCCTGACCTATTTGGGAGCAATCCAGGTAGGAGGCCGGAAACCAAGTTTCTGCTTATAAGAGTGTTTACGAATTTTTTTCACAGAGTTTTGATTTATTTTCTTGCAGAAGTAAATGAGGATTCTGCCTTCAGACTATTTTAAGCCTGAAAGATAACCATGAAGGCAAACCATAAATTAATCTGATGTTATTATTATTCACAAGAAATCCCTCAGTATTTTTCTCAAAGTTTGCTTTCTACAGAAAAAAAATCCAAATCTTTTCTACTTTAAAAGACATTTGTAGAGGCTTTAAAGCTCACTGAGGACACTGAAGGTATATGCTAAGGATAAACTTTAAATAGAAGCCTTGCCTCAGCTGTATTCCAACTATTCTATGAACTTTGAAAAATACAATTTTTGAAAGCATATAGAATTGTAATATAATGTTCTCAAATGCATTTTCCCTGCTTTTTTTTTTTTCCTCTGCAGTGAGTGACATTTAGACAGCATATTTGACTCTCAGGAATTTAAGCAAATCATGGTTCCTCTAACAGAATATCAGATTTCCATCTAATGGATTATGTTCCTCTTTGTGCATACCCTGTTGCCTTCTAAAACAACAAGAGTTCTTGAAGAATTTATTTTAAAATACATTTGACCATCCAAGTTCCAGTTTTCTTTGTACTCCTTGAACTTAGATTCTTTCAACTTGGCCTAATAAAAGAGTAAAATCAGGCTGCACTATATCATTCAAAATGAATTATCCATACAAAAAGAAAGAGATAATACAGAACATATTTCATATTCAAAAAAAATACTGAATATCTTTGGAAGTGTTTTTCCAGGATAGTTAAAGCTATTGGTATGGATTCTGAGCCATGCAAACTCTGACTAAAATAAAGCTGAAATTTCTCATCCCCCAAAGAAACCGTTCCACGAGACGAGTCCTGTGCTGTAAACCAGCAGGTGCATTTCTTGCAACTACACTCCATACTCTCCAGTGCTTTGGGGTTTGCCAGTGAAGGCGCCTCCCAAGGGAAGGGGAAATGAAAACCATTTCTTTTTACTTTTTTTATTTTGAAAATACGTTATCTCTGGTAATAGAACACTTGATAAGGGGCAGGAAAAACAACCAAATCCAAGTCACATGGTTCTTAATAAAGAACCCCAGATGCTGTGTTCGTAGGATGTTTGGATTATAGCAAAACCAGCTTGGCTAAAGATTTAGAGGTGGTAAGACAGAACATCAGTTCTGATGTCATGACAGACATGTCAAGCCTGTGATTCTGCAAATATACAAATGTTCTATTAGATATCAGCTATAAAAATGAGCAGCTGATCTTCTCTGCTGAAAGGACAAGCTGAAAATGCTCTGTTTTTATTAAACACTGTTTGGTAAGATAACAGCCCTGATACAACCTGCTGAAATGAGAACAGCCCTTTTTTTCTGGCCAGACACAAGAGAAACCATTCTGCTTGCAGGTACCGAATAAGGCTTCCAATTCTCATCCTTGTCAGTGCCCTAATATACCTGAATTACAAGAGCAAGAGCAGCTACAATGGTAAGGGAAGAAAAAATTGAGTTCAAACTTATGGCAAGATATTTTACCTATGAAAGCTATTACCATTAATTGCCATGGCCATTAAACTTCTGCACAGAGAAAATTATTTCTTTGTTAATTACAGAAAAAATTGCAGTTAATGCTGATGCTGTTCTTGCCATTCCACTAAGATTTGAGCTGCAGAGATTTGATAAACAATATGGAAACTACTGCCCTACCTACCAACTTTATTTGCTACACTCTGATTTTTTCAAGTTTAATTCCACTCTGTTTTCCTGTAGCCTACGGACTGAAACCACTCCTCACTCCAGTAATCTCCACCTTCTGTCTCATTAAGCTTTCACTAACCAGTATAGAAAACCAGTGTGTTAGTCTAAAAGGACCAGCAAGTCTTTGAAGAAAATCAAAGGTATATTACTTCAACAGGAGAAAGTTTCTTTCTGATACAACAGTTGAGAAACTTTAGGTTTGCTCTTTTTAATTTTGCTTTTAACAAGGTTTGTTTCCCAGCAGAAATACTCTACTTAAGGCAGCCTAAAAGCCAAAATTAGGACAGATTTTTAGGCCCTACCTTCTCTTTAATCAACAGGTCAGCTGCAGGAGAAATTTAGCACAACAATCAGTGTATCTCAGCATGGCTGAGAGAATATGAACTCCTGTGGCTGCTACAAGAACTAAAAGGAATCAAAATGGAACCCTGTTCATCACCTGCAATTCTTCCTCAAAACGTCACATGAAGGTGACATTTTCTCCAGCAAAGGGGCTGAGAATTATGGAACGTCTTTAATTTTACTATTCCATCAGCATTATGGATCATCCACTGATAATTCCTACAGCAAGTTATCCTTAAAAATAAAATGTTTTCTGGAAAATAGAGCCTTAGAAAACTGATATGAAATAATTAAAAAAAAACCAAAACAATCTGGAGTATTTTGAATGTGAAAACACCATTAAGAAAAACACAGTAACTATTTCAAATTTTTGCCTTTTTCAACCTCTTATTCCTTTGCCTTTTCATTTTGCTTGATGCTAAGTGGCTTGTAGACCTCACAGTTAAGAGCATCACTAGCATTCGATGCATCCCACCTTCTTTTCCTTTTGGAGATAACAATTTTTCGGATGTCATAGGAAACCCAGAACAGTGAAACACCATGAGTCTGCCCAGCATTTCTTATTCTAATACAAAGAAATCAGTGGCTAAAGTTCTCAAACTGGATTTTACACTTAAACTGCTTCACAGTGGTGTTTTCCTGATCCCCTTTTTTATGTGTAGCAATTCACCTTCCAGATATTATGGCAGCAGCAAATTCCTGTAACTTCCATTCCCTTGTGGGACATTTGGCATTGACTGGGGTAAAGGCGGAGGGGGGTAGGAGTGTCAAATTGAAAAATTAAGACATTTGGGCATGCCTGTAACTCTAAAAATGCAGCAAGTGATATTTCTCCTTAAAAGAATTTCTCTCACAAAAAGTATACATCTTACAACCTCCAAAGTGCAAATTTCAAAGGTGAGCAAAGGGACAATGAAGGTCTTCTAAGAAAAATGAACCAAACAATATAAAAATTAATTCCCCCCACATCTTTCACCTGGTTTTCTTTAACCTTTAATCCATTTCTAAATATCAAAAAATAAAACTATGCCATTATCACAAATCTGTTATATATGAGAACAATTACTGTCACATCTGTTAACATTTAGGTTTTCCCAGCTCTTCATCCTATCCACCCAGATTAGGTTTTCTTTGACATGAGCACTAATTGATTATGATGGGTTTTCTCCTTGCCGGTGTTTCTATGATGCCCAACACCTTGTTCCAATTTTCTAACAGCAGGCAGCCTTTTGGTCACCAGGAAAGTTCTGCTCAGCACAATTACATGTCTCATGCACTAGATTGCTACAGACGGCTTAGATTTTAGGTGTATCAAAAAACAGGTCTCGCATGGGGGAAATGCCAAGAAAAACAATTTCAGATTTTTACTGAAGTAACAGACATCAAACCCACAATGGAATTAATGCTCTTCTTAAATAATGCAAATTATTAACCACTTATTCTCTCTACACAGTTAATTTCCTCTGTGTTCCCAGTATTTGTAAACACATATTAGACTTCTCTTGTTTAAAAATAAAAAAAAGAAACAAAACAAAAGACCAAACAAACTGAAACCCATGAAAATGCCCTGACTGGGAAACCAGTTGGAAGTCAGTGTTTGTCCCTGGTATTTTAGCCCCAATATTCAGGGAAGCATTATGGAACCACTAGCTATTTGATATGTTTTATGTTTTTACAAAGGCAGAAATTCTGCTGGGTTTCAACACCTATTACAGTGGGGGCAAAATATCCTAAAGCAGGTGTTGTGATTGATTCTGCTTTGAAATCATAAGGCAGGTTCTAAAAGCATTTGTACAATTTCCTTTCAGGTAAAAAGCAACCAAACAAAAAAAGTTTCATTATTAAAAAAAAAAAAGAGAGAAAAAACTTCATTATAAGCTTAAAGCTTAACAGATGAAGCCAAGAAGATAATAATGCCAAAAGAGAATTGAAAACAGGTCTTGTCCTACAGTGAACTACAAAATCTTATGAGGAAATTTATCTTAATAGAGCATAGTTGATTGCCATATGATGTCCTTTTCCTTTTTTCTGACCTAAGTTCTACCTGTAATTCAACAAAAGTTAGTCTACAATCCACCCAGGTTAAACACAAGATTAACAGGAATGGGGAAAAAGAAAGTCTCTAACTTCCCTCAGTTTTTCACCGTGCAATCATTCTCATTCAAATCTCAGATACTGGTAAATTTTACAAAATATTTTTCATACAAGTGGCAAACATTAGGAGGTTTTGTTAGGGCTTTTTTTTTTCTTTTGCTTCTGTATTACTTTAATTAGTTGGATTCAATAAACAAAACTGAATTCTCATGGTCATCCTGTGGAAGCTGCCTATGTAAATCCCATTATCTATGATTTTTAAACTGTTAGTCCAGAGCAGTTTAGCTCTTTAAAACCTCCAAGATGTTCAGCCAACACTGTGGCACGACAGTTGCTTTCTGAATTCATTGCACCTGATCCTCACAACATCCCAACAAAGTCAGAATACAGTATCCCTGTTTTTAAAGTGGAAAACTGACATCCTGAGTAAACTGAATTATAGGGAAGCCTAGAAACAGGCATAAGACAGTTGGACTGCTCTGCCACGATGCTGCTAAACCAGCAAAGGCAAGATTTGTCATGCTGGGTGTTGTTTTCCACCTTCTGCCCTCCTTTACCCCTCTGCTCCTTAAATGTTAGGGCCCTGACCACAAGATGTGTCACTACGCTGGATCGTTCTTCCCATCCTTTAGAGTTTATTTTCTAGAGTTACAACAGGTATTGCTTAGCTCGGGTCATTGATGCCTTTATTAAGTGAAGCCTTACAAAAAGCCTCAATATTATTTTTTGTTTTTCTGTACCCTCTCAGTCTCTAGTCTGGGTTTTTTTGAGTCCAAACTGTGATGTACTGTGAGAAAGGTTCAAAACTTCCAGTAATTCTAAAAACAGGAAATACTAATGAAAACCTGTTCCTCGGGGGACACCCAACCTGCATATGTGGATCTGAAAAACTCAGACTCAATAAAAAGAACCTATTGCTTGGGTCTTCAGCTATACCAGGATTTTTGAGCACAGTTGTACCATATATTTGATATCTTGTTGTGGTCACGTCCAGAAGTGCCTTAAAGAATCCCTTCAGAATGTAAATTATAATACGTAAAGTATCTATGTCACACTGGGGTTTTTATCTCAAGTGGGACATGATTTTATTCATCCTGGGCTTCAGAATTACCTCAAGTAGTCTGGATTTGGATCTCAGGAGCAACTTCTTAACTCATTACTCCTGTGGTAATGAGTTAATGAGTTAATGTAATGAGTAATGAGTTAATGATAATCACTTTATATTTCAGTGATTTCAAGATTTCTCCACATGAGGCATTGTTTCCTTTCATTTCTTTTCTATTATCTCAAGAAAAACAATATGTGAAAAGTATTTCTGTATTCAGGCCAAAGATGAAAAACTAAGTTGTCTTTGCTCACTCCTGTTTAGCCATAGAGGAATAGAAAGGGAAAATTTCTCAAAGGGCAAGATCTGTGTAGACAAGCTGAGAATTAAAATGTAATATTCATTCAGTTAGTATTTGTCTCTAATCCAGTTGTTCCAAGAGTGTGATATAGGCAGTTTCATGTTTTGTTTGAATTAATCATTGCCAGTTAATATAACTTCTGCCTACGCTGGAAATCCTTGCAGAGAAGGTGCAAGATAAGGAAGGTCATGGACCAAAAACTCCAAAGACACCTTGCAAAAATGTGCAAAAAAAAACCCCAACAAAAGAACGCAGAACAAAACAACAAGAAAAACAACAAAACCCCACATACACAAAAAAAAAAAAAAAAACCATAACTAGGAAAAAAAGGAAAGAAAATCACTTTTCACTGAGAGTGATGGAAGTCTTTCCGCTGCCTTTAACAGAAACAGGATTTGTGTCTAGAAGAAAGACATTTCAATGGATAGGGTGCAACCTCATATTGAAATACTTAACATTCTGCTTAAACCTATTAAAAAATTTGTGTTTCTCTAAAAGTTGTTGGGCTAAAAACTTTTGCAGATGTCAGCCAAGTGACAACCAAGCAGATGAGCAAGGCACAAGCAGCAAGGGAAGATCTGGGAGCCCCAAAGAAATGAAGTTAAACAGGAAGAGACATCAACCTTTATCAAGAGCAAAAGGCAAAGCTTAGAGCTGGCTCAAATCACTAAATTGTCATAGCTGGCACTGGCAGGAAGGGATTTCACATTTTATTAGGCAGCAGCTTATATTACAGAGGATTTACTGACTGCTATCTATAGGAAGCTATTGCAGATTCCATCAGCAGAAGTTGACACAGAGCCAGCCCCCAATTTTACACTGTTTGCCAGAAGTGAAGAGACACTGGACACCCCCTGACAAACAGCTCTTTAAAAGGTTTAATACATTTAAATTTGAAAATGCTTCCAAGATGGTTTATCCATTTTGGAAATATAAAACTTTTCTGGTTCTTCAAAACAGTATTTTACCAATTCTAGCAATGCCACTTGCCTTTCAGTCTAGGTTACTATATTTGTGTTAAGAATAAAAGCTGGTGATTGTCAGTATTTCCCCTATGTGTTTATTTCATTCAAATTCACAGAGATTCCTCGTTTGTACATGATTGAGAAAGTAATTAGTTATCAGACCCTGTAATAACAGCAGAAAGAATGGGATTTTTTGCTCAAAGAGGACTTCCTGTCATCAGGAAATTAAATGTTTCTTCTGGCAGACAGTAAAGTACACACAGAAATAAAAATTAATCTGTAGGCTTACACTTACATGCTTTCTCAAAGTTAATTAAGAGGGAAGGTTACCCAAGGTTCAATGATGAGGCAATACCAACTTAGGAAATTATCTCAACTTACAAGATAGGAAAAATACAAATTTCAGTTGTTGAGCAGATTAATATACATAATAGATTCTTGTATTGTCTTCTGCTATATCCTCTGATTTTTTGGAAGCTTGGCTCTGAAGTCCTGTACGAACACTGGCAGGATTTACACTAGAGGAACACATTCTCAAAGATGAATAACAAAGTGACAAAAGATTGGATAAATAACACAGAATCAGGATGGGTCCTGTCTGCTTCTTAGCTGGACTTGCCTAGATATCAAGAACACACAGGGTGAAAACCTGACCCCATTTCATGCAATAGCCATTCAAGAACTGAACTACAGATGGGCAAAAATTTCACAAGTTTTCTTATAAGTGGGGGAAAAAAATTAATTTCTTCAACCCTATGGGTGGTGTTGTTTGTTTTTTTTTTTTTGGTTTTGGTTTTTTTTTGGGGGGGGGTGGTGAGGGGGGCAGGCAGGGAGTTTGAGGTAATAGTAGTTTCTCAATCATCCTGTAGTTAGTGACTTTGTCAAGGATAAACTTTTGGACGTGTTTTACCTTTTCACTTGTCTTTTTAACCCCAAGGCAAAACTGAGGAGTGACAGTACAAACTCAGCAGCAGATGCTACTTAATTTAATGAAGGGCAGGAGAGTAAAGACTTCAGAATTTTTTTCTGATGGTCATTCTAACTCCCTGCACTGCTAAGCTTTGATCTTTAAATGAAATCCAAACCAACATGTTTATCACCTCTGTGCAACCCCGTTTTTGCTGATAATACAGTGATGCTTGGAGAAGTGAAGAACACACTTCTCAGTGATGGCTTGGACTGTGTATCTTAGAAGTTGGTGATGCACAAATAATCTACCTTCTAGGAATAAATCTAACTAGGAAATAAGGACTAATTTAACACTTCAGACTAAAAATACCTGGGGTGTAGCATTTAACTCCTCTAAACAGTGTGACAAGAGGCCAGAGGGGGCATTCTGCTAAATTCCATCATGTAATATTTACAGTGCTGTTTCAGTTACGGTGCTTTCCAGGTGACATAAACACACAATTACTCAGTTTCAAAGTTGTTTCTCTAAAACACTGGCTATGGAAAAGCATTATAAATATTTATATTAATTCCACATAATTCCAGTAACCAACAGCTAGAAAAGAGGAGCATACACATTCTGGAAAACGTACATGAAAATTATTGTTGAATATCATACATTCTCAAAAATCTATGATGAAATAATCTAGTAGATCATCAATGATATTTTAGGATAATTTTTGTGAAGCTCACATGCTTTGGATCCTCTATAATTGTCATTCACATAGAGAGACAGACAATCCATTGCTTTCAAATACAATTGGGGCTCCAGCTAGGCACAGAAAGTTTTGTATGCTTTTCTGGAGATTATAGCCCCATCATCAGGACTGAACTGTGAAACAACATCCTAAAAACTTTAGTGGCATCAGCTCATGTCAGAGCTGCACAACTTATTCTAGAGTCATTTTCTGTAATGTATTTGTATAATGCTTAGCCTCTAAAAATATCCCCCAAAAGCTGAGAAGCATAAAGGTGGCTAGATTTGTTGCTTTATTTTGACCTTTTACAATGTTTAGATAAGGTCAAAGTAAAATTAACAGGCAGTAATCACCCTCTCCAACAGAGTAAGTCTAAGTAAATCCATACTGCCACTCCATTAGGAATGGCATAGGTCACTGCATACAAGTTTAGGAATTCCAGTGGGTCATCAAATTGTTTGGTAGGTGCAAAAATCATTTTGGAGCCACTTTATCAAATGCCAGGAATAAGGAGAGAAATCCTGCATGTTTACTCCATGCTGCTCTGGCTGGGAGCCAACAATAGCAAAGGAATTTGGAACTGCAGTACTAAATCCCCATTTGTCTCACCCTTGTAGTCATTAAACTGTTTATGCAGATAAAAGGACTGACAATTGTATCAAGTACCATGCACTGAATTACTGAAAGCTTCCAAACACCCCTTTTAAAAATAAATCTAAAGGCTTGATAAATGAGCTTCTTAACACAGAGCACGGAAATTTACGCTACTAGCACAATATGGTGCATTTGTTGTTGTTCTGTGGCAGAGTGTGTTTCGGTCTTATTTTGCACAATAAATACAATCTCGGAGTTACCACGCTTACACTACACAAGGAGAAATATAATCCAGAAGATTTAGAGTGTTTACATCAAGAAAAAAAGGAAATTATGTATGCAATGTGGAGGAAAACAGTAAGAATGGCAGATGTCAGATTTGAAGTTCTTTTAACATATAAGTTCTACAGGTAAAGCAAATACCAACTGTTGTGGGAAAGGCTAAAATGAGCACGGGAGAGAAATGTGAGTTTTAACTGTTACATTGTTTACTTTTGTAGGCAATGAGAGACTAGTCACCTTTAAAACATTAAGTTAAAAGCAAAAAGATGCAGAAAGCTAAGTTAAAAACCTTTTTCATTGATTGTTCATGTTTCTTCTAAACAGAGATTTTTGCCACATCAGAAATATAATTAGGAATGTAAAACTGGCATCTAATATGGTCTTCCCACGCTGAGCATACAATTATGGTTAATTTGGTGCATTCCAGACACATGGTTTCACAACAGGAAACAGTGGGGAAATCATCACAGGGTACTCCTGCTCTCCACACGGTCCATGCTCTCCTTAAGCCAGTTCATTTCAATGGAAGTGTTGGCCCAGCAGGTAACAGAGGAAGCAGCAGAGTTGGGAGACTGAGACAACACCCTAAACTGGTACTAAGTGCTTTAAAATGAAGGACTCATGCATCCAGCAGATAGTTGAAATGCTGCCTTCAGTAGCCTTCCCTGGAGCTCACAGCCTTCCCACATTCAACCCATTCATTTTCTTTCCCCTGCTCATTTATGCCAGAATAACTAGTATAATTAAAAGCCTAAAATGTTACAGGGTTGAAAAAAAAAATAAAGTTCTCTCTCTTCATTTGTTGCTTTCACTGTGAATTAACTCAGGCAGTCAGTTTTCAAAGTTGTACAAAACCAGTTGTTCTGGCAGAGCTGAAGCAAGGGGAACTGTGATCACAAAACTTCAGACAGCTTTGCTACAAGAAAGGCATCTATCTCATGGAACTAAACAGAACATGTGAGAGAAAACAAGCCCCGCATTATGGCTTTGTTCCTCTGCACAGATGGTGACATTTCCCGCAGATGCTGCAACTTAATATCAATAAAATGGAACACAGAATAAACAAAAGATAATTTACATGTCACTTGGCATGGGTCAGGCCTCAGGTGACAATTCTTCAAGTAGTGGAACAGGAAAACAACTTGAGAGAGGTGAAACAGAAGAAAATCCAACTCCCATGAACATTCTTAACAATGTATTGGATTTTGTCAAGGACCTTTAGGCTCCTTCAGGCTCAAAAAAAAAAAAAAAGAATAAATTCAAGATTCTATATATGGATTTAGAAATATTACTAGAGAACGGAAAAAGTAAATATACCAGTGTTCAGCAACTCTTAAAAGTTTAAAGACTGCAAAGCACATGTAAGGGCCCTAAGAGCATCCCCCGTGGAGGTTTGTCAGCCTGGGCTGGGGGCCAAGGGAGGCAGAGCAGCTGCAGCCCTTCCCTCCCTCGCTGGCTGCACAGCCGGGGCTCAGACCCCTTCCCGGGGGAGCTGCTGTCGAGCTGAGCCTCTGCCATTTGCTCCCACCCGGAGCTACACGTCCTGCTGCAGTGCAGCCCAGCGGCCCTGCTGGTCCTGCCCGCTTGCAGGCTGTTATCCTGGCTTGGCCTCATCCCAGGGTCCCTGCCTGGCCACCCCTCTGCCCCTGGGCCCCCTCACTCGGGCACTGCTGTCTGTGTCACCCTGCTCTGCTCCCAGCTCACCTTCTCCCGGGGAGCAGCCAGTCCTCACTGCTCCACGACTGTCCAACCTTATGCTTTTCCTCAAGCATTCATGGGGGAATATAAGTGAGAGAGCATGATTTATACTGGTCTAATTACAAGTGAAATAACTCTTATCCAGCTAGCTTGAGAAAATACAGCCAAGAGGAAGTATAGAATAAAACATTTTTAGGTCAATCTGACATTTGTTGCAGGCAAATATTCCTTATGAAAATTAGAGCCTGTGGTCATGTGATCTCAATATGACTATGGAAAAGACAGCATCTGTCATCATTGATGTGACTGCAAACACAAGAGAAGAACTTCAGCTGTGTCTACAAAGTGACATAAGCGGCTGGCAAAGCACATGTATAGTTAAACTTCACTGTGATGGAATGAGAGCATATGAAAAAAAACAGTAAAGCTTAAAGGGAGCAGATTCTTTCCAACAGCTATAAATTTCATAAACATAAATTGACCATTGCAGAGGTTTAAAACTCTCAGATGAGTATTAGGCTAATCTGGACAGCCTTCAAGGGAAATGTGTTGTTGTTTTGGTAGTTCTACTCATAAATTGTTCAAGCTTGTCGGAGTCACAGAGATTCTGTCAACAGACCGGCCTGCACTCACGGCTTCAATATCCTTGTTTAAAGTCTTTAGAATGGGACCACTTACATTACATTGTCAGACACAGTTCCAGCAATTAGCAATGAAAAAATCAAGAGCTTCCATGGGACTGTATTCCACAGAATCTCTGTTCTGCTATGAAGCTATTTTTAACATATGAGATTTCTTGAAAGTTCCTGGTCATCAGTGACATAGTTCATTTCACACAGTTCTCCAAATTGCAATATCATCATTCCCATCAACAAAGTTACTTGTGCTAGAAAGAATCAGAGAATCAGCTGGGTTGAAAGAGACCACTGAGATTGTCAAGTCCAGCTTTTTTAACTAAGAGTTACCTAAAGACCAGACAAAATGCAAAGGCACGTAACAACCTAGCACTTAGCCTGACACAAACCTTCCAAAAACAGCCACTGTTGCTGAAGTCAGGGAGTATAAAAGAAGCTCATATTTACAATACATAAGAAATTAATTTTCCAATGATTATCATTTCACACATATCCCTAATATGATAAAAGTCTGATCTCTCTTCATCCCAGAAGGAACTACATATCCATAAGGCCAGGCTATCTGCCAAATCTGCTAACAGCTGGGGAAATCTGAGACATGGGATGAGAACAGAACTGTTCAAAACTACTGCTTTTGTGCTGGTTTTCTGACAAAGACACTTTTCTCTTAAACCTTTGCTGGCAGCCAGCAGTTTTGGATTCATATACCAGCAGGAATCCTAGGAAAACAATGCCACAGCCATAACTTTTTCTTCCATTAAAACCAACTGGGACTATGGAAAGCTGATCCTGAGCTTTTGTAGTGTCAGCACATGTTATCACATTAGCAGGGTTCTGACGTACATAACCATCCACACCAAGCTACAGCAGGAGAACCCAGAGCAGGGTGTAAAGTGATAGTAAAGAAAGCCAATTCTTCTAACAATGCTCAGTTCTGAAGTAAGAGGGAAAAGGGCATAAGTAACCAACTACAGGTAAAATGAAAAATAGAGGGTGGTAATATTAAAGTGATTAGGAAACAGAATACAACAGAAAAAGACTATAACAGAGACAAAAGAAGAAGAAAAGAAGAACTGATTCAGTTACAGATATTAAAAATTAGTTGAGAACTAATCTGATAAACTCAGACAAAACTAACTAATTCCTGCAGTAAGACTGAATTGGGATGAGCTTATATAGCTGGTCATCAATTCAGCTCTCAAAACTTTCATGACTAAACACTTGCAAGAATGACTAGCTTGACAGCTTAGGTGTGATTCATGACCAACTTGACTATCATTCCTTATTTAAATTGTTTAATACGAGTGGACATCAAAATATCTGCAGCTTGACAAGTGAAATATGCAGTTTTACATAAAGCTTTCAGGTGATTCAGAAGACATGTGATTGTTGGCAATAAAGCATGCTTTTCATGTAAAATTGCTATTTGCAATCCTCTGAACCCAAGATAGAGTAATTTCAGGCTACACACAGAAAGATGTAATTCAGCAGGTAGTTTCTTAAACACATAATGAATGGAATTTCTGCTATAACAAAGAAAATTTACCTTTGGTTCAGCTTAGCAAAAATAGTGAATAGTCTCTCACTAAGGCTGAGCTGGGAAACTCTTACAAAGACAACAAATAAAGCAAATAGTTACCTCTAAAGCCAACAACCCTGGCATCACAAAAGGGAAGGATTTGAAGGTGGGGGCCAGGTGTACAAGCCCCAGCACCTGCTACTTGCTGCTCCTAGAGCAAAGACTGCTGCCCTAGACAGACTGCAGGCCTGACACAGGCATTCTTGTTATGTCCTTAACTCCTCCTCTTCCTAAGTACACACAGAGAGCAGAAAAACCACCTGCACAACTTCTCACAATTGTACCCCTTCTTGGGACCCCAGTCGTAAAAATGCTGGGTAAGCAGAAAGTAATAGGAGAGCCAGAGAATCACTGCAGAGTGTGCTTTTATGACCATTTGTATTATCTTCACTGCTTTCTATTCCGTGCAGATTATTGGTTTCCAACAAAAAACCTACTAAAACCATATTGCACACATTCCCATAGATGCAAGCAAACAAAAAACACGTAGAAACAGAGGTGATAAGAAAACTTCAAAGCTTAGGCAGGTTTAATTTGGCTAGAAACAAAACGAAAACCACTGTGGTAAATTACACAAGAGATTTGTATACTGTTTTTCTCCAAGTAAAAAATGTTAAGGAATGGTAAGTTTTTAATCGCTTCTTTCAGGATCACTATCTCCTCATACAAACAGTACAATATGAATGTATCTTTGATATTGAAAGGTTCAACTTCCTAAAAAGCAACATCAATTTACTGTTTCTGGGCTCTTTCTCATCTTTTCATTGCTATGTAACTGCACTCCTGACTGTTGTATCCTCAAGAACTTCATGAGATACTAAACATAAACACACCTATAGAAACACATACAGTCATCTAGACAGAAAAGCAAACACAGTTGCCACTTTATCTTAAAATTCTGGGCTTGAGCATTAAGTAAAAATTTACCTTTAGACACTCCACATTTCCTTCTTAAAAAAGGTTCTATTTCTACTGGAAGGTGGGAAAAATTACACATTTAAGGCTTTCGAAGGATCCATCTTAATTATTTTTACTTTTGCAAAATTTGAAGGGGAAGGGAACACAGGGGAAAGAATATATCAAATTTTGATAATATAGGGAGAACTCACTAAAATTCTCCAACCTAAACTTTGAAAAATATGTAAAATAATTATACCAGCCTTTCAGACAACATTATTTTAGAATAATTCTATTTATATCAGTGCACATTCACAAACAAAAAAATCTTACTTTGTTGAGATATGAATACTTGAACAACAGTTTTAGAACCCTGTTCCAAGTATTTAGCTCAATATTTTAATCTCCTTACCAGTAATATGAGCTCTGAAATATCAGTTGCCTTTTTTTCCTTCCGCTCCTGGCCTCTTCCCCAGCTCCCTCTCCAACAGGGAGTGGTGCTCCTCTCGGTAGGCAACTGGCTGGGAGGGGTCATTTTCAGTGAGATGGAAAGCACCTGAGTGGGAGACACAGCTGACGGCACAACAAAAGGTTCTGGGCTCATCCCACACAGCCAGGGCTCAAACTACAGAGTCCTAAGAGCTCTGCAGTACCTTGGGAAAATTAAAATTCTTATGTGAAGCAGTCTTTAATGTCCCATGATGCTCCCTCACCTTGTTGCCAGGTAGCCTCTTCCATCTTCAGCTTCTTGGCTGAGCATGGACCTTCTCTCCGTTGCTGGAGGGAGGGGAAGGGCAAAGAGGGTCTCCATAGGAGGACAGCCACGTGTCCCCTTCCACTTTCCTCAGCACTTCACTCTTTTCCATCTGTGATTTATCTCACAGGTGGAAAGTATTGGAAGGCTGAGTCAAATGATTTCGACATGTTATGGAGAAAATGCAAAACTTAAAACTTGAATTATAAGAACCATAGTGGAAAATAGAAAACCTGGTCTCTCCTTTGGAAAAATGCACAGACAACCCCTCCTGACCTCAGTAGTGTATTGCAGTCAATACTTGTGTCTCTGCTTTTGTAGTTTATTTGGTTAATTTTTGAAAGTCCACAACAAGAAACAAGCTCAGTTCTGTTGCATTTGGCTCAGACTAAATTTGCATTACTTCTACACAGGTACTACACATAACCTGGAAAACTTAAATAATCCCAGTGATGAAGAAAATGATACCAGCTCATGATGTTGATTAAAAAATTCTGATAACTTATTTCTATCCCCTCACAAATTAAAACTATAAAATAGTCTAAATATAAAGCAGAAGATCTAATCAAATTACTTTAAAGTGCTCAGGTGTCTATATATATTTTTAATTTATGAATATCATAAATACCACATTATAGGTATTTTTCTGTATTCTTTTATACATTTAAATGATCTTCAAAGATGAGAATTAAAAAAAAAAAAGTGCTAAAATTAGTGATAAAATATAACTAGAAGCCAAAACTGTCAGTCCAATACTAATTATAATCTTAGCATCCCAGGAACAATTGTATTTCTTAGTACTGAGTTTATTCCACCTTGAGTAGTTAGATCTTCAGTTCCTGAAGTTAAATATGAATGTAAAAAATCTGTATTACTGCTCAGGTTCAGTAAAAAGATTTAAATTAATTCCATCGTATTTTAAGTTTCAATCTATATTAAAGTGCCACAAGAACTTGTATCTTCCTTACAAAAAAAAAAAAAAAGTGAAATCAGACATTTTGATTGACTGTTTAATTTCTTACTTGTCTGATAGTCTTCTGTATTTCTTTGCACTAACAATGTACATAGAAAATATTCTTGAATTTCTCTGGTTTTAAGCTAGGCAGGGTAAGAAGCCATGGAGAAACAGTTCAGGATAGTTCAGATCAGTATATTCTTCTCCTTCTAGAAACCACTATGTGGATGAGAAACCAGCTGACTGGATATTTTAAAGTGAAACTGGTAGTATTTAAAGACATCCAGAGAAACAGAAGGGCAAAAGGTTTAGTGAGGAAATATTTAATCAGTAGAAATTTGGCAAATTACTCAGTAAATGAATCCTTGCATGTGTTCTCTTTTCATTACAGGGAAGCAACATCCCTGCTGCCAATCATTTCCCAGCATGGTCAGAGTCAAAGTGCACCTCAACACACACTGCCCCACCAGGCTGAACTGCTTTAGCAACAGCCTGCTGTACTTGCAGGACAGACAATACATTTTACATTAAAAAAAAAAAAAAAAAAAGAGAAAGAAAATACTTCCCACTTTGATCCCCCTGAGGATTCCAGAGGAAAGTTCTACTTCTGGAGGTTGTTGGTGGGACAAATCCAGAAAAGGAATAGTGTGCTCACCTAACAAGGGACTTTGAGTGTGATTTGGATGTTCCAGAGATGAATGAATCTGGGCTATGGCTCTGATCTTGCAATTCAGTGAAGTGAGTGAGGAAATGGAACAAATGGCACTTTTTGACTGGCCCTATTGCTTTCCAATAAAACTCCACCAAACTGGTTTTCTCAAACCAGTTTTATAATAGCCTAAATTCACATCATAGCAATACCTTCCAATCCCTCATCATAATGTTAGCTTTTGAGTATTTATAGCTCCACTCTTTATATCACAGGAAAAGTATGCAGGGTTTTATACACTGGAGAGCAGAGATCAGTGTCAGGAAACTCGATAGTCACTTTGCTCTAGTGCAGTAGCTTCGACAAATAATAAAATAGAAGCCTTAAAAAGGCAAAGGATTTAGTGTGTGCAACATCTTCATCTATTTTAGAAGAATTATACAACTAAGAGGTAATGATTTCCCATTGGCAACTCTTTTTTTCTCATCAGCTTCCAGGCACAGCCATAATTTATATGTAATTCTTAATAGAAATCTATGCTGAGAAGGCTGCTTGAAACCCGAGACAGCTTTTCTTTCCAGCCCTTCCTGAGCTTATAAAATGGAACAGGTGTTACAGTAACTGTACTTGCTCCTTTCCCCTTGAGGTAACCATTTGCCACAAAGAAATTGAGAAGCTCTTGCCTGCATTTTCCCAAGCATATTAAAGGAGGCTTTACTGTGTACATGTTTGATAGAAATTATAACATGAATTTACTTCCATTTACCACCGCTGCCTTCTGTCCACTTCACAATGAAACACAATCATCCCTGTGACATCCCTTTAGGGAAACCTCCCCTCACCATACCTATAGCATTAAAACAATAAATACATTTGAGGAAGTTACAACACAATTTTTCCAAAGACTAGCAGGTGGTTATACATCTAAGCTATTCCATTTTGACAGCTGCATTTCATAATTTTTGAGTACAACATGAAGAAAGTATTTGATATTAAAAGTCCAGTTTAAAGAGTTCTGTAAAGAGTTATGAAAAAAGACAAAATATATATATACTCATTATCCGACTTCCAAATCTTTAGGAAGGATGTTTTTTCTGCCTCCAAAGAATGTCATGTAATTATTTTACATCTTGTTAGGATTTGTTTAAACTACTATGAAATGTGGCATATTGTATTCTCCAAGCCTTTTATGACTTTAAACAAAGAGTATAGTTTCTGTACTTTCCCACCCAAATTTTATATCTCTTATGTATATACACACAACATATACACCATTTATATCTCTGATATAAATGTAAATGTTCTTCAGAGAAGAGGAAATATGTAGATCCTCAGCTGGTATGACTTTTCAAAGATACAGGAGTGAATATCATAATTATTCATATCACCATCTCTTCCTGCCCCTCTAGGATCTTTAACACAGTTTTTTATTTCAAAATTAAGAGTGCTGTTTAAAGTTTGATTATGTTCAATGAAAAATTATTATAATTAAAAATATATTATACCTACAACCCCAGATATACTCTCCAAAAGTACAAACTCAAGGGGACATAAAAATGAATGGCGCTTAATCTTTCTGAATATAGTTCAAGTGCATTTGCAGCATACAAATTCTGGAATTATGTGTTCTTACCTCTTCTGGAAAATTGTTATTAGATTAAACTAGGAAACTTTAAAGTATTGGCACATTTACTTTAAAATCCAAGAGCCTGAGTAGCTCTGAACCACAGTTCTCCATCCTATGCCCAGCTTTGGGCTAATCATTCATACTTAACCTCAGTTTGACTTTTTATACTGACAGTAATGTGGAAATACATGATTTATGAGGTAAAGAAAATTTAATCCATTAGAAAAGAAAAGAAAACAAAACAAAAAACCACTAACTCAAGCACACCACATTGTGGGCTAAAATGTAAAAGGCTCTTTCCCACTAGATCTTCATTCCTTTTTGGATCGAACCCTTCTGGCCAGCAGCTGCCCACCCACAAAGATTATAAAGGATAGTGTCAGTCTAAATCTTAATACAAGCTTAAGAGAAATTTCACCCAGAATGTAAATCAGATTTTTTTTATATGATTAATTTTGTTTCAGGCTATTACCTAAAAATTTCTGTCGGAAAAAAACATTACCTAAACATGCTGTCAGAAAGGTTAAGGAACAAACACATTTTGTCGGGAACATACCTAAATCATTTATTGAGGCCCTTTCCAATCTTATTTTTCTACGTTCTTATAATTCTGGAAAGATGCTAAAATTTTCATGCTGTAGCTGGAATCTGAACCAGAGTATTGCTTCACTACTCTGAATGGCAAAAGTGGAGCCTGAACACCAGAGAATCAAATCTCACCATTAAACTCAATGACATACAACAGAGGAAATGTTCCATCCAACTCCCCCGTGTCCGTGCTGGAATTCTTGAAAATCCTGGCACTGTTTCCCTTTTCAGACAATCCTGTTAATACTAGTAAACCACAAAAGTCCAAAGAACCCCAGAGCAATATGATTAGTAATGTGCTTTGCACACTGCACAGCGAGGGAAGAAAACAGAACATAGTAAAAGCAATGTTCTAGTACGTATGTCCTTAGGGTACAGACAGAGGAGAGGGAACTGAATTCCTGGGATTCCTGGGGTTATTTTGTGAAAATCACTCAAGCTGAGTCTAGAATGCTGATTTTGTTGTTTTGGAGTGCTTCTGTGTAGTCAATATGTTTTCCGTCTCAGTGTTCCAAACCGAGCCCAAAGCAAAGTCCACACCCTCTACACCTTGATCCTTCATGGAACCAGAGCCACTAGGAGTATCCCTCGTCATCCTTTCAGGACATCAGTGGGCAGAGGCAGTCAAACTCCAAACCTGGAGCTATAACAGATACCTCAATTTGAGAAATGGTGCTGGTGAGTCCTGTTGTGACGCTATAACAACACAACTGTATCATTTCCAGGACCCCAGATAGTATTTTTAATAGCTTTGTGCTACATATTCCTGTAAGACAACTTAGTAGCACTGTCTGGGGATCTCAGGATTATTGGGAGTGAAGAGAAATACCCTAGAATGAGAAAACTGGGATATAGTCATTATACAGTTATTTTGAGTGAGATAACAGTATCCATTCTGTTATGTTTTGACAAATCAAAACAAAACTAGACACCAGTAACCACCGGACAGGCACTAGATAAGGGAGACAGAGACTCTCCAGAGAACTATTAAAAATGCCCTCATCCATAGAAGATAGAATTGTCATAAGGGGAGACTGACATTATAATATCAAAGGCAACATCACTCACCATAGCCCTTGGTTAGCCAGTTATTGCTGGTTTAGTGCACTACACAGAATGCTCACAGGTAAAGCTGGCTCCAGTCTACCTCTGCCTCAGACTCTGGAAAAAACAGGTGATATTGTCATTCCAGGCTTACCTTTTACCTCTTGGCAAAAAAAACAATGCAGAAAAGTTTCCAAAGCTGAGCAAATCTAGAAAATAGCAAATCTAGAAAATGCAGTATTTTGATCTCACTAACCATTGCTAAAGCCACATGGGAAAAAAAAGAAATCTAGGAGCAAAAGAGGGGATCAAAGAAGGGGGTGGGGCTCCATATGAATCCTTTTGCTTCAGGCACAAGAGAGAAGACCCATCTGTTTTCGGAGATTTCATAGTGCAGTATTAAAATTGTAGTGTTGTGACCAGATTGATACAGCTCTGCTGGGATTGCTTACACTGTGCAAACACACTGAAATACATCTTTGCACTTGAAGGTGGGTGTCTCTGCAGCATAGGCAGCTCTAAGTAAGGCAGTCCATTCCAGCTGACAGACTTAGTGATCCTAAACCACAACTATCCCTTTGTGTTATTGTTCAATGCATAAAGATTTTTTTTTTAAAACTGTTGCAAGACACAAAATACTTCTTCCCAGAAGGGAAACTGTATAGTCAGAACATCTTATTGCTCTTCGAAAGAAGATAATTATGAATAATATGAAGGGAACTTTCAGAACATATTGCATCAATCAAGTTCTACATGGGTAATTATAATAATGTTTTGTAACATCATTAATTTTTTTTTCTGCAGAAAATGTCTCGGATTTCTGAAATACAAGATTTGTTCCCAAAAGGACATTAGTCCTCAGCATAAGTTCTTGGCTAATTTCTATGACTGCTGAGAACATCTGAGTAGCAAAGAAACATTTGTTTTCTGGGCAGGACTTGGCTGTTGAGGTCACTGAAGGCATTGTCTTCAAGCTGGCTATTTTCCTTCTACAGCAATTGTTGTTTTGAACGATTTCACAAAAGTGTACAAGCTGGTAGGTGTAGGAAGGCTTCTGTCAGTAAGCATTAAAATTCTTTCTCCTTCCAGGGGGAAGCCAGCTCACTTCTTTCTTTTTATTGCTCCTCAAATGAGAATCTATCTGTTTCTTATGGCTATATCTCCACATTTGAAGTGGGGGTTTAATTCTATTTTTAATGTTAGTACCATAAAGAAAGGAATTAATATCTCTGCAGAAGTCAAGAGGTTGAGAACAGCTTTATTCTTATTAAAAAAAGGGGGGAAACAAACAAACAAACAAACAAAACAAACAAAAAAACAAAAACAAAAAAAAAAACCAAAACAAAAAAAAACTAGATTAAGGTTTGCCTTCAAAGGGTAGAAATAGGAAAAATGAGTCAAAGAACTAGTTTGTTACAGATCACATAACCTTAGAGTAGATTCAGAAATTATTACAAAGATTCATAAAAGCAATGATCCATCAAGCCTTTCATAACAGTGAGAAGGAAAAGATTAACCTTACTAAAGATCAACATTTGCACAGATAAGACATTTAGAGGAAAACAGATTCCCCATAGTGGGCAAGAGAGGACTAGAAAGGGGATAAGGAACTAATTATTTGAACTGATGACAGGCCATCCATGGGAGATACCAGAAATGTGAGATTGTTGGCAGTAACCATATGACCCTGAGAGAGGTTTTAAGCAAGACAGTCATGTAATAAAGCCTTCAGTTTTCGGAAACAAAACTGCTTCTGCTTACTTTTGTGGGCCTGTCTTACCACACTAGAGGTGTGGTCAGGCTTTCAGGATACTTGTGAAATTAAATTCCTTTTTAATAAGGAATCATATTAAGTCTTCTGTAAATGATAAAGATTTTCAGATAAAGCAGCTCTAAATTAACAATTTCACCAGAGTTAGTAAACAACACTTTGCTAACCAAGAAAATTTAATTCATATTTTTCATAAGAAACTGATCTCTTCTGAATGCAAAACAAGTCAGATGAGATGGCAAGAATAAGGTTTGGCCAGATCTGTTGGCAAGAAATTCAGTTTTAATATATTTGCTCCCTCCTGGAAAATGAAATAATTTACAGGATATTCTTTTTCTCCATTTATTTACTTCTATCCATTCATACTTGTTCCTTGTTTCTCTCCTACCATTGCCCTACATATGGCATATGTAAACCAAGCAGGTGTGTTTGCCCCACTGTAGTGCCCAGGATCCCATCACAATCCCTACAAGCATCCATTTGCATATAAAATAGTTTCCCCGGAACACACACCAAGACATTCAAGGCTTAGTCAGATGTAGGCCAAACATTTTCCTTAAGATAAGAAAAGGCTCAAAAATCCTTTCCTAGGTAAGGCAAGACCCAGTGATAGAACAAGCTGAATAGGAGCCTCAGAATGTTCATTTCTCAGTATTAGCCCCAAACAACAATTTTCTTAGGATAAAAGAAATGAGACTATTTTTTCAGGATTCTTTATATTTTTGGTATTTGTTCCACAAATTTTAATTGCAAAAAGTATGCCATTAAGTTTTTGATATTAAAAATTTGCAACAAAACTGCCCTTCACAGCAATTCCAGAGATAATCTACATTTTATTTGTAAACATCTCTTGCAGTAATCTGACTGCTGTTGCCTGTGAAACACCTTCTGAATGAGAAGTACTTGTCTGTGTTGCATGACTATTTCATATGCTCTTCACCATCTAGCCTTGAGGGTTGGAAGGGGAGTTAAAAAAAAAAAAAAAAAAAGGCATCATGAGCTGTTTTGGGGAAGTCTGACAAAGTTTCCAAAAATCCACATGGGCTGACCACTAAGGCTGCATGAGAACAATGTGGTAGCTGTAGGGTCACTCCTGGAATGGGTACTGTGGGTAAACATCAGTGACCTCAAAATACCTTCAGAAAACAAAGGCACACACAAACTATCTGAAGGGAAAAGAGGTGAAGGATGATCTGAGAGAATTGATCACTTCAGCCTGTAGTGGACGTGGCCATCTCAACCTGTTTGCCATTGACTATGCTACTCTCCTGAGCACAGAACCATAGAAAAGCCTGGAGTGGGAGAAAATCTGGATATCATCTGGTTCAACCTCCTGTTGAAAATGGGACTTTAGATTATGTTATCCAGGGCTCTGTGCAACTAGGTCTGAAATATTTCCTGTGAGAAATGGCTCACCAGTTCTCGGATAATGTGTTCAAGTGTCTAGTTGTTCTCATGATGAAGAGTGGCAAAAGAACATCTGTATTGTCTATAAATACCTTCCAGTATTGCAACACTGTGATAGGATTCCTCTGAGCATTCTTTTCTCCATGTTGAACAAACCAATTTCTCTCAATCTTTCTTCATTTATCAAATTCTAGAACCTTTTAATCATCATGGTAGTTCTCTGCTAGATCCTTCCCAGCTTTATACTGTCTCTTGAAATGGGGAGAATTAAACTAGATAGTGTTCTCTGTCTCCTCACAAGGGGTTGAGCAGAGTGTAATAATCACACCCCTTAATGCATCAGTTACACTTCTGCTGACACAGCCCAGGCCGTGCATGTGTGGATGTGTTCACCAGGGACTTAAGGTGAAGACATTACACAAGATCATGCAACAGGATACATGCAGTGCTGATCATCCTAAATACTACATGTGGTTCCACCACTAAACTTCCCCTCTGGGCCCAGACCATCTGGATGACCACAGCCTAGAGGGCTGGAACAGAAAGGATTCCCAGAAAGACATTTTCCCTCTATTCTGCCTCAGCAAATTAAAGATCCTGAACAAGAGGCAGCTGTTTATTCAAGGTGTCCCTCCAGCACAGTAACACAGTTTTCAGAGCTAATAATCCTCAACCTAATTTCTGCATTCTGCCTAAAATAATAGGAAGGAAAATGTTTGTCAAATTGTAAATCAATCCACAGATAAACCAAAGCCAACCACATAGTTTATAATGATACTCATTCTTTTCCAGGTTACTTCAAAAGAATATTAGTCTGACACTTAAAATTACGTATAACTATGTTTACGTATATAAAAATTCCAGAAATGTTATCTTAACATTCCTAGTCTGGTTTATTCATTACTTGGCATATGGAAAGCACTTTTGTTTTTTGGTCTCCATGACAACTCAGGTTGTTTTTAATTACAAGGTTGTTACAGTATCTCCAGCCTGAAGTGTGCAACAGAAAAGGAAATCAACTTTGAAAATAGAAAAGGCTTGTATTGAGTAGATTAATAAAATTGTTCTTTTTACAAAATGCAATGTTCTCCCTGTCCTAAATTCTTACTGTTCTGTTTCTACTGGTGAATTACTCTATACAACCTTTAGCTCTCTGTTTTCTAGGCAAGCCACAAAGAAAATTACATCAATAAATCTATCTGCTGTGTATTGAACATCTTACCCAGGGTTTGAATAAAATATATGCACAAAGTAAGGGGAAAGATTTTTATCCTTTTAGGAGTACTTAGTTTTGATTCACTTGTAAGCAATGCTAATTCACAAATGATGATGGTAAGTGAGGGAGTGGGCCACAGTGTCCTATATCCAAAGGAGTATTAGTGCCACCATGGTAGTCCAAAGTCATTGCCATTCACACTCAGTGATCGTTTACTGGTATTGCACAAAATGGAACAGCAGCAGCAAAGAAAGTCTAGGAGTCTTAGACCAGAACTCAGTACAGCATGATGGTTAGGGTGTTAAATCAGGAGCTGATTACAAACAGAATTTCTAGTAATCTCTTAGCCCAACAGATTCATAAAAATCTATTGTAAAGCCTAGCAAACACAGAGAAAGAAACCCCTTCACACAGTACCGTTAAAAGAACGCAAAATTGTGTCCTTGGCACATGCAATCCTTTCAATTTCAGTACATCCTGAAGCAGATGGAAGGCTGTCCTGATGAGACTTTTCCTTCCTCTGCATAGGAGCCCCTCATATCAAAATAGAGTTGCTTCTTTCCTGTCACTCATTGTTCCAGTCCTACAGGGTTAGGAGATCATTCTGCTGAGCAAGGCACCTCCTTAATTAAAGATATCCTTTTAGGAGATAGCTCTACAGCATCTTCACCAGGGCTACACTGGGTGGGGTTGGATCAGATATGGCTGATTTTAAAGCGCATTTCTCCTTCAGAACAGCCCTATGGCACGTAAAAGGAATGTATTTCAAGCTACTGGAGCTTAGTCACATACTTTGATGGGAGGAACTCATAGCTTTGACTTCAAGATCTGTATTTAAATAAATATGAATACTGGAACTATGAATCTAGTAACACTCATAGATAATAGAGATGTGTTATTAAGTATTTGCTCAGTCTTTTTAATATTTGTGCTTAAATCTGCATTCCACACTGTCTTTTTCCTATAAATAATAAACACATTTCCTTTTAAATAATTTAACATTAGTTGGAAGGTAGATTCTATTAATTCACTGGTTTAGACTTCTCTGAATTTAAGAGACTGGTTTGAAAACCAGCTATCTCAGCTGTAGAAACAAGTCAAATCTAACATGTAATGCAAGACTGGTTTTTTTGGTGACTTTACTAGAGATTCACTGTATAGTTGGTCAAATTCATAGTACCAATATGTTCCCATATTTTAAAGTTTATTTTTGCTGGAGTTTGATGCAGAATTATTAATTGCTCATAGATTACTCAAAAGATTTCTCATATTCCAAAAAATCTGCTTTTGAATTTTGCAGCTTTATTAAAACAAAAAAAAAAACCAAAAAAAAAAAAAAAAAAACAAAAAAAAAAAAAACAAAAAAAAAAAAAAAAAAAAAAAAAAAAAAAAAAACCACAACAACAACAAAAAACAACCCAATCCAAAGCAGAATTCAGGCAGTTTCAGTTGTGGTCGCAAGTATTTTCAAAGTTGCATTATTTAATTATGACATTTAATCAGAGCAAGTTTGTATGGCTTCACATCTAGTTGTGAAATAAATAGTACAACCCAATTTTTGTGCTATGTGTTAACATAAAAGTGCCTTGAAAGTGCTGAGGTTTTGCTGAGCAACTTAATCATATATGCCCTCTCTGCCATACAGGTCCTCAGGACAAAACCTGTCTTAAAAAGACAGAACAAGTATTTTTGTCCTTTATTGAAAATGCTGATCTGTCATGTAAGGAATCTGCATAGGCTTTAACATTTGAAATAATTACATCTAATGACATCTAATATTTGACACAATGAAATACACTGACAGCCACATTAGAAAAGCAGGATGTTATTATAGAAAGCATAAAAGTTATCAAGATAAAAATTAGAAAAAAAAAAGTTAAAAATATTGATTCTGTTAACTGCTGTAATGTTCAGTGCAATAAAACAGAGAAGCCTGTGGAGAACTTAGTGGTGGAAAAGCAAAATGCAGATGGCTGTCATTTAGGTCAAAGAAAATTCTTCATTGACTGGCTTTCATAAGAAGTAGAAACCTCTATAGCTAATTATTGCACAGTTCTCTATAAGCGATATTTAAAACTGGTCATTGTGAGTTAAATATATATTCCTTGGTGATGGCTTTGCAAGTGTAGCTTTGATTTTAAAACACAAATGCACCTCAAAAAAGCTAGGGGAGGATGTGGCGAAACTGTCACATTTCAATGACCAACACAAATACTTGGAAATAACGATGGCCATAGAGCAGGCAAAGAGCAGCACCTGAGCAGGACTCTAACCTTTTCTGTCTGCAATTATTTCACATGCAGCTGCAGGTATTTGCTTTGGATCAGCTGTGAGGCAGTTCGCAGTGCACTCCCATCTCTGCTTTACTATTTTTCTTTCTCCCAGGAGAGTGCAAAGAAAAAGCCTGTGTTCTCATCTCAGTCACAGCAGTAAATCACATGCTGTCTGTACATCTCTGGCAATGCCTTAGTGAAAATGAAAGCAAAACAACAGCCCTGCACAATAAGGAGAACACACACACAGTGTTCTCACAGCAATGAGTGCTCTGGACACCCGGCCCAAGGGGGGTGTCAGTAGAAGAGACTGACACAGCCCCATTCAGAACCCGCCAGCCGTGCACACCAAAGCCATGCAACTACAGAACAGGGTACGTACCCAGAGGCTACCCAGGGATTTAGAAGACTCAAACCCTTCAAAGAGTGATGTTCAAAGCTTGCAGAACTCTACTCTGAAGGCACCACCCCTCTCAGAATTCTCTGAAGGAAGAGACAAGGAAAATCCTTTTATTGTGGTTCTAACTTACTTTGCCCATTGCATTTTACTGAACAACCATTTCAAATCATGGAGGATGAACAGTGCCATTTTTCATCTCTAATTTAGGGGAAAAAAAAAGAGAAAAAAAAAGAGAATCCCCAGGAAACAGAATCTAATGGTACCATAATGATCCATGGCCATGTTTTTGCATTTGGTACAAATATCATAAGGTTCCTTAATAAACGGCAGGCCAAACACCATTACAAAGATTCCCAGTATTAGTATCAGACACAATCTCTTAACTTCAAATAGTAATAGATTTTTTCAAACACTCCAGATGTTTATATGTGTGCAGGGTAGAAAAAAATGGGGCAAACAAAATCTATCCCCTTTTCTTTGATCCTGGAATATCCCCATAAAAGCGAACCTTAAAAAACAGTGCATTTGTCCAGACTATATCAAAATCTAATCAACCACGCTTGATCTCATGGGAATATATTTTCATATCCCTCAAAAAAATAAGACGAGGGCTTTAGTGGATACTGTTAAAAACCACCAACAGGTAATGAGAACAATATTTTTATTCCATTCGTAAAGCTCATCAAATTCATAAACTACAACACAAGAATAAATTATATCCTACATATTGGTTGAAGGTAACTATAGTTATTACTTGCTGTCCACTTTCCATGTTAAGTATTATTTTAACAGATTGTTAATAGGTTCTTGGAAATACCTCAGAGTTTATATTTTCTCTCTGGTTTAAGAGAAAATAAGTACAATCTGAAATTAATTAACTGTTACAGATATGCTCTCCTTTAAGGTATTACAGAGATGCATTTTATGGGGCACATTAGGGAATTAAAAGGGTGCATTGGGGTACTTAGAGATATTAATGTTTGTACTTTACACTGGTAGAGAAAAATTGATTAGCCAATACAACTCTACAATTATTACACATATCTGATGGAATTATTTATGGGCATAGTTCATTAAGTAAAGAACTTGAAATATTAGCAGCTAACTTGTCAAGGAAAACAATCCAGCAGATTTTGGTGTTGAGATATATTCACCCAACACACATTGAACATGAGTGAGGAGCAGGAGGTCTCCATTGCTGCTGACAAATCTAACATTTAAAACACAGGATAGACACTTTCTGCACCTTTCTAAAGCAAAAGAGGTTTTCTCAGGAGCCAGCACTTCCTCAGATCATTACTGGCTCCTGGTGAGTACTCCAGAGCACTTATGGCCCAAGGTGCTTCCAGAGTCCCACAGAGAGCATGAACAACTGGCTCAACACCCTTGACAGCCTTCAAGATAAATCCTGAGTACACTTCTAAGCCAGCCACAGTAAACAAGTTTGGAAAGGGACAAAGAGGCAACTTGGCAGGTGTACAGGTCACTGCACAAGCCCATTCATACCAAACTCATAAGGCAATTCAACACAAGTTGGTTTTCTGAGTGCTGTTTCCTCTGCTTTACTCACTCTTCTCATGCAAAACTCTTATCAGTTAGTTCAGGAATTTTTTTGTGTTGCCTTTTGTTTGGTTGTTTGTTTGTTTGTCCCAATCATTTCAAATCACCAATAAAAATAAATGACTTATTATTTTCAAAGAGAGAAACCTGTTTGAGACTATGTGCATTGAAAACCCTTACATTACCTGTTCTGGGGAGAAAATAAGAGTAGGCAAGGGTGGTGTCCACATCTCCACTCTCTACAGGACAGAGGTGCTGACAGGCACAAGTGGCCTTCAAGCTGCAGGCAACTACATTTGCTTGTACCCACTGGAGATACATCAAAATCTCATTATGTGTGAGATCTAACAGTCATTATATACAACAGTCTGAATTTACAAAAGTATATTATGCACTCCATAAAAAAAAAAAAAAAATCATTTAATCATTTGCCTCTTTTGTAGAATTACCGAGTTTTGAGGAAAATTCATACAAGCCAGTGGAAAAGAGTTCCATCATACACATCACAAATCAATTAGCTGGATCACTGCTTGGCTGACAGTTAAGAAGTTTTTTAAGCTCTTGAGCAAGAAAAATGAATGGATGTCTGAGTTTAATTTTTTTCCTTACTGAGGGGTATTGGTGCATTCTTGTGCCACTTGCATTCCCTTTGTGGGCTGCTCCATCTGTTAGTGCTCTAATGAAAAAAACATTAAAATGAAGAGCTGCCAGCAATGAGCATATTACAGACTTCTATCTCTAATATTATAATTTATGTGTGGTATTATGAAGAAAAGGCTTAGAGTCATAGAATATGCTGAGTTGGAATGAACAAAATATGTTTCAAACAATGTTTTGCAATTCTAAAACTTAATTTAAAGAAAAGATACACACATAGAATTGATGAAAAAAAAATGGCAATTTGGAAATTATTTTATATTGACAATCAATAGCCTGTTCTTAAATCACCTTTAAAAGTTCCTTGAACCTCTTAGAAATTATAATGCAATAACTTTAGGTGGAAGACACCTAAATTCATGTGGTCAAAAATTACTTCCATCTAGATTTCTGATGGAACATGAGAAGCATCTGTTTGAGCAATTAAAGCTCTTCCAAAAGCCTCCTCTTGTGTCTGCTGTAGCCTAACACAGTTGCTGCCAGCTGTAGTTGCTGAGAAAACCACTGAAAGAAGCAGGTGCTGGTGTGAGAGTGAGATATAAAGTCCTCCTTCAAAAACCTGTTTCAGGGAGATGGAGCAACATTTAAATTTGCCTTCACTGTGTGAGATTCAAGCACGTTCATCCAAATGGTTGTGGGGCTTGATTGTGTGAACGTTTAGTCTGAAAAGAACTTCTGAAGTGTCTCTCATGACTGTATCCCTGATTCCAGTTCAGCATCAGGTATGCCAGCCATAATACACAGTCTTCTTATAGAAAAATGAATGACACTAGAAGGAGAAAAAGCCTAAAAAAATTATCCCGTAATACTCTATTCCTATTTTCAGAAGAGAGCTTGAACTGACTCAGATAATAATTTATTCCTATGGCTCTCATTTGTTATATAATGTAAAAACATTTGATACAAATACATGATCAGTGTGGCCACCAAGCAGGCAAAGACAGGTGGGCAAGAAGGGATAGTAGATACTTGAGGAACCAAAACTGATGAATTCTTTTGGTAAAGTTAATCTTCTAAACACTCATTACTAAATACTCATGCTGTAATTAACATGTCTAGTCCCACTAAATGCAATACAATTATTATTTAACAGGTGCAATATTAGTAACTTATGATTATCCTGGAAGTTTTAATGCCAGATCTGAAATCCTAGGGTTTTAATGTTTTGAATAGTCAGAGAAAATCCCACTAGGACCACAGAATCATGGCACTGACAGAGCAACATTCCACCATGGATCCACATTTCCATCAGTAAAAAAAATTAACTCTACCCTGTAGAGAAAGCAACTCTAGGATCTATAAATTTAATTACACTGGATACCTCAAGCTGATCTGTGAGGTTATATTTTGATGTCTCTGAAATCTCATAACTGTAGAAGATTTATTCAAAAATCCAAGGCAGCAATTAAGGAACCCAGTCCCAAAATTTATAAGCACTCTTTCTACACAATTCCTTGGGATTACTTTTTCATCTTAGATTATCTCTTGCAACTCAATTTTTGGAACGGTGTCTTGTTCAAAGTAGGGCCAGATCATGAACCGATTTGAAGTCAAGGCAGGCCATGAACAGGCAAGAGCACAAGTTAGGGTAGCAGCAGAAAGAAAACCACCAAGCCCCATCCAATCCACTCTGCACAGGTCTCAGTCCTCTATAGAAATGGGAAGGAAAGTAAGGAGAATGGAAACTACAGAGGGATGAGTGGATTTCCTCTCTGTTGTCAGGCCTGTTCTTCAGGTAAGCTCGACACGGGCACTCAGTACTGAGGAGCTGGGGGACACAGCCTGATGAGGCGTAACAGAGAGGGTCACTAACTACAGCCTTAAATGTTTCTCAGTCTACAGTAGCTGCAAAATAACAAAATCATAACACTGTGATTTTGCAAGAGAGGTGAAACAGTAGTTGTGCTCTAAGAATTTTTTCTATTTTTTGCTGCTTTGCTTTTTTTGGAAATTCTCCCAGGACATTTCGGGTTGGTCTCTTTACACTTCCTCAATTGGTCTGTGGGGACTTCCGAAATCCAAGCTACAAATGAAGACATATATTTTATGCTCACATCTACGAGAGGACACTATTAATAAAGGAAAATGTGATGTGTTTATATTAGTCAGAATCACATAATTTACAGGGCGAGACACAGCAATTTGGGTGGACAGAAAAACTGGACTCTCTGTAGACAATACATGATTGAAACACTGAACACTTCTCACGTCCTTTCACAGTATTAGGCAGAAGTCTGACATTCTAATTTCAAGACTAAACAGCAACTCAGTAAAAACTCTTCTCATTCCTTCATATGCCCTCCTATGCAATTAAACAGAGAGCACTAAATTGGTAAGAAAACACACGAAGTCATCTAGTTACCTGGCCACGAGAAACTGTTTCAGGGATTGGATTTCATATCACTGATTCAGTGACTGGATTTGTTTTATCAAAATGCTGAAACTTAACAGTTTTCCATTTCTGGGAACACGGAACAAAAGACCCTAAAGGGTTCAGGGACTTTTACAGAATTTTTTTCATCTGTCATCTTGACCATTTATTTAATTCCTCATCTGTCTGTCATTTCTTCACTTATCTGTGGATTAAATTTATTTGGCAGGGCCAATCACTTGGAATGTAAACTGCTCCCCTGTGTGGCACAATGAATGCAGGGCCCAAGAACCAAGATTATAAACACTACAGTAACACCATGAAATACCACTAAGAGTCATCAGTTAAGCTGTATCTTACTGATGAGCACACAACTCCAATTTAACTTAAAATGAATGACTCAACAAGGTCAAACTATAGATTACAGCCCACCCTCAATGGAATGCTTTGGGCCATGATTTAAAAGCTGTTTGGGGTTCTAGCATTTTAATGAAGCAGAGCAACTGCATACAAGATTTAACAGCTTTGCTCTTGCTGAAAATCCATTTACAGTGTGAGTAACCATATTGTAATTGTGTGGTTCTCCATCTAAAAAAGCATCAGGCCAGAATTACAGACATCCATCAAACATCTTACAGTTGGAGGAGTAGGGGAAGGAGAAAGCACTTTCCTTTCTCTGCCTGGTAATTAAACCCTAAAGCCTTTAGAGCCTGCTTAGGCTTTTCAGTATGCATTTGGGCAGTGCCCAGCACAACGAGCCCCAGAATCTCCAGTTAAAGTGTCTGTGCTCCATCACAACAGGAATGAATATGTATTGAATATGTGCATTAATTCAAAGTCAAATAGCTTAGGGTGATTTCTGTGTTTCCTAAAGGAGAAGGAGTGCTTAAAAAAAGGAAGTCACTTGGACTGTAAACAGTTTATCATGTTCTACTTCCTTCTGTGACGATTTTTCTTTTTATGGCTACCTGATTTATAGCACCATACAAAGCTCAGCTGCCAACTAAAAGTGAATCTCAGCAGCACCAGAGGCTCCCTTTCCAGAGTTTAACTCCATCCTCACTACGACTCATGGTGTCCAAGCAGCAAAGATCTGCAGCAAGTGAGCTGGTCCATAGATGGAATAAAGACAATCCCAGCACTCCAGTCTGCACATTCACTTCCCACATTTCTGAGGGTGTGCCTTCCCAAAGAAACAGGAACAGACCACAGAAGCAGCACCTCTAATCCTTTTCTCACTCGAATTCTATGGTAGGAAGGAAGATACATCTTATGCCAGTGTATCTAACATCTGAACTTTAAACTCCCACCGACGCTAAGGCACCTCCAGCCTGATCATGGGTGTTTTTGTCAGATAATGAGAACAGATGGTGATATTTGATACAAACTAATCAGCCAACTTAGCAAAGAGTAGAGTATGCATTTTCATAACAAGGCATCTGATGAGGCTGATAAATAAAGCTTCCCATGGGAACAGAATACTGGAAACAACACCTTATAATAGAAAAATATCACTAAATTGATAAAGAGCAGGTGAAGGTAACTTTAATTATAGAAACATCAGTGCTTACAATCTTTTTGCTAGTGGAGTTACATTTGCAAAATATAATTGCGAAAAGGTGACTTTCCCACAGCTAATAAAAGCCAGCAGACAAACTGGTCATGAATGCCCTGTTCTTTACCTAGAGAATTCTTTTGCAGTCATTATCAAACAAAATAATTGGAACTAAAGCTGGTCAGGAAATTTTTACTAATGCTGTTCTTCAGAAAATAATTTTTTTTATTACCATTAATACTGATTTTTTTTTTTTCAGAGAAGGCTTGATTGATTTATTTTCCCCCCAAAAAATATGGGAGAGAATCTTTTCAGAGAGAAGATTAACTCATTTTTTCCTTACTTTTGGCTGACAGAATAATAGTAACCTACAAAGCTTCAGGCTAAGAATAGTGGGCTTTGCTTACTGATTTTTCTTTATTCATTGTAGAATTAAAATATATTACAGAGATTATTTTCACCCTTACTTCTGAAGGTATTTTTACTTCAGAAAAGTATTATAGCTATTCAAATGGTATCTCAGCTGTGCTGAAAATGAGCATAAAGGTTTATTTAACAGAACAGGATACAATAAAATCTGCTTTGTTTTGTATGATGTCTAGTGTATAAGACAATATCCATTATGGACCAAGGGTCAGCAATGAGTTCAGCTATAAATTGAGTTAGCAGATAGTTCTGCACAGCTCAGACAACTAAGATTTCTCCGTGCAGTATTTGAATGGGCTTTCTCAAATAAAGGGTTCACATTATATGTGCTATTCATTTTATATTCCAGAACAGTTTAGATTGTTCTTCCCACAGGATATTCACTTATAACATTGCTTTGGTGTCAATGCAAATTCAAGGGATATTGGTGATCCAGAGCTGAACAGTGAATTGTGCCACAGTCTCTCTGTTTGGTTCATTACTCAGACTGTACATGAATTTCCCCTGAGATTATCAAAGTTCCACCATGCAGGAGCTCTGCCTGTCTGCAGACCACCAAAAGGCAACAGGAGAACAGTAACTACACAAGACGAGCTACAGCTGATGGGCCCATTTGGTGTTTTATCAGGCTTACCTGCCTAGGATAAATGGAATACTCCTATCACAGAGTAACTGGTGCCAGCATAGAATAATAAAGTCATTGAGGCTGGAAGGAACTTACAGTTGTTGTGTAGGCCAAACTCCTGCTCAAAGCAAGGTCAACAAAAATAGTTGTGTCAGTCAAATCCACATTTGTCTTAAAAGATATACAAACCTAGTAAGTTTCCCTGCTAACTTTCACCCTCGAAATTCTTTAAAAATTGATATCTTTAATATTAAAGAGAATAAGTAAACTAACAGCATCAACAGAAAGGTCTTCCAAACAAAATGCTATCCTGCTTGGTAGTGTGTGTGACACCTGTTCCTTTGGGCTCACATACCCTTTCTCAGCAGGAAGACAAGAAGCAGAAGTGTGTTTATTTGAACAGCTGAAGAACAGTGCAAAGAGTGTATGATGGGAACACCGTGACCTACAAGAATCCTCTCTATTACCAGCTGGGTTTAAAACCTGTGTAAATTTGAAACTCTCACATAGAGCAAAGAACTATGAATTTCTTACTTAGTAAAGTGAAAGATACAAAGTCTCTTCTTGATGCTACAAAGAGCAATTTAAAAAAATTTAAAAATATATTTTTCCTTTTGTCTCCATGGATGTTGTTCTTAGTGGTAATAATCCCTGCCAAAATTCCAAGGGTTTCTTAGTCTTCACATCTTTCGGCTGGGGATCAAGGTCAGAACAAAGAACAAGCTAAGCGGGGGCAAGTTGGGTGCAGTCTACAATTCAGGGAGGACAGCCAGTGCCTACATTCACATTTTATATTCTTGGTCACAATAATGTAGTGCTGAAGAAAAAGTTCATTTTCAGGCTGTATTCTAAATAAAATACACTGTGAAAAAGAGAGGAAAAAAAAAAGAGTTAAAAAATTCTGCAGAGGAGAATCAATTGCAAATGAAAGAAAAAGTATTTCTGACTTGAAAACAAGAGAAGGGAAAAGAGTCCTCATTTTACTGACAGAAACATGACAGAATTAATGACAGTATCTCATAAAATTCCAATTATAAATTTACTTGTCATATTCTAAATACAAAACAACATGATAGGCATAAGGAAACACTATATAGATTTGTTCAAGTGTGGGAAAAAGAAAAGTGTGGGAAAATACAAATGGGAGGGGTAATGAAACTTGTGCTGACCTTTGTTCAAAGTTCCCAAGAATAAACACAAAGCAAACTGCAGTTCACATTGTGGCAAGTTTTTATGATACCCTTCTTCAGTAATTCTAAGACAAAACCCACTTAAGTGTGAGCTATTTTTTTTACCAGTACAATGCCCAAGAGATTTTTTATTTTATTTTATTTTTTTCCCTCTTTCTTTTTTCCTTCTTTGGTTGGGATTTTCAACAGAGTATCAAAGTGAATGAAGCAAAGCTGTGTTCTCTTTCAGGAACAAAAAATGGGACTCCATAGTGGTGTTCCTCACAAGGGTGCATACAGTCTTCTGACTATCACTGTTAACACTTACATGTGTTAACAATGTCTAAAAATTATTATACCTGACTTTGCACTTATTGAAGTAGTATTTCTGAAAGTATATGTGCTGTTACCTTAAAACCATTTCTTTCCTAAAAATATGGCCTATTTTGGTATTTTTTTATTTTAGTTCTAAGAAAACTCACACAATAAATATTCCCAGACACTGAAAAAGCCACTGACACAGCCCACACTGCCACTGAGCTGTGTACAGAGATCTTCCAGAAGCATTGTTGATGTTTTTAAAAATTTGAATTGCTGCCATATGTGCAAGATATGCAATCAGTTTTTATCTGCATGGTGAGATTTTCTAGAGAAAGGTCCAATCCTCACAATGTTTATAGGCAGATAATACAACACAAGAGAAATACAGAATGTGGCTCATGTAGGTATAAAAGACAAAGTTTTTCTAAGAATTAAGGACATATAAACAAAGACTTCAACGAGAAATTACTAAGTTCTTCCCAGAATTAGAAAGAAAAAGGAGCCATAGATTTCCTCAGAGAGAGAAGCAGGATTTCTTGCATCATAGTAATTCACTACTGATCGAAATGAATACTTTGCCATCATTTATCACTTGAGTCTGGATTTTTTTTCTCCTCTAAAGCTGGAGAACAAACCTCTCCAAATCTTTTATTCATCATGAATAAAACACACCATCTCCTCAGTCACATGATCCTATTGCATTGCAAAAAGCCATTTTCCTCACACTGTGTGTTATGAAATGCACTATTTTCCTGGATCCTAAGAATTGAACGAAGGAGCCAAAGATTTATGGAATTCACTAAACTGTCAGATTCTTCAGAGATTACCCAATAAATAAAATTGGACCTAGAGTTCTACTATTACTTTTTCCAAAACCTGTTCACATGTTAGGATTCTGAAACAGGGCAGTGATATTTGTCACTCCACTATTAAAGAAGAGTAGAGCCTTTATAAAGGAAGCTGGCATCCTACAAATACCGGTATAAACAGGGGTAGTTTCTCAAGTGGACAAAACATCAATATTTCATTTACTCTAGCCTGGATAACTCATGTCTTGAATTCACCTCATGATGGTTCCCTAAAAGAAATAAAGTTTCTCACAGAGATTTCCTCCCAACTCCTGTTCTGTGAATTTCACTGCCTAACAGTATGACCATGCCAAACAATGCCTTCAACATCATAATTTTTGCAATTATATATTTGCCATAAAGGTACAACATAAAAACCAGAATGGAACAACTGTTTTATTACCAACAGCCCCTTCTTTTTATCTAAGCTTTTCAATAATTTTATAGTGTATGAATTAAAAAACAACAATCCAACAATAAGCTCATATAAGAAGGACTTCCTTTATCCTCACAAAAAACAAACAAACAAAAAAACCAAACCAAAACAAAAAAAACACCAACCAACCAAAACAACCTCTCCTATTTAAAGGGAACATCCGCTTTTATACATTTCAAAGAACTCTAGCTCCCTCTTGTGACAAACAATCAGAAGACAAGCAGTTTCCCAGTGTGATACCGCGCAGTTTCAAGCAGTTTCCATCCAAATAAAATCCCTTTAGAAAGATCAGAATACTGGAATGAAATAACTTCGATTGCGTTAGTTTTTTGCTGGTTTCTTCCCAGCAGCAGAATGGTTGTTGCATGAAGAAAAGATCGTACAATGACAGAATTCTGTCTCTGCTTGCTCTCTGAGCAATAGTGATTTGGTTTCCTGTAGTCACAATTCTCTCTGCCTTAAACAGAAGGGTAAAATTCAGATAAAATTTCACGAGGCAAGAACGAGAAGGGACTTTTTTACCAGTCAGCATGAATTCCGTCTGTCATGCAAGGGTTGTTAAGCCTACTATATCTCAAACAGAAGATAGGCAGGAAAAAGTTCCATTGGCTTTATGCCACTGGGAATGGCATTCACCATGGAAATCCTCAGGTATAAACCAAATGTCTCATGGATATAAAAAGCAATTTTGGTCTAACATCTTCATCCAATGGTGCATAGTGGACATAGCTTTCAGGACCATCATAATCAGAGGGCTTTTAGCATAAGTTCTTGATGAATATGATTTGCAGAACTGCAAGGGAATTAGAATGGAGAAATATGTGTAAAAATTCCCATATCTATCTATCTATCTATATATCTATATATCTATATATCTATATATATATATGAAACCACTTGCAGATTTTGTATCTCAGAAATAAAAGCTCAACAATGAACCAGCTTGCACTACACTGACTTACTGACTCTACAAATGGAGAAAATTCAGCACCAATGCACCTCTGGTGTTTTGGGAAACCACCAGCACCAATTTTCACTGCTGCCAATGGAAATTTTTCAGAGACCTATTCAGGGTATGAGAAAGCAGTGCTGCACTTTGCTCATCACTAGACCAAAGACCCCATTCCTTACTTTCCTGAAGGCACAAACAAGCAGTGGGTTTAAATCTACTTCTGCATCTTCTGTTCACACAGATATTCCAGGTGAGAGCAGTACATCATAGTAGAGCTTGAACTGGTCCTTAGAGACCGAAGCTGGTACTCAGTGTGCTGACCTGATTTGTTCTGGGCTGAGCAAAAGCCAGAGGGTAGGAACCAGTATAATGTATTGGGAAGACTTCCCTGAAGAGCAAACAGTGTACCGGAAGCAGAAGGGAAGCTGCAAATAGATCCAAACTCAGTGCTAATAAACGTGGCTCCAAAACACTGGCTGCCAGTGCTGAAAACATTAAGCCCCCTTGCACATTCCAAAACTACAGAGAAGTGGAAAACCTACTTTTACTGACACTAAGGTGTCACAACCCACAGCATTTCATTGTATAAGCTTGCAAATGTGTTGTACAACACTTTAGATACACTGCACACTGTATGTCAAAATGAGGAAACTTGAAAAAAATTTAAGGCAGCTCACATTCTGCTTGTTAATTGACAGTGGGAAATTGAGTCTGTTCAGATGAACTTCATGCTCAATACTTTATCCCTTAATCCCATTGCGGCTTTTCTCCTTACTAAATAAGCAACTATTCCTCCAACATAAAGCACCCCAACCTCAGGAGATCATAGCACCTGTAAAAGATTTCAAATGGACACCCATATTTAGGTTGTAATAATATTAAACCAAGGAACCAGAGATAACCCTCTTCCCTTATACTGAAACACAGACAGCATACAGAGTAGTATCATTGGTTATAGTACTATATACTACCTTAGCAGAGCTCCCTCAGCTTTTAACTATCCTGACGCTCTTCCTGTATTTGTACTTTGCTGGACACGAGCAGGCTCACAGCTTCCTGTGTGATGGTGATAACATATGTCTGACTTTGTTGTTGGCAGCTGGAGTGAAGGGGAAGACAATGCCCTTTGACCTGTGAAAAGCAGTATAAAGCTTATCAGATCCTCTCCAGATATCACTGAAGGAAATGGGCTGGAAGAGTTGGCCCCACATAGGAAATATATATAAAAACCTGTCAGCACTAATCTTTTTGAAATGTTATTAAAAACATACTTTTGCAAATCTGAGTCCCTGCTAGACAATGCCATTTGTACAAACCAAACTGAAGTAAAAGTGAAGAGGAAGAACTACACACCACACATTAAACTTAAGTACATAGCACTCAGTCAGAAGCATCAAGACTGCTTCACTTTATGGTGCCAAAATAAACTTTTCTTCGTGATTATTTCTCTGGTCCACTTCTGAAGCGGAGCTTTAAAGGTCATGTATTGTATAAAACATTTCACACAACTTTTCCCACTAAGCAGTTCTTTTGGAGGTTTTGTTCATCTGCAAAGCCTTCTAGATGAACTGCAGAAAATTTAGACCATGGACTGACCCCCAAAAAAACCCCCACACCTAACAAAAAGTGTATTTGCAGGCTACAGTTAGGATAATGCCCTTACTGCCTTGCCAGATATTATGGGCAGCATTAGTATGCAGCACTCGTAATAGGAATCATACTGTTTTACATGTAAAAAACTGCCTACTTGATTTACCTTGCACTATATGGTTACAGAAACAATTAAACAGCACCAACATAAAAGCTGCAAAAGCAAAAAAAAAAAAATCACTTGGACATTTTTTGTATGATTGTTTAAAAAGAAATCCAAATAAAGCACTGATAGCAAACACAAGGTTGAAAAGATTATGAGCAGAGATTCAGGAAACTCAATTTTTCCTTTTGATGTGCTCACTGCACACCAGTGAAAAAGCAATTTTTCAGTATCTTCACTGACATAACAGGGAACATTTCTTGTCTTACAACTGGAGATGACTGTCAGGGGAAAAAAGAGAGAAAAAATAAAATGCATCACCCTCAAATTAAGTAACTGAAAGAAAACCCAAATCTGCAGTTGTCAGATGAAGCATGAGCAGCTGAAGTGCTTCAAAATCTTTCCATAAAAAAGATTTGTCTTCTTTTTGTTGCTCCTATACCACATCACTATACTGTATACAGGAAAATCTTGTGTTCCACACTCAGAACCCTATCCCTCTTAAACGATGGTTAAATCATTTAGAAATCATGAAATCACACTGGAGATCATGCTGATGGTGTCAATACAAGAATGTAAGCAGGAATAAATATTATTTTCCATATTAGTTAAAAGTATACTTTAAAATAACATCCAGACAAGATTATTGGCAGGATTGAACACACAATGTTCCACTGCAGATCTGCCCCAATTTATCAATGCTGTGCTCTGTTCCAGGTATCTGTCAGAACCCAAGATTCATATTTCTGGTACAGAGGAAGAATGGAAGTCGGGTTTTCTGATATTGAGTCTGTGTTGGTTTTTTCCCTGTATTTATAGCTTTTGAAATTATGTGAAAAAAATGCAGCTGGCTGATGTCTGACAGAGATCTGTACCCATGTGGCTTTACCCAGAAACTACAGTTTCTGGAGCTCACAGAAGTCAGTGTTCTATTGAACAAGTTCAAATCCCAAACCCATGACTATTGCTTAATGATTATGAGTAAACCACACAGCAACTGATCAGGACTTCACTGTCAATAAATACTGTCACTGTCAATATATACTGAGAGCCCTGAACTCCCACTCCTTAAAAGGCAGATCAGCCTAAGAAGACAAGGCAGGGAAGGGGGGAAAGAAAACATTCCCAGTAGAAAACTGAGGCACTGAGTGGTTTTGCTCAAGGTCACTCAGGAAGCCTTTAAAAGAACTCGGATGGACAGCTTTCCTCATTCCTAGTCTTCCACCCTACTTTTTAAGTCTCACAATAGTTAAGGTTTTTACCACTAAGCTAGTATCTCTCACAGGAGTTATATCTTCTATTTTCATGATTTGCAAATTTCAGAAATCTTAGGATTACATATCTGGTCTCTACTTGCTCATTTTTTGCTTAACTGTGTTTAATATAGAGACTTTATAAAAATTAAAAAAAAAAAAAAACCAAAACCAAAAACAAAATAAAACACACAAAAAAAAAAAAAAAAAAAAAAAAAAAAAAAAAAACAACAAACTGACACTAGACTACACAATGTGCACAGACCAGTATATAAAGTGGCAAGATAAAAAAAATCACCTTCCTGCCCTCTGACCCAATGAATCTTGACAAGAGAGGGGAAGAGTTCCCTTTCCTGTATTATTTCACACAGCTTGAATTCTGGAAATCAGAGACTTCCCAAGTATACAGAACATGGAGATTTGACCTTCCACAGGGATGGGAATTGAAATTTTCTTCAACTTTCCATTTCAAAATTAAATGCAGAACCATGCTCCAGCCGTATTTAAAACTGCAATCCATGAGGGCAAAATAATCCCCCACTGGCTGGACACTCCACAGGACCAGTTTAGAGAGATGAAGACAGATGGATGATGCCACCCTGCTGTACCTCCTACACAGCCAACAAATCTTAAGAGTTCAAGAAGCTTTTGTACACTGGCACTGAAGATGAAGATCTCATTGCCTTAAAATATAATAAACCAAATTAAGAGGCACGGACCATCTCAAAGAACACTTGAAAAGCAAAGCATAATGTTACTTCTTTTAAACAGTTATTTCTAAAGGCCATTAATACAGCAGAGTTGTGCCACACAGCATAAGGGTTCCCATACTAAGAATACACTATTTAAGCCTCTAGGCATGTTGGCAAAGATCTCTACAGGCTGATCTGCTCCAATGGGGAATAAAACACAGTCATTTTCCATTCTGTAATGTTATATAAGGGGACGAGGGTTGAGAACATTTGCACTCCAAGGCCAGTAAGCCAGACAGAATGAAAAGTGAATAAATACAAGACCAGCACTAGAACAGGAATAGTTCAAAAGGCAAACAGTTTGTAAGAGCAAATTGATACATCTTGTGTCATATGCCATGTAACTTTTTAACTACCAAAGGGTCATGGGTTACATATAATAACCAAAAAGAGCAATATTCCCCATTTTCTGACTAGAAGGACTCCCTATACCATGACCTGGGAAAAACAAGTCCAATGCAGCTCTTAATCTGTAACATTTACTGCAACAGGTTTTTTTCTGAAGCACTTTCTCTGAGGAAGTTCAGCAAAATCTGTAACTTAGTCCTTTATATATACTTGTAATCCTATCCTTCCGAAGTTGAGCAAGGTACATGCATTGCTACATACCTTTCTCAAGCATTAAGAATTGTATAAATCACAAAACTGTGCATTGTTCTTAGCTACTCTTAGAATTCTTCTTCCATCAGAGCAGATACTATACATTTCTGAAAGGTCTTTAACTCTAAAACCTCTTATGACTAGTGGGAGAGGAGGGAGGGATGGAGTGAAATACAATTTTTTATTTACTAAAGCATCTTTCAGGAGAGATGACACAGGAGTGAAGACAAAGAAAAGGACATGAAAAAGCTGATCTAAGAGAATTCATAAAAAATCCATAATATCCAGCTAAAAGTTACAGCCTGAGGACATTGCTTAAGAATGCTGCACCTAGGGATGTTGTCTACTGGTCCTCTTTCAGCTCCCCTCCCTTTATCCTCGTTCTGCTAGAAGAATTAGTTTTAAGATGAATTAAAATTATACGAAAGAATAAACTCCAAAGGATTATTTGACACACCACATACGTAAAAACAGCCATATCAATCCTTCCAGTCTGATGTGACCACTTGAGCTGACTCAAGTCACCCCTGTGAGCATCTCACCTGAGTTGTGTCTGTATCAAATGCCCCTGCAGTTGGTGCCTTTCCCTCACCCATTCTTTCTCCCTCAGGCCCCAGGGTACCAGCTGTTTGTTTCATGAGCCAAGCATTCAAAAACCCTTCTGTCTAACCTTGTTCTCACCTCTGCACTGATCTGGATCCTGCAGCTAGATCAGCTTTTCTTCACCAGCACTTTTCCTTCACCATCTGTCACGGTGAGGGGGTGATTATCCCTTTTGGCATGGCACAGCACCAGGGCCATATTCCTGCTGCCCTCCTGGAACCTCATCCCACTTCCCACAGCAACCCCAAGCCCCCAAGCTGAACCTTCCTGCCTGTCTGGGAGCTTTGCCCCCTCTCTGTCACATCCCAGCAGGACTCGTCCCTCCAGCAATGAAAAAGCACTTTGGAGAAGCCGAGAATAGGGTAAAAAAGAATTTATTATGCCTTAAAAAAAAACATATGGAACTTAAGCCTCCATTACCACATTACAATATAATCACAGAATGGGCTGGAATGGAAGGGACCTTAAAGATCATCTCGTTCCAACCCTTGCCACAGGCAGGGACACCTTCCAACATCCCAGTTTGCTCCAAGCCCCATCCAACCTGGCCATGGACACTTCCAGGGATGGGGCAGCCACAGCTTCTCTGGGCAGCTTGTGCCAGGACCTCACACCTTTTACAGGGAAGAATTTTTTCCTAATATTATATACACAATACAGAATTTCCCTAGTATTTTCTATATATATTATAATAAGCATTCTGATATATCTACATATAAAATATTTATATGTATCTATATATATTCTATATCCAGTAAAAACCACATCAAGGACTCTTCTATTTACCAAAAGACTCGTAACTCCGAACTGTTTGAAGACTTGTTACAGGTATTGAACACGAAGTGAGACCCAGTGCGGTCTCCGAGGCCACAAGGGGTGCAACATCCCCCTCTGGTGGCCGCGCCAGGGGCCCCGCCCGCCCCCGGCAGGTGATACTGAGGCTGCTGTGCTTTGGAAAAGCTCGTCATGAACGGCGTGGTTCGAGTGCGTGGGGAGGGCAGCGAGGGGAGAGCGCGGCGGGGCCGCCGCTCGGGAAGGTGCGGGGAGGGGGGACCGGGGTGGCGCTGCCATGGAGAGCGCGCCGGGATGTGCGGGGCGGGATGATGCACATTCCCCCCCGGGAATGCCGGGGGTGCGAATCACACAATCGAAGAGGCTGGAAAAGGCCTCCGGGATCATCGAGAGCAGCACCACGGCAACCAGCCCAGGGCACCGAGCGCCACGGCCAGTCTCTCCTTAAACACCTCCAGGAACCGTGATTGCGCCACCTCCCTGGGCAGCCCAGGGAGATAGATGTCTGAACTCCCTTTCTGGGAAGAAATTCCTCCTAACGTCCAACCTAAACTTCCCCTGACAGTGCCCTCTTGTCCTGCAGTCTGGGAGCAGAGCTCGGTCCCGCCTGTCAGGAGTTGTAGAAAGTGAGGAAAAGAGATAAAAGAGTCTCCTTTTCTCCAGGATAAACACCCTCAGCTCCTCATCAAACCTGTGTTCCAGACCCTTCCCCCAGCTCCGCTGCCTTTCTCTGGACCAGAGATGTCAATATATGCCAAATACATATGTTTATGTATCAGAGCAGATGTGTTTAAGCTGGAGCAAAGACAACCCTGGTGTCTAAACCAGCCGTGAAAGACTCATCTCACACTTCAAGGAAAGCCGTGCAGGTCCCACCCCAGCCCCTGCCCGGATACACAACCTCCCGTAGAAATCAAGTGCCCCGTTCTCTCCTCACTGCCTGGCATGCATCACTTGCCTCTGGATTCAGCAGGCTGAATCAAAACCCACATCACCAAAACATTATGGGGTTTGGCCAGGTTAGTGCTTTTGGCAGCCCAAAGAGCAGGGCCAGGTGACTGAAGTAATCAGCTACAGGAATAGAAGTTAGGTGTGGGACACAGCCTTTGATTTAAATTAATTTTCAAACCAATTTAAACGTATTATACTGAATTTACTAAAAGAAGATTACTCAGCTTCTGTCATCTAATCACACAATTAATACTTCTGTAAAACTGTTTAAGACTCTTACAAGGCTGCTCCATTTAAACTGTAAAGTTAAACTAACAACATTTTACATTGACACTTTTACATATCAAATATTTTCATTATTAGTTGTAGGATACTGCAAAAAAAAAGTATCAGCTACCAAGGGATCATGAATTTAAGTGTTAGCCTTTCCTTTATAGCTTGCATGTAGAGCTAATGAAAGCCCTCCAGAACTTTTATCAAAGTTCTTTACAGATCAGTCTTGTTCCTTCTCTCCCTCTTCCACTTAATAAAACAAACAAACAAACAAACAACAAAAACAAAACGCCTAATGCCAAAAACCCCCAAACTCTGGTGGTTAAAATGTATAGCCAGGTTAGCCTTCTGACATGAGTCAGGATTTTAGGCTATTATGAGACAATTCCTCCACTGATTCCACAGACTATCCTAAGGTGGAAGGGACTGACAAGGACCACCAAAGTCCAGCTCCTGGCCCTGCCCAGGACAGCCCCAAGAATCACACCATGTGCCTGAGAGCATCATACAAACAATGTTTGCTAATGATTTGCTAGATTTCCTCTCCTAGAACTTTAGGAACTCAACACAAATAGCATAAACATCCCACAAAATAATTAGTCTGAACATCTTTAGCCAAGTACTAACAAAGCAGGTAAATATGAATCCACTTTAAAGAAGGCCACCATTCAAGAAGTTACTTCGAAAAAAAAGATTCACATACAAACCCAAACATCTTGTACTTAGCCAGAACCTTGTATTTTTCTGTCTGAAACAGACAATCTGTAGACTACTTTCTGCAGTTCTGTATTAGCAAAATAACTTTATCGGAAATCAGTGAGCTGGTTTTCATCGTAACTCATCACTAGAATTCATAACTATTTTCTGGTTATGGAATATAAGGATGGGTGGTACCAGAGCTATACCCAAACTGAGGTCGAGAGAACAGATTAATTTGCCAAAGCTGGCTCTTAGCAGAAGAATGTCTTTACTTGTATCATCTTGGTCTTGTAAGAACTTCAAGAAAGGCCTTTTTTACTAAGTGTCAGCATTTGGTTAAAAGATCAGCCTCTTGAATGAGAAGCAAAATACATTTCATTCACTAGCATCATGAATTATGCTAAGAAAATCATGTTTATTTTATTATTCCATATTTCAAAAGATGGTGCAAGGCTTAGCTCTCTGGGGTTTGAAAAGCATTTTAGGCATGTAAAGGTTTTTATTTTTGTTTAAGAGGGTCACTAGAGAGAAAAACACTAGGCCATTTAATTTTTGAAGAAATAATATTTCTAGAAGATCCTCCGTATTTGGATTATCCTTTTCCAAATAATTTAGCTACAACTTTATCATGAAGTGTAAAATGTTTGTTAGCCTAGCTCCTTATTCTTTTGATGTTTTTGTTTTTCTATTGTAATGTACCGAGTGTTTTGAGTATCACATATGACATGAATCTTTCACTGGCTTTTGCCATTTTCCAAAGTTTTTATTTTTAGACAGGAACCAAATATTTTCTTTCTTGTATCCTACTCTGATCTATGTAATAATAATTTAATTCCCCTTTTACAAATTCCACAAACCTCACATTGAATTCTATTTACTCAGCTAAAAGCTTAGTAGCTACAAAAGATACTGGGATGAGCAAAAATAGCACTATAAAATAAGGAAGTTTGATCCTCCTCTGCCTGTATACCTTGCACTGTGGCACCCTTATAGGGATAGCAGGTGCACACATATCCTGCCTTAACCTCCCTTTCTCCTATCTTTATGTAGATAAGCCCTTGCAAGTGACAATGTGGTGTGAAAAAAAAACCCAAAAAAACTCATAGTAACCAACATTAACTGAGATTTTGCAGGTTCTTTGGACTCTGCTCGTGAAGGGCAGAGACATAACCCATCACTGATGGGCATACTTACATTTTAGAAGCTAGTTTTGCTGCTACATGTCTCTAGATTTTCAGACATAGCAGCATTTCAAGTTTGAGTTGTCTCACCAACAATGAGACTGTGTCCAAGTCCCAGCTGCAGATGTTCTTTCTCTCAGGCTTTCCACAAGTCTGAATAAAAGATTTCACTTAAGCTGGTTAATTATATTTACCACACCAAAAATAGTTAGGAAACACATTCACTGAATTGTTCTCGCTGCTCTTTCCATAATTTACAAGAGGGTTCATTGTTTCCACCTCAAGTTCAATTTACCTCAATTACTTTTGCATGTGACAGAAGAGAAATAAGAAACGGGGGGCTCTTGCACAACTTTCAGAATCATCAGCCGAAGGAAGAATATTTAGAAGTTTTAACTCAGGAAATCATTCTGAAGAAGAGATACTGTGTCTTCAGGAGAAGCAAGATGCTTACCTTTTTCCATACTACCCATTATGACAAACATGAAATATCCTTTTAACAGTTTCTTTACTTCAAAAGTATTTGAAGGGCAATAAAAATATTTTGAGTAAGAGCACACAGTAATTAATACTACTAATAATGCAACAATTCACCTGAACAGTTAAGTGTACCTGGGAACTAATTCTCCTCATGTAGTTTAGGAGCTTTATTTTAAAGTACTTAATGGGTTTGCAGTGGTTAAAAAAGAATTACTCCTCAGGAAGGCTGGAAGTGAAAAAGTTATTCTGTGAAAGTAAGAAGAGCAGGAGTTTACTTGCAGGCTGCAGCTTCTCAAAGCATTACAGGAGAGATCACACAGCACATGGAAGTGCCCCCCACGGCAGGGGAGCCTTTGCAACGTGCTTCTCTGCACTCCAGCAGGGTTTCTAAATGATGGTGAAAACAACCAAATGTGGCTTTTGTGAAACACAGAAAAGGAAAAGGCTTGAGAAATGTTATATATAAGAGCAGCATATCACATGCTGAAGTTTAGCTTAAGCTCTTCTATATCACAAAGATGTCTTGTTCTTCACCCTGGATTTAAAGACTTGGATACTATTTGTAGTTGGAATTGATGCTTCTGACTTAGGCACTGTGCAGACATACAGAAATAATCTTTTACTTGTTCTTAGAGTCTCTAAGTGACAAAAAAATCTCTAAATGAAAGAGTGGAGGAGAGATAACACATAAGAACAAAACCTGAAGTAATATTCCTCTCTGTGTATCCCTTTCCAATTGCAACAAAATCAATTTATGTAAGGAATTATCTTAGTTGCACTAATCAGGACTCAGGAATCAGATTTAATGTGGACACAGAAATCTTTCTTCACAGGAAATGGAACAGAGAATGTGACTGCATAAGAAGTGGTAACCTTAAGGATAGCATTCTTTGGTCATTGCAGTTATGGTGAGGAGAGAAATATACATTTTTTACTGATATTCAGAAAAAAAATGTTGAGAGATGTATGTTCTGAAATAACATACGACTTCAAAAACACTTCAATAAAAGTTATGGCACAGATAACTTTTCAAAGTTTTTATTATATTGCATAAGCTATAACATTTTACAAATCTTAGTTACATTTTCAGCAACAGATACACTGATACTGTTTTAAATACAGAGATGAAAAGACACCTCTGACAAAATATAAAAAGGTAGAAATACTTAAAACCAGGATGCCGAATATCAAGAATGTTTTACATAAACAATATCCATACTAGGGAGCTTTTGGAAATGACTGCCAAGGTAATGAAGTGTTCGTTGAATCTAAGGCTCCAAAATGCAAGGTGGTGAGCACAGTCATTGCCATCAGTTCACCTGCCATGCAACACCAGAGCCAGGCTTTGTATGAACTCCATGCTCTAATGAGCACTAAAAACTCCTTTCTACACAATAACATGTAAAAATATTACTGTTCTAACATGGACTGAAGTGCAACAAGTGCTTCAAAGGAACTAAATAATCTAACTGGGGAATAAAGTACCAGGACATTTTGGGGAGAGGGAATATAGGAATGTTCGGTAAGTCTTAACTGACTGGAAAAAAAATCTTTTGGTAAAACAGTTTTCAAGCTTAGAGTGCTAATAAGAAAATTAATGACACAGTTTTCCTGCCAGCCTTGAAAAAAAAAAAAAATCTGAAGCTTTTTTTTGTGTGTGTAATCAGAACACAGTACTGCTTTTAGAGGAAAATGAAGCTCAGATTCATTTAACCCCCCTTTCATGTAAATTTTTTAACACAAATGTAGCTGCCTACTGTTAGAACTGTGGCACAAATTAGTGCAAACTACTACAAAAGAATACTCATTTTAACTCTGTAGGCATAGTCCTGTGTTTAGCATAATTGTACTGAATTAAAAAAAAAATTTAAAAAACAGAAGCTTAGGTTATATAAACGATGCAGGTTAGGCTCCAAATTGAGATAAAAATTGGTTCTAGAAAATAACAATTAAGAACCCATTTCCACACACTTTCTGCTGCTACTGGCAAGGAAGGTCAGCAGCTGAAAAAAGGGTTTTTATCATTATAATAGCTTTTATATATAAACATATATTAATTTCATTTTTGAAGCTAAAATCCCAGTTTCATACCTGTAAGTCCAGTGACTTCAAGATGCTTACCGTTGATGTATGAAGTTCAATCAAATCCCATATGTGCATTTTAAAAAGATACTACTATTCAAATTGCTAAAGATATATATTTTTTTAATTTATTTTCAAACATAAAATACAAAAACTAGGGTTTACAACAATTACCATCATCATCAACATGCAAGAGTCAATGTTCCAACATAAAAAACACTAGATCTGCCTTTTAAAATATTATAAAAGCTACATAATTGTGTGAATTGAGGGGTTTTGGCTAACAGAAAAAAAACCATAATGTGCTTTTCAGTCAGGTGTCCCACTGATAAAATAAGTCTGATGAAAGAGAAAGGCACTTCAGCAGGCTAATTTATTTTCAGTTCTTCCTAATATGCAGTACTAGACAACGGATATAGTGTACTGCCTTTTCATCTGCACAGTGTTAGATCAGCAGTGTTGTGAACCTGTTCCACTTTTTAACTAACAAGAAGAGTTTAGACTGGTGCCCATTCATTTCATCCTCTTTGGTACAAATTACTGCATAAAAACAAAGTAGACAACTAAACATTCCTACATCCTGAATTATTTTTGGTGTGCCATCTCTAGCCCTATGTTGGCAAGTAATGTCCCTAAGCATCACATAATTTTTGCTTTCCAGTTTAAAACATACTGGCCTTTTCTATCTTCTGACAGTACTATAAAGATTTTTCCTGTTAATCAACTGGAATTTTTAAGTGATTCACCCACATTTTTTTTTAAAATTCTATAATATCTAGCATTTTATAAGAATCTGAAAAATACTGTCAATTAGCTTATTCTAAGTCAATATCCAAACTAATGTGCATACAGCTGCACACTCTTCAGCCTGATCACTTCCTTTAACTTATGTTACATCCAAGTACTGGCCTAAGCCACGTGAGTAAATTAGCAGAAACAAGCCTTGGCTATAACTCCACTAATAACCTCTTCAGTAACAGGTAAGATCTGGAACCTGTATGTCTTCTGCAAGAACCACCTCAACATCATGTATCATAATCATGGTGGGGAAACTTTCCTGAAGTTTATTAACTGATTTTCACCTTAAACATATGACCAAATTTGGTCCTGAGTGTTCTGCATCTACCTGATACCTTGCACTCAAAAGTGCATGTACCTCTATGTGGGCTTTTCTTGTGCAGGAGCTGACAGCTCAAGAAGGCCTTGGGAAGAACAGAGACATAATTCTTGCAAACATTTGTGTTCTTCAAAATGAATTGATTCCCCTGAAGCACAAATGCACATCGGTTTGCAAACCAGCATCAGAAAGAAGCTACAGGCTTTCCAATTTTCCCACTCATTCCCCTTTCCTTAGGGGGGTCTCACAGATATGGCCCATTTCTCATTCTCAAAGTAATCAACCTCCCAATTCAAAGTAGTCAAAACCTCTGAATGTTTCCCTGGCCTTTCCAAGAGCTGTGTGCCAAGAATCCTTGCTAATTTTTGTATAATTCTAGCATCAGCATTTTAACATTGTTAGTGCTGCAATATGAGCCAACAGAAAAAAGAATTAAATTCAGTGATTCCTATAAATTCATATGTTGAAGTCATATATAGATATACAGAAATGCATTAGTTTGACCACAAAGACAAATTTCATTGTAACATTCTGTCTTTTCCACATGTTACGCATCCTGACTGGTTATCTGTGGAATTAAAAATTTTAGAGCTCAGTGTAGTCAAACTCCTTTTTTTTAATGATCTAAAGCCAATGAGAATTCTAGTCACTAATAGGTAATACAGGCTTTTCCAGTGCAAAAATTCCAACGTGCAGCTGGAACATGAAGACCTGAATAATACATTCTGTAAATACTGAATATAAATTATAATAGTAATCATTTTAGAGTGGGATTTCCAATCCTTTTTCTTTGATGACCAGATATCCTGGCACAGAACAAAAACAATGGAGTGCCAAACTTCCTTCCTTTGAACTCACATAAATAAAGCCATTTACAGTAGTCCACATTTTTTAATGATAAAAGTGAATTTCAGAATTTGAGAAATTAGGCCTTTTTGGTGTATACAATGAAAAAATGCATTTTAAAAAGTCTGAAATTTCAAGTAAAGACACATCAATTTAATATTAACTCCACAAAACCATTTGCCTGTCAGGGAATGTGCTATGTTCAACAGAATACATAACAGTCTCTTTTTGAAAAGGGAGCCATCAGAACTGATGCAACTATGCAAACAGGGCAATACTGAACCTCAAAATCATAGCAGCTTTCACAAGAAACGTGCATATATAAAGTGATTCCTTTTAACGTATATAACAAAGCAAAGGATGAAAATATCAGTATCTGGGGCTAGAGAGTCATACATAAAATCCAGTGGAACTGCATATAAAAAAAACCAAAAACCTATTGTGAAAATGTATTTAGTACAGGACAACTGAATTCCAGTTACCTAAAAAGAGAACCAAGTCATCTTCTCCTCTGAAGTAAATGAACTGCATAAATAAACCAGATTCTTTTGGCCAATTTAATTACAGACTTACTTACACACCTAACTCGAACTTATGTCACATTTTCATACTTGGAAATCAAAAGGAACATTTTCATGAAGCAACTACACACCAGAATTTGGACTGATGCATGACTAGTACCATCCTGGTTACCTTCCATATTCTTCTAGAAACAACACCAGACCACTTGACAATCCCAACACAACAGACATATTTCACAGTAACATTTCCTGAGTAAATATTCCCAGAAGCCCAGCTGCATAGGATACTTCCCAACTCTTGAGTGTACTACAGGGCAGATAACCAAGCACACCTCACCCCGCAATTCACATAAAGGCATTGCATGTTTGGGTCTTGGTACAAAACCTTAACCAAGCTCTAAGGGAAATACTTATAAAGCTTTTTTAGGATGATTTAGAATCAAACTGCCAAAGCCAAAATGCTGGAACTTATTTCATCAGGGAAACAGCTTCAAAGCCACAGAAATATATTCTGTATACTATATGAAGCACATTAAGGGATGCATCTACTTTTCTGTTAGCCAAAGTTGAAATCGTCACTTTGACAAGATGAACGTTAAAAATAAAGATTATTCTGATGGCCTTTCCTTCCTCTATACATATCTTAGTTACAATTCATGCATTCATGACTTTTGGTAAATTTAACTCTAAGATGAGTCATAAGTAGTATTTATATTGCATTATAGACCAAATTTTGCGATCTGCTATGTCATGCTCATAACCCTCCCCCCCAACTTTTAAAGCCTGTTTAACTCTTCTGCAAACCCAGACAAAAGCAGCGCAGGCTGACAAAATGTAGGCACATAAACCTCCAATGATCCTCCATTGTTTTAAACATAACATAAAAAGCAATGGCGCCCAACTTTCCTGCTAAAGAAACTATTTCAAAGGCATAGTTTGTCTAAACTTGCACATTTTTTGATCATAGGCCAAACTCTCACTTATAAATAAGCAGGGATTCAAGAGTATGTTGCAGAGCACAGCTGGCCCAACAGTATGCAGATTTTGACTGACAAAGAAGCCAAAACAAGACGCTGGGATCAGCAGTAGCTGCAGCTTCAAATGCTACCAGAACCAGTCCTTTTCTGCTGGACGTGGACACTTCGCAGCAGATTCCAGTCTTCAACGTCCGTGGTTCATAACAAAGAAGACGGGCAACATCTTAAGACAGCTGGTGTACTTCCCCCTTCCGCCACTGCTGTATGGAATTGCACATGGATGGGCACACAGGGAGGGCAGGAATGCCACAGAGCTCCGCTGATAAATCCAACAGAGCTCATCTGCTGGTGTCGTGGGACCAATGGATGGAACATTTTACATTATACAAAGAAGTAGTAACAGATCCCTAGAAAAGTTTACATATAAAATACTGTACAGATGGTCACATGGACTGGGAACAAGGCTGAGGAATGGCTTTAACTAGGCTACCAATGCATTAGCAACAAGTACAAAAAAATTAAAATACGTGCCTACATTTCTCACTGTGCATTCCCAGAGGTCTATCCAAGAATGACAGGCTAATTAAAATGTGGGCCTTCTCCATACTGTCAGTAAAATTAGGAATTGGAAAATTTTAATAACAGCATTTCCCTGTATTCAATTCACATGAATATCAATTGCCCACTTGAAGTTAAGTAACTCAATCTGTATGTTAAAAAATTGAAACTTTTCTTGATACTAAAAAACAACATTTTCCTTGTAAACCCAACACTGCAGAATTACAGAAGCAGCCAAGAGGTCAAAAACCAGCAGGGAGAGCAACACCACAAAGCACATTGTGTTTTAATTTATAGGAATAAGCGGCCTCTCCTCTCTTTTCTTCCAGATATTGGGTTTGCTATCTCTTCGTGGGAGAGATGGTCTATCCCTTTTTTTAGCAGAAAGGATACCAGATTCATGACTTCCTGATACAGGTTTTTTTCTCAGACCTTCCTCATCATGCTGTTCTATGACTGGCCCATTGCCTCCTTCCATAATGTGCCTCACAGCCTGGTCCTCTGGAGTGCAAACAGTGGTCCCACTTTCACTGCTACTCAGATCCAGATCTTCCAAGTAAAGAATCTTAGAATGTGGCATACTTTTAATGAAAGTTTTCTCTCTCTCCAGTTTCCTGCTAGGATGATGCTCATTCATGTCCACACCAGAGTCCAGACTGGTATCATTACTCTCTGTTTTTTTCCCCTTTTTCAGATCTATGAAAGAATGCCTCACTTGAGCAATTGGCTTTCCATCCAAGGACACAAACCATGCTCGAGGGTGCGGAGATGGTTTTCCTTTGGAGAGTTCCAGTAACGTTTGTTCTGAAATACCTTGAAGTTCAGATGAGAAGGGAGTCATGACAACCGCTTCATTCAATGTCCCAGGAACAGAGACAGATTCCAGTAAGCTGTTGGTGTATCGGCCCCAGTTGGATGTTTGCGAAGGCAGGCCTTCTTCACTGTCGAGGGTACTGTTCTCATCCCTGCAGACAGAAGGCTGTGGGTGGGAGTGCATGGGCATTTTCGGGAGTGTCTGCATGTAAGTGTCGCGGTTCATGGGCTCTATCATGGGACCGTACAGCAACTGCCCTTTCCTTGGCAAAGTCGCTGACTTCGCAGGATGCAGCTGTTCTGGGGAGTGGAAAAGGTCAGAGGTCTGAAGAATAGCAATAGGTTGATTATAAATATGCATGAGATGTTCTGGGATGTGGGAAAGCCCATACATCTCCTCTTTCACTGAAAGGTATCTATTTTGGTCTGGAATGTCCCTGGGAGCCTGGGAGATAGTACTGTTACCATACTTCGGCTGCTGTAAGAGCCTCACTCCTGCATTAGGCTCCAATGAATGGGCTGAACTTCTTGACTGACCAGTCTGACAGGATGACTGATAAGAAGCATCCTCAGTGTAGATTTTAAAATTGTCTCGTGATTTTCCATCTTCTGTGTCTACGGACATCCTTCTTGGAGGGCTGTATGAGGGAATCTTCGGTGTGTATAACTGCGAGTTATCCTCCAACTTTAAAGAGCCTTTGACAGCATTGATGTGGTTTATGTGAGTTGTTGATGTTGTCTGGTCTTTTTTTATGACTTCCAGCTTAGTTGTATTTTTTTCCTTCTTTTGTGTCCGACGACATTTATCCCTACACAAAAGAGATGCAAAGTGACTGTAGAGCTTACTAGAAAATAATAGACTGTTGACTACCAAAGCTGAAGATTAGATATTGATTAAGAAGTTACAGTGTAATGTGACATCGCAAACTTAGAATGAATTGTGTAATAGTAGCAATTTTTGATGAAACATTAGGCTACACATTACAATTTAGCTAAGGAAACAAGTCTCAACTTAGAAAGACTCTTTATCAACCTTAAATTCCATTGCTGATGAGCTTACTAGAGCTTCTCTTTTTGCTTACCTGCAGTAACAAAGAAGAACAGCAAAAAATCCGATGATAATGACAACAGTACCTCCCAGTATGGCCGTAAGGAACACGGTGTGATAGGCTGTTATGTCCTTGGAAACTGCACTAATAATGGATTCTAGATTGTCAAACAAAACCAAGCAAGAGTTAGTTCTCAAAAACAAGTAATTCCACTTGATGTGCAGAGCTGTAGCTAATAAACTGAAGTGTACTTTTCCAGTGATTTTGAGTTCCATTGGCACTATGTTTATCCTTCCCTTTTCACCTTGCTATTTCAGCAAACTAGAAAATATACATGGTTACCATATAATGCATTTTCAAAGGTTCACCTCAAGTACTACAGCCTGTATGACATCTACTTGATTCCAGGCAAATTACATTTGTATTAATTGTCCAAACTGACTTAGAAAAATGTTCGACATTTTCTGTTTAGCACTCTGTCAAAGTGCTGTTTTTAAAATTACACATACTATTTCTCTGATAGATCCTTTCATAAGAATTTTTAAAATATGCCACAAGTCTACGTAAAATGGGACTGTTTTATCCAATACTAAATTTTGTTGTTGTATTTCCTCCTGTCAAACATGATTCTCAACAGCAAGGGATACAGTCCTGATAATTTTTAGATTTCCCTAGTCACAGTTCCCTTTCAGGCTTCTCCCAAAAAGGTGGCAATAGTATAGACACAGAAGTTCAGATACAGTCCACACCTTCTCCCCTACAGCATCCCAAGTTCTAGGAAACAGTTACATGCAAAGGCACACTATCAGGATTCCAGAAACTGTTATGCAGCTGGTCAAGTTGCGTGTCACTTCTCCCTTTCTGTTGTTAAATAAAGCAATCGAGCTGACAGCTTTATGATACGTGGGTACTGGGGCTATCCAGCAATTGCTCGGGCAGTCGCTGCAGTACCTCTCGTTCCAGGCAGTGGAGCTGCTATCCAGTAGCCCAAGTGCTGAGCAGTGTATGTCCATACCAGCTGACCATCTGCTTCCTTTACCATTCCCAGCCCACGGTTCACCCAAGCACCTGCAAAAAGAAGAAGGACAAAATATTGCATGTGCCATACAGAATTCTTTCATACCTCAAACCATTGACAATCAAGCTATTAACAAAAATACACGAGGTCACGAGAAAAACTGAAACTTCTGACCTAGACACTATTTATTACACAGCTTTAGCTAAACATGCAAACTTTCTCGGCTCCCAGTTTCATTGCAAGTATCCCTCTGTGGCCATTTACCTTGAAACAAAGCATCGACATTACTCATCAGAAGTAAAGTTAATATAATTCATTTTCCATTAATAGATGTCTTTCACAGATATGCACACAAATAATTTGAAAAAATCCTATTATAATGAGCTTAAAGCTAAAATTCCATTATATGAGTATAAAGGCCAAGACTTAAAAAAATGAAGGAGCAGGTAACTGAAGCATTTGAATGTTTAACAAGTTTAACATTAGCTAGCAGACCTTTGTGGGAAACCATTTTAATTCTAATAAGCCATCATAGGATAAACAATGCTTGTCTTGAATGTTTGTCTCCTCCTCCCTGCCCCAAGGCAGTAACAGCTCAGTTAGCCCAAGGAAGGGCTTTTGTTAGGACACAGATTCCACACCATCTGTTTGGCCACACAAAGGACAGGTATTATGGTATGCCAGCTTCTACAATTAAAAAAGTATCCCTTAGAGGAGACAGAATTATATTTAACTCACTTGAACACATTTACTGTGGACCATCTGTGAAATTCCAAGGACATAAAACAACCTCATATAAACAACCTTACATTTTCAACCTGCAAATACTGAGAGGGAGAGAGAACCACCAGCTTTTTTAAAAGAACAATAGCCACAGCATCAAAATGGTATAACTCGTATAAGCTGGAGCTTATATGAACTTCAATTCAATTTTCTTCCAGGACCCTTCTTTCAGCAAAGCAAGAAGTAAATATCTGCCAGACAGGATAGAAAGATGGGAACTGACACCTGTCACAGATACACAGACAAACACAGAAAATCTCATTCGGCAGTAAAACATGCAGCCTTCTCCTGGTGTTTGGGATGGCTGGCAGAGGGGAAGATCAACAACTACCTGGAGCCCTGAAAGTGCTGGTTTCTCAGCTACCTGAGAAACCTCCTGTCCAGAGTTGGGAGCAAGACCAGCTGGAAAAGTCTTAGATCCCCAACTTTCTCATGGAGGCAGCAACAGGTCCTCAAATTCTCTGTCCTTTCAACTATGGGACAAGAGGACCCTACACTGCACTACCGTTGTTTTATAAGTACAGAGAGTGGGCTACTTATAGGCAGATAAAAAACAACATAAAACACCACATATAAGAAGTAAAAAAATTTTCAAGGTCTCCAGAAGTTCTGTCTTGACTGATCAAATCTGTTATTAGTTATACAATCTTTGCTGTCCTCTTCAGTAAATTACATCTCCCTCAATATACTCCACAGAAAATAGTAGGTATTAAGGAAAACACTGAAATGTGACTTATGAGTAAGCCCATTTTCTCTATGATTTACTGCCATTCAAACAGAAGGATATAATCCTCGATTTAATGTTACAATGAAAGCTTTCTGGTTTTTGTAATTCTATTAAAATCCACAAAGTACTTTTAGCACTAATGCAACAAAATATTTAGAAATAAGGAAGTCACATGCACTATACATCAACAAATTCTGCATTCACAGGAGCTGGAATATAATTACCAAAGCACATCTTCCAGGAATACTCTCAGTACTACTACACTTGGACTAACCCCAGGGAGCACTACACAAGCAGATCTGTGAGAGCAGCTTCTATCTTTCTCCTGGTGTACATGTATCAGCCCACACCACATCACACACAAACCTGTTCCCTTGCCACTACCAGTACTGACATGGTAGCTCTGATTACCACCACAACACATTACCCAAGGACTTCAGAGCTTAGAAGTGTGTCAGTGTCCTGCTGGGGACATCCTGCATGCAGCATCTTGGATACCAGATGCTCATTATTCAGTGCAGCAGGAGCTCTGCATTCAGCTCAGGTGGGGGCCTAATGTTACTTAAGGATGCTCTGGAATGCTTCCTGGGGAGCTGAGGTGTCCTCAGTCTCCAGAACCTGGGATAAATCATGTCTTGCTCAGTTACCTTTGAAATAAATGTCACTTTGCACATGTCAAATCAAAGGTAAAAACTAAATAAATGTATTTAGATATAAAAATCCAGAACAGTGAACACAATTGAAAATTTTCACCATAGAGAATAGGAAAGGGAAGAAAAAGTAGGAAAGAGTTATGCCTCAGAAGTTTCTCTCCTTTTTCACAGTCCTCCTTGCCATCTCCTCAGCAAGCAGCAGCAAAAGCTCCATGTGAACAAACCTCAGTGCGCATTCCTTACAAAGAGTTTACCTTTATGGAACCTCTGTCAAAGTACACCCCACTGGAGAATTAAAAAACAACTCATTCGGTTTTTCTGCATCAGCAGACCATGCTCCTGCTCATGCCCTACCCCCAAGGCCAAAATGCCTAAGTAGGGATGGTGAATAGGCCCCTCAACACACCTTACTCTAATTTATACTCTAACCTGACCCTGTGCCAAGTTGATCCAGTTCTGTCAACTTTTTGTTTTAATAACATTGTTGACTTAGCTTTGTTTAGGAAGTTAAAACAACTCAGCATAGATCCAGATGAGCATAGGAGCTGGCAAAAGTGGTTGTGGCAGCAAGAAATTAAACCCTCTTGTGCTATTTTACCACGTCAGACTAAAATCCTTCCTTCGATGAAAAATGCCATCTCATAGCACCAGTTGCCCCTCTGAAGTCTTCTAAGTGTATAGACATTTAACCTTCTACACCAAAGCTTATCCTATTGACTCTTCCCACAAGACAGCCTAGTCAATTTATTATTAGCATGTTCTGAACTCAAATTCACATTCTTTAGTTGTTTTTTATTAGGATGCTCAGTTTCTTTCTTGAACATGTAAACAGTGCTTTGTTAAAGTTGGTATCCTTCCAACAGCTGAACAAAAGCTTTTTGCCTTAGTAAGGAGTAAGACACAGCTCTTCACTCCCTTGCTTTTTTCAAGACCAAGTGAGATGACAAGTACAAGGTAAAAAGTAATCAGGACACCAATGCACACACACCTAATACAGGACATCTAAATGGGTTAAGTGTACATAGCTCATTACTCACTCTTGACTAAAATTAGACATGAAGGGATGCCAAAAGGTTTAGAATGACTAATCCCCAGCCTCTTCTTTGCATTCACACTATATTGTTCCCTTTGATAACTCTTATTTCCCCTTCATTTCACTTTCTCAATTGCTTTTGTTAACTGAAGTAACATCTATTCCATTTCTAACGTCAAAAGATCTTTAGAGCTACACTCTAGGAAACAAAGCATCCAAACCTTCAATTCTGATTTGTTTTCTTTAAGAAGACATTCACAAAATTAGCAGGCTTAAAATTTAACACCACCTAAAATATATGTTCCATGAATGCTTAGCCTCCTATGCAAACAAAAATCCAGTATATTAAAATTTGGGCAATAGGAATGCTAATGAATTCTACCAAAGTTTTTTGAACTACTGAAAGCATGGAAATACCTTTGAACAATTCAAGTTAATCCGTTCAAAAAAAAAAAACAGAACCTCTCAAAAAACTTGTGACCATTGACCACCACCTCATATATTAGTGCCATCACTGTTCCGTGCCCCACAGTGTCACGTGCTCAAAACTACAGGTATGTGTTAGAAGGCAGAATAACAGATAACTCAGTCCACTCACCAGTTTTCATATCAAATGTCCATGCAGGTACAGCATCTCCTGATTTCACAGTAGTTGTGGGGAGAGGCAGTGTAATCTGAATGGGACCATTTACTTTCAGTTCTTTCCCAGTCAAAAGAACGTTTACACATATGGCAGCAAGAGGGCTTAATTCCATGCTTTTAAAACCTGGATGCAAAAAATTTCTTGTCTGTAATTCTCCATTTATAGTTTATTTAAAAAAAAAAAATAAAAATTCAGAATTAACAATCTATCCTCATTGTAACTAAACTTAAGTCCTCCTCCACATCTAGCTAAGGAATCAGCTGTCAGCAAGTCAGTCAAATAAAAATCAACTTTTCTTTCAGACTTCTAAAATCTTCTGATTAAAATAAAACACAGTCATTTCCATACCAATGCTGCAAGAGAAACAGACTTGTGACGTGGAGGGTCAATGCTGACGGTAAAACTAACGATGAAACAGAACATGGTTTGGAGGTGGGGTAAGGAGGGTTTTCCCCTTTAGATAATCAGATTACAAAGCAGTTACCTTGTGTGAAATATAGATAATACAAGAATGTTTTTATAATCGCTATGTACGTAACACTGAATCAAAGTGAAGACGTGCAAACTTTCCTGTAAAGATGAAGTTTCCAGTTTGGCAGTTATAATTAACTGAATAGTTAATCACGAGGCTTGTCAAAGCACTCAAAAGGAAATGTTTCTTATACAAAGCTTTACAATGCAGTCTCAACGTTTGTTTTCCTTTCACCAGTTTGCAAATACTTCAGAATGCACAATATGACAGGATGGTGAAAGAAGCTAAAACAGAATTAGTAAGTAGCAGAATAATGTTAAATCCATGCAAGCTGTTCCAAGCTGATTGTGAGAAAACTCGTGGCACATCAGATATCAATTAGCTTCCACCTGCCCTAAAAGGAAGCCTATTCCTCTAGGAGTATATGAATAATTTAAAACACATGCCAGACAGATTGAAAGGAAAACTCAAAGAGGAGAAACGTTGCTTATTCTCTTATGCTTCTTTCCTTCTGCTTTCCATTTAAAGAGATGAAATATAGGCAACAAAGATTTTAAAATATGTAAGTCAAAATATCAGTCTATATGATGAATTTAATTCAATTAATATTAATGAAGAGAGCACGATAAGTTCAAATAAGCCATGTAGTGGCCTCTTCATACAGTGCGAAGAATTTAAGAGCCTCATGGCTTCAGATCCACTGGGAATACAAAGAAAAGAACAAAAGAAGGATGAAACTGCACACAGTACAACCTACCAGAAGCTACTGTATTTATGCGAATTAGACAGCTATCTGATAGAATGACAAACACTAAAAAATCCAGTGGTATAAAAGCAGAGTTATGACTCATGAAACCATGTACTGCTTCTCCAGTGAAACAGATGCACACAAAACATTAGTAAAATTGTGCTCTGTACACATAGTGACCACTTGGTCCCACACAGGCTTGTACAGATTGACTGTCTATGGGCCAAAGAAGAGATTCCATATGATCTTTGTGCTGGGAGTAAAGCTCCTGGAACCAATCACTCCAGTGAAAATGCAGAAAACCCCACAGATGCTGCAGTTTCACTGATTTCTTTAGGTTCATCTAGGTTACATTGATTTTTAAGGTGTTTTACTAAACAAATTCTACAGTCTCATGAAATGTTGAACATATCTATATATTAAAAGCAGACATGAAACAAAATAGTGACATTGCTTACTCACTTAATGTGTTTATAGTGTACTCCTATGGAACAAAACTGTGATATAATACAATGGAAGCAGGTTCAGGCCCTTTTAAATTAAGTATATATTTTTCTGAAACACTGTACACTCATGTGCCTTGTAATTTGAATATTTCTTCTTTTTAAAAAAATCTTTAACAACATATTTACATACCTGATTTATTTAGAAGAATTCCTGTTGTATAGAGAAAGCTGTCCACTTTCAAAAATTGCTCCGGCACTGTCAGATACGCTGTAACATTTGTAATATGGTGATTTGCAGGAAGCTTTATTAAAAATTTCGGAAACTGAACACTTGGTTGAGATTTGGCATCTGTAAAAGAGTAATATTTTGTCTTAGCCATGGTCAAATACACCCAACAGTGTTTTTATTACTCTTCCATTTAGCATAACAACCTGTTTCCATCCATTTTCTCCATGATCTGTGCATTCTAATCTAACACTTGTCACAGCCTCCCATATAAATACATAATTAACTGAAAATCTGGCTTATTGTAGACAGGCATTATATGAGAATATGAACATGCTTAATTTTTGTTGGTGTGTGTACAGATGGTTATCACAAAGTGTTTAATTATAGTCTGCATACACTGAACTTACCAGACAGTTTTCCAGTAATTAAGACAGTATCTTCAAACAGCCATATATTAGCTTGACTTTGTGGGAATAATGAAAGTGTCACGGATGAATATACTGTGGAAAATGATAATATTTGTTACACTGCACAATCAAAAAAAAATCCTCTAAGATCCCTGATTCTGAAGGAATATTGAACTGAGCAATTAAAAAAACAGAGCACATGAAGACTAAATAAATAAGTTACCCCTGTTGTCCAGAGCAGGAACGTTAGTGTTTAGGAAGGAAGATCTCTGCTGAATGTTTGCTACAGCCTTATGCCTTCTATGGATAAACAAGTGGCTAGAATAATTACAAGTACATTTGTTTAAAAAAAAAAAAATCATATGCCTTTTTAAGAGTATGGAATAGTTAAACAGAAAAACTAGTAAGGAAATGCTTCTGAAAGGAAGCTGTTACAACAGGTTATACCTGTTAAACAGGACACAAAACATTGGCACTCAAGGAATTACTCAGGTCAACAGGTTTTTTGTCTACATGCACTGCCAGCTCTTTGCTAAATCTGGGAAAACAGCTTCTCAGAATTCACTCTGTATCACCACACAGCCTACTTAAAATGGGCTATTTTCTGTTTTATATAATAAGAATTTTGACAAGTTTAACAGATCGTTCACCCTTAGATGTGCATTGACAGGCACTGCCTCCCTTGACTGACTCCATTCCGCGCTGAGCTGACAGGAACTATCCAGACAGCTTAGGGGAGAAATTTCATTACAGGCAGATACAGTGTAATAATAGGATTGTAAAACGCTTACGCACTTGGCATTCTCGCGGTCTTCCAAGGCAAAGGTGTCAGCATGTAGCCATCCTTGTATGAGACAATGGTTAGGCTTAATCCTAATTTGTAGGGAACTTTTATTAACACTGCTCCATTGTTTCCAGTAAGAGTAGAATTTGTCTTCGTGTAGTTAACAAACACTTCTACCACTGCCTGTTGCAGGTACTGATGACTGATGATGTCATTTACTTGAACTTTTAGTGTAAAAACAGATCCTATTAACAAAGAGAAAAAACAGGAGGTCATAATACATCAGTACAGTCCTAGAGTTCATGTCTTTGCTATTCATTCACTGTGCAGTAGATCTCTATCTCTGGCCAAAATCAAGGATAACCTTGCTGTTATATACCACAGGGAAAAGGAAGCAAAAAAACTTAAGATGGGGCACAAAATTGTCAAAAAGTGTTTATCAAACTCAGCAAATATAACACCTAACCAGTTAAACAACAACAACAACACACACACACACACACACAACAAAAAGGCAAAACCAAACAAAAATTCTTTCCCTTTTGTTTAACCTTGAACAATGCTTCTGTGACAATGTGAGATTTAATGTCCTCTGCAATATCACACTGATAATACAGATGGTCTTGTTATCCAAGTGAAACCTTTGGTTTGGGTCGCACATTCAAAGATGCACCTTAAGTTTCTGAAAACAGGAACCTAATGTGTACAGCCAGCGTGATAACACATTTATATTTACATGTGTAAAATTACTATAATGGGACCCAATGCATCCAGACCGTTTTAATCTACCATCTCCCACCAGACTTACACTGGGCTAGTTTTCACCTTCCTATACTGCACCTTCTAAACAGTATTTATCTACTGCTAATTAGGGGATCTGTTATTCTGTACAATGCTCAGTGTCCTGCAGAGATCATGATGACAGTGATTGAGCAGGATGGTGAAAATAATAAATCCACTTGAACAAGTCTCAAGGTCTCTGAACCACAATCAATTTCTCTCCTACCTTGATTGTAAATAAACTATTAGGGAGTCTTTTCACAGACAGCAAGTACACGGAAAGCAACAAAATTCCACATGATTTACAGGTTGGAGTTAAGTTGCTATTATAAATTAAAATCTCTATGGACCATTCCAGTATTTTGGTTACAGACATACTCGTATTCAAAACCACTGCATTTGTTTATATCCTGATATTTTCAAATACATTCGTTATGAATATGCATTTCTATTTAGGTCAAACGTCATGCTAAGTTACTGAAACTTATCTACCTAAAATCATAGTTCAATTTCATTATGTTATCTGCACCATAATTGAGATTGACAATGCACCAAGAGATTACGACCACTGACCTCAATTTAAATGAACAGGTCTTGAGAAGCCAAATGCAATCCATCAGAAAAACCCCGTATTGCAGTGAAGACACCCAAGTTAGGCCTGTCTGAAATTAGTATTTATTTAGGTCTATTGCATGCATGAAACACACTTATATATTCCCTCAAAAAAACTGCCTGCAGACAACAAAAGCTACACTGGCCTCCATTTATTACATGCAAAAACTCACCAGCTACACCAGATTGATTCCCTACAGTGTTATATAAAAATCTACATCTTCTAGTGCAAATTAATATACACTTTCAGAAAAAAGAAAAAAAGATCCCAGTGGTGCTCAAATGTATTTGACAGAAAATGCACAATAATCTTAGAACAATGTCATCTGACTTTTTTCCTTATGCATGATATTTCAAGAATAAAGTTGCTTTCAATTGCTGTGCTAGAAGAGTTTTAAATCACATAGTGATTGGGAAAGAATATTTTATGTCATGTCAGCAAATTATGGTTTTTAAGCAGCTCTTCCAGGCACTGATCCACTTACACATATACTAGCATCATTCCAGTGTTTCCAAAACCTGAGAAACAGGTCATTTGCCCTCGGCCAGTGACTAGCTAAACAGCTACTGAAGAGGGACAACAGGCTGTGTACGATATTCTTATCCAGCCATCACTTGGAAGTCAGGAGTATCTCAGGAAAAGGTATTTAAAAAATAAGAAATTCATTACTACAAAATTCAAGCTCATGCCAGTAGGAGCCAATACCAGAAATGCCTGTTATGAAATAGTATTTCAACAGCTGGGATCGGGTCAGGAAAAAAAGAGCCTGTTTATAAGTCACAAAAAAGTTTTGGCTTAAGACATTAAAAAATTGAAACCTAGAATGTATTCAGAAAGACACTTTCTTTCAATAATTTCCTACTTTTAATGTGTGGTTTCCATTTCTTTCTAACAAAATCCCTAATCGAAGAAAATAGGGGTGGGGACAATGGCTACAGCGTTCTTCCAAACGTTAGCAAATTCAAAGGAGTTTTTGTGCAAAGATATTTCTTCCCCTCATCCCCTTCAGTCCATAATAAACCCCACTTTCTTGGAATCTTTGGGTTGAAACAAAAATAGACTGTAAAACAGTAGAAAGCGGCACTATTTTCATTCTTTCTCTCGGTGAACTGCAAACACCATGGGCTGCTTTGAGCCACGCTCAGCTTTGAAGTACCTCCTTCTCCCGTGGGTATAGAAATTGCCACAGCATTTCCCAGCAGGGATGCTCTGTCTGAAAGGGTGTTGGGAAGACGCAGATGTGCGGCTGTAAACGCGGGCTGAAATCCGGGGGGTTACCGAGCCGCAGCTCTCCAGGGCGAGCTCGGCAGGAGTGCCTGCCTGGCTGTGACTGCCACATGCGAGCAGCAGCCACTCCAGTGAAAAATGCTCGCTTCACGCCCTTAGCGCTCAGACACAGATTAAAGGAGACTCCATCCCCGGCTCCCAGTGCTTTTGGCCTTATCTTTTGTGCTAACACAAGAGTCTTCCCGACAAAAGGAAGTAGGCTGATGGCTGAGAGTTGTGCCCTCCACGCAAGTAACAGAGATGAGCAAATCATTCAGATTTTCTAGTATCAACTAGAATACGCTCTGCCAGCAAGTCACTTGAAACTCATGTGCAATAATTTTGGAAAGACTTTTTTTTAACTGACTCTTTCCATTCCTCGATAGCAACAGTACAGAAGACACAAGCATACATCATTCCTCTATCCAAATACTTGTGAATATGTGAAAAATCCTAGTAAAAAAAAGCCAGAATCCAACAATAACAACAACTTTCCTTCTGCACAGCCACATTCACTATTGCTCTATATAAAATGGAATGTACCAGAGCATCCTACAGCAGAACAGTTGTTGCAGCCTAGTCAAAAGCAGAACAATCATAAGGTCCTAAAAAGCTCAGACTGTGTGGACAGTGGTGGTCCTACAGCCCTGATCTGTGTCTTTCCAAACTTCATATCCCTTGACCAGATTCCTTCTCAAACTAATCCCCTCACATACCTTCTATGCACTTAATGTGCAAATTTATCACACATCTAATGGTACTGAGTTATTAACAAGTTCATATTAACACCCATGACATCTGATTCACAAAGATCTTAATTCACAAGTCCTTAAGGACACTTTTAAGTCTCAAATATGATAGTGACTGCCACTGGATATCTTAATCACAATAAAATATATTAAAAAAACATTTCAGTTGCAAAAAAACAAACTGCTGGTTATTTGTTCAACAAAACCAAAGCTGAAAACCTCAACAATAGATGAAACTTGTGCTTTTTTTTCTGATCACTATCTCATGCCAAACACAAGTGGGTCAGCTGCACCTCAGTATTAAACAGATATGACAGAACTCCCACAATTAGAATAAAGAACTCAGTCTTCGCTAATTTGATTTGTGCTGCCTCAGAGGAAGGGAGACTCCTCTCCTGGCAGGTCCAGTGAAAATGCCAACTCCTACGGCTGAAAATGTTCATACAACTGCAGCAGTTTTTTAGATAAAGGGAAACAAGGCCTTGTACCACACTTAGTTACTTTAGAAACATCCTGGCCAGTAAAATGACACCTCATTTCTTTGAGCAACAACAGGTAATACCTGGAATTTGGCTTTGCATCCCTGTCCTAACTCAGAAAATCATACCCCAGAATTAAGCCAAAGAACTGCTTGGAACTGCAACCTGGGTACAAAGGTAACAGTAATCTCTATTCTACTCCATGTAACTTTTCTTAATTCTTACTTGCAGGTAAGTGTGTCATCTTGTTACAATTTATGTGAGATTTAATGAATGTGGTCAAGACCAGAGACTTTACAGGCACCAATACATTCCAAACTACACGTGTCATTACCTGTGAGACACGGCAGTGAGCACGCATATACAGGGCAATGCCTGGGAACAACTCCTACACATTCTGCAACCCAGTCCTAAGTCCCTTTTCCTATTTATCACCAAGTCCCTACAGCCAAAGAAGTTCTACACTTTGCAGGAGGCAGTTACTCTTCTCAAACACACAGACAACTACCCACTTAAGCAATCATCTTATGGATTGAACAGTAACTACAATTAAATTATTCATTAGCTCCTTTCTTCAGAGGAGATTCCTCTGACCCTTGCCTAGAGAAGTTTAAGCCCATGCCAGAAAAGGCACACACTTACATGAATTTTATGGAAACTGCCTACACAGCACTACCAGGCTCCCCACTAACCAGCCACAGAAAATGTGGGCTGTGCAATTTGCTTGGTCTTAGCTGACTGAACAATCCTCTTTACATCTTTTACATTCATAGAACACCATATTTTTTGGCTTAATACAATTAGGGATATGACATGTGCACTGATCTGTAAAGAAAAAAAATCACATGTTTAAGAATATCAGGTTTTACTGCATATGCAGTACTGCAGTGGATATTGCCATGGGGGGTGGAATCAATGAAACATATAATCTACACAGTCAACACACATCTGGCTTTAGTAAAAAAAAGGTCATGTAAAAATGATCCATCCTCCTGCCCACAAAAACCAATCATTACTTCTTAAAATTTCCTTAAAACTGCAGTAATGCCAGTGATGAACTACAAAAGCGTATCTAGAAAAAGTAACAGCCTGTTACACCTTTAAAGCTCATTAAAAATCCACCTTGATACATTGTGGGGATGATTTAATGCCGGATCAAGCCCTCCTCACCACAGCCCACCCTCAGTCTGCAGTTACCTTTGTTCTTTATCAATGCCCAAAGCACTGACACAGGGCAGATTTCTCTGCCTTGCATAGTGCATTAACATGACATAACAGGTGACCCCTAAACTCCAATAACTATTTTATGGCTGCACTGTGACAGACATTGTCAGACACCAGGGTAAGCTCTCTGACCGGTTTTCAATTATGCTTCTCGTAGCTATCAAATAACCTGCAAATCTAATTAATAACCCCTACAGCCAAATGCAGTGCTCATTTGTGAGCTATCAGTGTTCTTTTATCCTGTCATACTCCATGCAGTAATTTATAGACCCTAATACAGATGAGCACATATATGTATAAAGACCTTTCTAACTCTACACCAATAATTCTGTATTTCAAATTGGCAACAGCATATCTCATTTAAAAACAAAGTATGTGTCTCTTTATATATATGTTTATATGCTATTTATATGCTACTTAAAATAGCATAAAATAAACAGCAGAAAAATATTTTTCCTCCCTAAAATGGCATAGGAATACTACTAAAATACACCACAAATGTTTTGCCCTGTGAAATTTTGTCTTTACTAACTAGTTATAAGTACAATCTATCTATTTTATTTTCAACAACCTCTGACTGAATTGAGAAACAACCTTGCACTGTTCATAAAAGGTCTGGGGAAATTCAGTAAATACCTAGCCAGCTGTAAAAATCAATTTCTTGGGAAAAAAGAGAACCTTAGATTTAGATAAGAGCAACACACACTTAGGATAACAAATATAATCATTCCACCTGGCTGAAAAAAGAAAACACTTCAAAGTTGACAAGCAGTTGACACGGTTTTATTCTTGCACTTAGCAGAAGGATAAATTTGCACTACCCCTCTCCAGAATTACTCTGGGAGTCAAACCATCCCAGTTAGGGAAGCAACTCTAACCCCAAAGTGACTGGTAAAGAACAGGGGTGCATAAGGACAGACCCAGATGGCAAAAAGAGCTAAAAATTGCCCTTGTTTAGGCTGATCTTTAGGCAAAACGGCAGCATCACTGCTCTAATTTTAAAGCAAGTACAGACTGCTCCTTCAAATGCACTTGGGAGAAAAGATAGTGATGTTTTACTGCCACATGTCAGGGGTGCTAGTCAATAGTGTTCAGCTACAGAGACTGACAGAAAACTGCTTTTAGACAATGCAAAGGTATTGTAAAAAATTAAATTTTAAATAAACCGGAGCCCAGAGCTAATCAGCAGTTGCTGCATTTCTATATGAGCAGCCAATCCACATCATCTATACAGTGCAGTTCTGCAACTCTGCACTCCCTTAAAATATTTTAGTGCAAAATGAAACATCAGGACATACATTGAAAAGAAGAGCTTTGGCAAAATTTTCTGCAGCAACACAGAACACATTACCAATTTCCAAGGACAAAGCAGCAAAACAGGCTCTGGGAAAGTAGGACACCACAGCATTCCCAACTGCCCTATTTCTAGTCCAATTTCCACAGAAGCCATCAACAAAATCTCAATTATGAAGGCGCTAAGGTTACATCCTGGGGGGGACCAGCAGTGCCTTTTACAGAGAAAGGCTGTTACAGTCACTTTACAGGAGACAGTTTAACCCAATGTAGTCAGATCCAGGAATCTCCAGGAAGCAGGAGCTTCACAGTCAAGAGAAACTGTAACAGATTAGAAATTAAAAAATTGTGAGCACACTGTTGCCTACACTGGGGATTTCCTACCCATCAGCCTCCTCTGGTGAGCTTCTGCTGGGAAAAAAACTGAGGGGTTTTCAAACTTCTTTTTTGTTATATTTGCTTCAAATAAAGCATTGTTTGAGACAGAGAAACACTTCCTTACTTCACTACCATATGGTGTGATAGGCACATGCAGACCACAGTGCCAGAGTCCTCAAGCATCTGTACATGGGAAACTAAAAAATGGGAATTGTTTACTAGAAGCTCATTCTTGAAATACACTCCAGTACATACTACAGTCTTCAGGTGCCCCTTGCTGGGAAAACCAAAAGCAGTGCTTCAGAACACACTTCATACATTATCCTGGTCCCTCAGTTCCACCTCAAGGCTGGGCTGCAGCTCTTGAAACAACAGCATGTGCTGGGTCTCAAGAGCTGAACAAAACAGCAGTGCAAGATGTAAACCCAACAATCTGCTGTAATCACAAACAAAAATATGTCTCTTTCTGCTCATTCACTGCGTTCTGAAAACTCTCCTGTCTTTCATACAGTCCTCTTTCCTTCACAGGGCTCTGCTCAGGCTCCTTCCTCCCAGAGTTCATCCCACCCTGGAGTAATCTCTGTGATGACAAGTCCCTGTAACATTTTAGTCCCTGAGATCACTGATCATGAAGAAAGATCAATACTTTTCTAAAGATGAGATTTTTTGCAAGCCTTAAACTAAAAAGTGATAAACGTATTACATGAAATTAAATGCGTTGAAACAAACCCTTCAGGATGAGCACTTTAAAGGGACACTTCTAATCCAGCAGAGTGAAAAACTGCAAGGGATTGCCTCTGGCAAATTAGCACAAGATCCAGAGGAAACTTCAAGTCCTAAGTAAATTAGTAGGTCAAAGACTAATTATTAATTTCGCTCAAAACAGACCCAAAATCCAGTTTCATGTTACAATAAAACTGTATCAGACACTATGGAGAAGCTGAACCTCTACTGACATACTGGAGCAAGTGTTAATTTATTTTACAGATAAGAACAAGGCCACTTTCCCTTTCAAAAGGGATTTTGGTGGCAAAGTGAAATAAAGAAAATAAAAACCAACACACTAAAGAAACTGACTGTTTTTCTCAGTCATACCTTGTAGGATTTTTCCCAGCAAAAGTATTTATAGACTTGGTACTGTTTCTTTACATAGAATTAACACTGAATTTTTACTGATGCTTTTACAAAAAAAAAAAAAAAAAAGAAAGTTGCTAATTGAATTTATTTGCTCACCACAATTTTTTTCACTTCAGCAGAACAATTGTTTTCTTTCACTTAAACAGAATAATTATTTTCCTTTTATACTGACATATTTCAAGGGCTTATACTTCGCATATGTGTGTGCATATATAAACAGAAATCTTAGCAAATAACAGGAGGAACGGAATGTTTGTTTTTTGAAGAGGGAGGTGAAGAAAATGACAAGAAAGCCTTAACAGAAATCTTGTCCTCAAATATTAGTTGAGAACTATTAATTTATGCCTCATTAATACTCAGGCACTAAAATAACTTCCAAAGTAGTTAACTGTCTTTATATCAGTGTAAATCAACAAACTGTTCTCCCCACAACTTTTGGAATCAGTTCCTCCAAATTCAGAAGTGACTTAAAAGAAAGAGTAAATTTAATCAGGACTAAATATGGCCAACATTCAACGCTGGCAAACTCGAGCTATCACATTTTGATGTGATATTTGCCTAGCAGAAGGTAATTCTTCAGAAATGAGAAATACATCAGACACTCCCAGTACTTTCCAACAGACATTGCTCTGCATTCCAGCTATCTCGTTCCTTGACACGCTTGCACAGGTACAGCAGCACTACCTTGAGTTCACATTCTAAAAAAAAAAAATTGCCACACTTCAAAAAATGCAAACTTTTAATGCTGCTAATTATTTTACTGGATTTAGATTATTTTATGATCTGGACAGTCTCAAGAGTTCAAACTCTCTACTATTGCATAGGCAAATTAACATTTCAGCTTTTTCAGTTTGAAGATGTGTTGTATACAGGAAAGGACTGATTTAATGAGTTATTTAAATAAATAATGAAAACAACCCTCTGCCACAACCAACAGCTGCATACTGTGACTAGAAATGGTTACACTTCCAACCAAGATCTCAGACCAGATGCATAAAGAAACTGAGTAAGCAAAATAATCATTCCACAAATGCTGAGAGGAACCAAATATTGATGAAATTAAGGTCCTACAAAATCAATAAAATAAACCAGATTATTATAGGCTGTATCCTTCATGATTACTTCTGCATAATCAATAAACACCTTTCTGGAATGATCATGCTTGTAAGAACTACACAGGAATGTCACCAGGCTAACCCATAAAGCTGCTAACGACTCACTCACCTATCCAGTGGGAACACACTCCCAAACGCTTCCAAGGGCTCTTAGCAAGATGCATAAAATAGAAAGAAAATGGGCATTCCCCTTTACACACTTTTATGGGCTACCTAAGCAAGAGCTATGAAATTCAGACATGAAAGCAGCCATGAAGGTTAGATGGGATTTTTTTTCCTGTATCCCTTTAACACTGCGTGTCATACATACGTGATTAAAAAAATCCAGTGGAATGTTTTTAAGTGCATAACATGTACCTGTTGTAAGTTACTCATTTGGTAAGTAGTTGCAAGATGTTTTTTCACCATTAGATGCCTTCTTCATTCAGCTGACATATTAAAATCAGGCTGTCTCACCACTCAAGACAGAACTCTCAGGATACAATAAGCCTACGAGAATTACAATTACCATAGCAACTTTGCATTTCTATTTGCTGCTATTCTGTTGAATCAGCCAGCCTGGTTCTCAGAACTGTGGTTACTAGGGAAGATTGAAGCTGAAATTCACCTTCCTGGGGCAAGGGAGACAGGCAGCAGACAAGATGAAATGCTGCCGTCTGCACAGCTTCATTTATTTAAGATTTCAAATGTCGTCTCCTGTAATTCTAGACAAGTGGGATAAATTATTAATATTAAAGATCAAAAATCTTAAATAAAACTTACTTCAAATTAAGGCAAATTTGCAAGTGAAAGAGATTTAAATGAGCAAGTAAATATTACTAAGAGCTCCTGAAGCCTACAAAATAGAACAGCCTTCCCCAGGCATTTCAGAGGCCATTATGAGCTTATTTTTTTTCATTTCAGTTTACTCCACTGGCTAATACTAAACCTGTAATGCTGCTCTTTCTTTTTTTTATACATGACTGCCAGTATGCCATTTTATCTTGCATCAGAGTTGAGGGCATGAAAAAAATGAATATTAAAAATTCTCACTTTGTTACAGAATACAGGGAATAAAGTACAGAAGGAAAAATTAAAAACTGCATAATACTCTATTTTAAATACCCACATTATATTATATACCCTCAAGAAAAATGGAGAAGCACCTGTTAGGGGATAAGCAAACATGCATTTCCCACTCATGAACTTTACAATTAAGGTTTAATTATTTAAACAGAAAAAAGAAATTGTTCAGCATCATTATATACTTGGACAGGAAGAATAGAATATTCCAGTATCCTTGTAGGAGGAATCATCTTTTTTTTTAATCCTAATCTGATAGATACAGGATTTGTCCTGTGGAATTCTTAGTGGTGGTTGGTGAGAAGAATTAGCTGAAAAAACCCTGTGCAATTTCAAACACCCCCTTCATTTAGTAGAATAAAGAAAAAAAAGATCACAGGAAAAGAAAAGCAAATGTTCAAATATGACATTTAATGCTGTGAAACCCTAAGAGAGGTATGTGTCTGTACACTGTGGCATAATACAACCTACCAACTAATAACTCAGACATCAGTGCACATAACTCTCTGATCACAAAGCAAAAGTCCTGCTGCACTCAGAGATATTTTTCAATAACACACTGGCCACTGTTCTTGGCTGAAAATACTTCCCCCAAAGCTACAAAAATCTCATACTATTGCTTAAAGAGAGGTATTTGCAACATTCCAGCAGTGTCTATCTTTCACTTACAGGAAAAGATCTCTACCCCCTTGGAAGAAGAGTACTGATAAAAACACATAAGGAGAAAATAGAAATCAAAGTCTACAAGACAACATGTCCTCAGTTTATCTCTGCACACGTGGGATGGAAAGTTTTTAATGCACTAGTTAGGAAATCCATATTGCACGTACAGAATGAGCACCCAACAAGCTACAGTCTCTTTCATATGTAAATTTTCATTGAAGTTAAGTTCCATGAAGTGGGTGATCAAAAAGCACAAATCAATAAATACGACATCAGCTATCAGAAAAACGATTGCAGAGTCCTACTAATTTTAAATAATTAAAAATCTTCAGATGCCATAAAAAGAGTTTTAAAAAAGAGAAACTTCTGTCAAATGAGATTACAAGATAATGCAAACCAATTGAATCAAGACCGCACCACAACAACATAACTCCTCTGTGTACATGGATGCCATCCAGGTAAGTGTCAATACTGAACATATTAATGATTCAGCCACTGCTGCTTGGGATCATTATTGCCTGTCTACGGCTCAGCCCCAGATAAAGTGCTCCAGGATCCAGCCAGTCGTCAGGGATGAACACTGCCCACCAGCTGTGTTGTCTCCAGCACAAACACCACCAACACAGACACACAAGTTCTCCCTTCTCAGCAAGTGGCCAGTCCTGTGGGGAGTAACTACAAAACAACTTAGCACCATGGAAACCTTTCCAGGATGATGAAAATGGTTCTATTGACACCAAGACTAAAAATGGGACAGTAAACACTTTTTCCTTCCCCACAAATACTCAAGATTCATTCAGCACCTCTGATATTGTGCCAGCTGGACTGGAGGAAAAAAAATCCACTTCATTATTTCTGAGACATTCTGCTCCATGAAACAGTGAAGAATCCAGCAGACAGACTTGTCAAGGGACAGGTTTTCTATACTGTGCTTAGGGAAAAAAAACAACAGTAACACAAATTGGGGGGAAAAGGAGCCTGACAACTAATTAAGAGCCAAACAGCCATGACAGATTCTTTTGTCCAACACTGCACCAGAACTATGCAGGATCTCACTAATGTTTTGCTGGGTCTCTATTCCCTTCAATTTAATTAGAGAATTTTCTCAACATCAATGGTCCATAAGCCAAAGAAAATCTCTAGTGCAGCCCAATGAGAGTCCCTGTTGCTCTCACAAACAATGGAATAAATTCCTGTAATATTTAGCACAAGGCCCGATTCATGTGATTAACAGCTTTTATTGTTCAAAAACATGCTCTACTGAGGTCCTGCATTTACCCAACATAAAACTACTCATTTCTCCTCTTCAGCCACTTAATGAAATATTTCAAAACAGAGGAAAACTATTTTCCACAATTACCTGAAAAAAAGTTTTTATAATTCCATTAGAGACTATAATAGTTGGACGGGGCAAGCACCTCCTTATTCATCCCAGCAAAATGGCCTATATTTTCAAATATCTTGACATCACTGACCTTTTTTCCAATTAGGTTCACATTAGCACAGACAAATTATCCACCAGATTTGCTGCCTAACTGAAAAGAGCTTACACAAGAATGTTCCAATCAGTTTCATTTGGGAGCCTTGCCCATGCAGAGTTGTTAATAATAAATAAATTTGGTGTCGTGCCAAATTTCATAACCATGCTACACGCTAGTATCTATTTCAACAGACTGAGCCAACTGTATGCATCATATTTATAAAACAGCCTCAAATCTGCAGCAGAGGATTTCACTTCCATCTAATTTACATGCATTAGGGGAAAGTACATGAAAGACATGAGCCTTATTTAACCTTACAAAGCAAAGGCTTTGGGGGACCTAAACAACAGCCCTCCAATACCCAGGAGCTGACGAAGAAGGGAGAGCCAAGCTCTGTGTCGAGATGCAGGGCAGGGTAACACGAGGCAACAGTCACAAATTGCAGGGGAAGATCTGACTGGACATGAGGGAATTTCTTTTTCTCTCTAAGGATAAACAGTCATTGGAATGGTTGTCCAGAGGTTCTCCAATCTTGAAGCCTTTCATGGCCTGACAGGAAAAAGCTCCCAGGCCTGAATTCAGTGCCAACCCTGCTTTAATCAGGTTGGACTAGAATGCTCCTGATATTCCCTCCAGCCTAAACACCCCCACAGTTCCAGATCCTCAGTTACTTTCAAATCACAAAAAACACAGAAAGAAAAGCCAACAAAGTTCTTCACTTGACTGTGGTTTGTTTCAGCTGCTAGTTTTAACACATTAGGCAAACCTGGCTGGATGTTTTACTAGGACATCATCATCCTATGATAATTTGGGGCTCACAACCTGATGCATATTCTATGCTTTATTAAGGAAATGAGATGAAAAGATGCATTTTATTTAGCATGGCCTTACTCAATAACACTTGCAGTCAATGAAAACAGTAATAGCCATGATTCTGAAAGTAAAATCACTCTGACTAAGGACAGGGCTGCTCAGACCTGAAACTAAAATAACCTGAACATGAAACCTGGAAGCTACTTTTACAATGCACTGGGAAAGCTCAATCATTGAATGTAGGTAAAGGATTCATGAGAAATAAAGAAATAAAAGTATGTTGAATACAAGAAGACATTTCAGAAGAGGCAGATAAACTGGTAAGGACCATCTAGAAACTAAAAAATAAAAAAATAATTTAAAAAAATTTAAAAAATACAGAGAAACAAAATCCACCTAAATTCAGCTCTTTCCTCCAAAGTAAGCTGCATCACAACGGTTCACTGCTCCAACTGATCTGACTGCACCCACCCTGTGTGTAGCAAAAGTGCTCAAGCAAACCCCCAGTGGCACAGACTGAAGCCTCATTAATGGAAAGGCACCACACAGACCCCAGGGCACTTCTGGGGTGCAGTGGGCACGTCAATAATGCATTTCAGCCAGACTGTGCTGGGCACACACTGAAGTGGTTCTGAGATTCTCTCTATTTTTCTGTTTCATGACCTCCTAATGCACATGGCTCAGCAGGTGTCTCACACTCACAACTATAAGCACTGCAGCACGTTCAATACACACAAAAACCTCCAATGTTCCCCACCACAGCTATTTGGCCATCATGAGCAGCTTACCTTGCTATAGCTGCCAGTAGTTCAGGTAGGACCCACAGAAAAACAGTGATAGTTTTCCAAATGGGACAAGGAAAATCTGAAGGCAGAGGGCCAAGATTTTGTTTGTCCTCTATCCCACCAGAACCCACAATTACATGTTCACGCAATCCCAAAGTGAGGCCATCTCTTGCCTCTCCCACTGCTAGGACTGCACTGTCTCAGGTCCCTGGCACTATCAACAGTAAATGCAGAATGCTGGAGAAGGGTCATGTGGGAAGTCCAGCCAGAGGAACTGACCCTGCAATCCATATCCTTCAACTGTCTCATTTACACATTGTGACAAATATGCCCAGCAAAGACTGCAGACAGGAGAGACTCTCTTTGAGTCCACATGATGAAGCATAATCACAACCTCAGGGAAGAGAAAGAAGGCCAAGAAATTGAGGGGAAAGAATAAGGACTCATGCCTGCACTTGGTAAGCCTTAGGGGGCTTATGCAGTCACACACAGGCACGAACATCACTCCCCAGGCCTGCCAACCCCAGCAGGTCACACAGGATGGTTTCCAGGAGCTACATCAGACAAGGACACACATCACCAGGGTCATGCCATGCAAGTACCATGAACTGCAAACCTGTCACTATTTTGTTTAGAGGAAGGTGTAATACGCTCACAAGTCAGAGGGCATGCTGGTCCAGCTGAGATTAGAGTAGGAGACTTTCTTCACATCATCTACAAACAACTGACAACTGCTTGTGAAGTTCACAGCTAAGGACAGAATTCTGTACTGGACAGAAGTGCTGGTGCCACACGTTAGCCCTGCACACTGCCTGAGAAGCCACGTTAAGGTAACTGATGCATTGGAGGGTCCCACACACACACTGGACTATTCCTCTAGACGCTGATCTTCTAATCACAAGAACCTGCTCACACTGCTCAACATGTGCTCTCTTGTATGTAAGTTCTAAGTGTCATCCCTTCCTGATCTAAACCCTCTCAAAATGACAGGGCAACCAAGTCACCAAAGGTGACTCTGTACAGACTGCCTCTGTTGTAGATTTGAAAGGGAGGTGTGGTGGGGCTGTACAAGCACATGCCCTGTCTGTGCTGCAGCCTCAGACAGAATTTGGAAAGACTGCCCTTTCCCAGGAACCCTCCCTTCTGCTGAGTGGATCTGGAATGCCTATTCCAATGGAGGACACTGAGTTACAGCTTGAGTGAAATGTCCCCTACTAAACACCTGGCTTAGGGACCTCTGAAAGATGAATTCATGCTCTTGAACTTTCCAACCTCAAGCTCCCCAGCAGAGGTTCTTTCAGCAAACACACTTTCCCACTGCTGATTGTAAAGCTGTGCACACTCACACTCTCCCCTCAAACTTGTGCTAGCATGAAAAGTGTTTTCAAACCTCATGTTTTCTCTACTACAACTAGTGCCAGAAAAGCAAAGCAAGAACTGTAATAGCTGCTTTGAAACCTGCTGAATACAACTTCTTGTAGACATGTGTGGAAGGTGACAGTTTAGGAGCATGCAGAAGGTGTGCTAGAACATCTCTGGCAAGCCTGGATTAGGTAGTAGGAGCTAGATCTAGTAGTTTCATTCTGCTGAACACAAGAGTTACTCAAACGTACACTAAGTCCTATGGTGCAATGGAAATTCTTGATCACAGGACCTGGGTGCTCCTGCAGCACACTACATGTGAGATCTATGAATTGGGAACTAAACACAACAGCAGGAGTAATAGAGAGGGCTCATTTGCTCTGTGCCTTGAATCCCCATTCATTACAGAAGGATATAACAATATAAAAATATGCAACTTTCAAGACAACAAAGCAACCTGTGCTGTTTTTCCAAGTTTGACACGCCAAGAATTAAGTTTATTTTGAATAAGATTTCCTCTCAGATCTTTACCTCTGTCTTCAAAGGCTTCATCTACTGAGCTACTTCACAGAGACAGCATGCTACAGATCCCCAGCGACCCAGATAGCAACTGCATTTCAAATCCTAAACCTGCCTTTTTCTCAGCCTGACAGTAATTCTGAGAATGTTTTTACACAGCAGTTGGCCTTTGATGATGTATTCTCTGCTAACAGATCGACAAGAAGTAAGGAAACTTTAGTAAAACAAATAAGAACTGCGAAAACTACCACTTTGCAATAGGTAACTTCCTGCCACCATTCCTCACTTTGCTTCCTGCCACTTCTCACCTTGTAACTGGGGGTCCCATTTCAGTGAATGCTCAAACACCTTCCTAGCCTTGTCTCTCAGTTCTTTATAATGAAAGCTACTATCAATGCAGGTTTCTTAAGTCAAGTTTTCTGAAGTACAGAGCAGGATGCTGTATAACGTATTACAGGCTTCATTAAAAGCGACATTTCAGCTCAGGAGAGATGGCCACCTCTTCAGAACTCCTCCCTACTTTGTATTTATGTCAAGTCCCTTCCTGAAAAATCAGAAAGTACTTATTTTTTTGATGTGTGCTTTACCATGGAAAACCCCAAACTCCTCTTCTTGTATTAGCAACAGAGTGACCTAAATAATGGAACACGTGAATCTATGACTATTTCATTATTCATTTCTATTTCAAACTGCAGATGCTTTATCATCTCCCAGTGTCCTAAGGTCCATCCTGATATTTTGTTGCATTACTAAGTCTTAGATCAGCACAGAAAGCTAAGATAGTTAGGAACATCAGCTCCAGTAAATCAGTCTAAGTCTTGCATTCTTTCTCACCTAGCTGAGAAACCACTACTATAAATCCCAGAGGCTGAGAATCCTGAGAAAAGTGAACAGCAAAACAAAGGACATTTTTTGAGCTTAGGTGGAGTTAGCTGCTTGCATTAAGTCGTTTTGTTGGGGTGTGCATGTAACACTTCTAACTTGAAAATAAACCCTTCCTCTGACACCAATTATATCCCAGTATCTACAGGATAAGAAGGCTGTATTGCTGGCTGCATCCAACAATGCCAGCCCTGACCAGAAGTCCTTAGTTAGACAGCCCTGGCTTCTTGAGCAGGAACTATATCCTACATAATCACTCAGCCATGAAAATTACTGCATTTCCTTCTCTACTGGAATGCTAAAAATCTCCCATACAGCTTTTAACTTCTCACTCATTTTCTTGGGGTATCTGAGTGCAACAAAAGTTCCAAAACAAAACTGGGTTTACTGCTGCCATACCAATCTCCAGTCCAGTGACCATGGAGAGAATGAAATATAAAGATTGTTCCATCAAGTGGCACACAGGCTAGTCACACCACACTATGTTTTGTTTTGGTTTTTTTAAGTGCATTATTATGTATTATTGCTCAAATTCAAACCCAGCTTAACATAACGAGGTATGAAAACCAACTGCTTCTCTAAATACCCAAGTACACACTACACGACCAATATACAAGTCACTAGGAAAAATATTCTACAGCAAAAACCATGAAAAACCAAGATTAGACAAGCAGTCAGTCACACAAGGATGTGTCAGAGAAATATTTCTGCTTCGGTATCTCAAATAAAAAGGAAGCATAAGAAAGTTTCCTCTTCCTTGAATGACCAGGAAGAATAAGACAACCTACAAAAGAGTTTAGAATAATCTTAACCAGAAATGTCCTGTCTCCAGCATGGCTTTGCATTACACAGCAACCCATCATCACATGCAAACAGACTGTACTGAGAAATGGGCTCAGAATCAAATTTCACAAGCAGCATCCACACAGTATATTTGTCTCCAGCAGGTAAAAAAGTAATCCCTAATTTTCTTCTGGGTTTGTCAACAATCGCACATTTACCCCATCTGTCTCAACAAACAGAACTAACTCCATAAATACACACAGCCATTCCAATTCTCCCCTCTTCTTTGTTCAGCACTCTGTTTGCTGCTACTGCTTTTGAATTTCATCCTACAGAATCAGACTAATCTTCCCATCATATGCAAAGCCATCTGCCTAAAAGGAAAAAAAACCCACACAAACAAATAAATTGAATTTTTCCCAGAATTCTGGAATGTGAGGCAGATTGGGAATGGTCTAAAACAAATAACACAGCAAGTCTCTTCTTGCTCATGCTGAGATTACAAAAGGTATGGAGGATTACCCACAGCATAGAACATGTCATAGAATATGACAGAAATTTGAAGAAACAACACCTATTTTAAAACAAACTTCAAGTATAATTTAAGGTCTCAAGATGGAAAAAGAAATCCAACATTAAGATGCTGTATGTCATCCCATGTGCTGTCTATACCTAATGTGACACTTTCCATTTACAAAACTGCTTTTTTTTGCAGAAGCATCTTGTTCATTCAGTACCTGTCAGACCTGCCATAGAACTGATGCAGATAAGTATCACTTATTCAATTAGTGATCTCTGCTCTGTTTATAGCACAATATCTGCATTATAAAGAGAATAATAATGCACCATATCAGAATATCCCGTGAACATTAAGGAACACAACACTCATCTCCTGTAAATAATGCATCTCAGTAGAAATAAAGAGAAGGGAACATGGAAAACAAAAGCAGATTTACCTGGTTCAAAGCCAGGACTATAATTTACTGAATTCTGTGCTCAAGCATGCTGAGCTTAATACCGAATATTCAAAGCTCCCAGCAACTTCTCTTCAATTGCTCCTGCACATCAGTCCAGATTTCTAAACTGCCACACAGAAAATGGAGAAACTCACTATGATGAAGGAAGAATGAAGGCGGATTCCACAGTCAGCAATCACCACCCTAACCAGACAGGTCTCTCTCTCTCTCCAAAAATTTATTATTATTTTTTCTTGAAATTTGGAAGTATGCCTGTATTTGTCAGATGACACAAGTCAGAGTAACTCCATGAACCCGGTCCCTCCTGTACATGTTCTCTGCCTTGTCTTAATTTATTTCTCTTGGCAGCAGCAAGTTAGCAGTTGTTTTTAAGGGAAAAGAGAAGAACAAAAAACCCTTGTCAGTGATGATGTGCAAACTACCTTCTCCCTGCTGCACTGAGATGTCAGGAGCAGTGTACACCCCAAACCTCCACGCACAGCTGTGCTGACCTCAGCATCTCTCCTCAGACAGCACAATAATTACACTGGCAGGAGTCAGTTAATCCAGGAGGGAATTGATCTGTAAAACGGTATAATTAGCTTCGACAGAACAGGGACATCGATACAGGGACAAACGTCAGATGACAAAAGGTTGTGAACTCCAGCCTTAGCTCTGCACCTTCCCCAGTTAAGGAGGATAAGCCTCCTTTGCTTCAGCAGCACTGGGGTCACAAACACACTGCATAAATCCAAAATCAGGCAGACTCCTCCTCACTTCCAGAAGCCACTGCCTGCCTGGCAGTTCCCAGCGCCCGACCTGCAGCTGCTGCAGGAGTGGCCTGTTCTGAGCATTTCCCTTAGGGATTACTCTGCTGCCAGTCTGCTGCTGGAGAGGCAACAGCCATTTATCCTGCCTACCTTTCAGCTATAAACCATCAAATGATACTTCCACGTAAAAAGACATTGTTAAATATATATATATATATATATATGGAGTCAGGCTCTTCTGATAAAAATTTTCAAAAACATCAATAAAGCAAGACCTCCTTACATGCTTTGCTGAAAGGAAATACCTAACAGAAAAACAAAGGTGCTTAGCAGCTTCTTCTGAATAATGAGAGCTTCATAGCAGTAAATTAGCTAATCTTTTTAAACGATTACTATCGGTTTTTTTCAATGTTTATAAAAGAAAAAATAATAAAGATCATTTAGAATCCAGACAACAAGTGAAATAACGCTTTAGCAGTATTTAACCATAACAAACAAACATTGACAGCCAACTCCAATGATAATTTTTAACAGTCATAAACTGAGACTGATCATGACAGCCATGTACTATATGACACTGCTGGACTCTCATACCTCAAAACCAAAAGCAAAATAAACAAATAAAAGAAAGCAGCAGCAACTGGGCACGTGGGTCTGCCAACAGCAACAACAGCAAACCAACAGCACCAGCATCAAAATGTTAGATAGCAGCAAAAACTCTGGCCAGGGCTGAAGGCAATAAGGCAGCAGAGCTTCTTGAAAAGAAATCAATACCTGAAACCAAAGAGGATCATTGAATTACAAAAACTGCCTTGTTTTTTTTTTTTTGGTTTTTTTGTCTCTCAATTTTTAATGAGCAAAACATTCACTGCACAAGTCAGAAATGCTACCAATGCCTTTTAAATGGGGTTTGCTGGTGATTAACGGTATATTCTTCCAAAAGCATGATAAGTAACAAACTAATGAAAAATCATCATTTCCAAAGGGAAAACAAGAATCAAGACATTCATAAAGTGCCCTTCTACAAAGTCCTACAGTTTAAATGTTTGGAAAAGAAAGAAAAGAACAAACCCCCCCCAAAACCTAAACCTACACAAGAAAGAAACCGAAAAGCAAATCAAGGCATTTTTAAGAGGTATTAGGAAAAGTTTAACTCTGTTCATATTCTATCAAGTCTAGTTACTTGTTCTAAATCTTTAAGAAGTTACAAGCAAATACCATATTTTAGTATCTTTGCTTATATTTCCTAATTAACACACATACTTTGGCAGCTTTGTAAATTGGCTTCAATTCAGCAAAATATTAACCATATGCCTAAAACTAAGCACATTTTATACCTTCTTGAAGTCGACTGGAAACAGAAGCATGCATACAAGTTAAAAATGAAACATATGCACCAGTGATATGCCCAAATGGAGCCTTGGTGTTAAAAGGTCTTAAATAATTCATGTTTGAAACCATCTTGAAATTTTTCAGTGAAAGGCAGTACGTCAAGAAAAATACTGGTTTTATCCTAATTTGAGCCACTAAACTTCAGGATACACACATTTTTTAAACTAGATGACAGAACAGACACTTTATCACCTGCTTTGGTTGTGCAAAAGGGTAACCTCACGTATTTGCCTGCAATACTAAGGCCTTGTACTGAAACAAGCATATTATTTTTATACTCTTGGATAAATGATGTATTTCTCCATTCTGCAGAGGGATGCAAAAACTAATGAGCTCACCATCCCCATCACTCATTTGACAGGCTCCAGATGCCTGCACTCGTATGAGCTGGTTTATTTTTACAGTGACATAAATATCTCCAACAACAAATATACAAAAATATATATACATTCCATGTACACACAGACACCTTGCTGCGGTGAGTCCCGCCGGCCAACAGCAACCCCTGCAGCCCCATCACCCGAGGCCACCCTCCCGAGGGCGCATCCCCATCGCGGTCCCACTGCCCGGTCCCCGGGGACATCCCTGCGCACCGCGGCGGCACCACCAAAGATGGATCCCGCTCCATCCAAGCCGAGCGGCTCCTTTTGGGCTGCGGGACCGCCGGCCGCCCCCCCCGCCCGGCACCGAGGGGACCCGTCCCGGGAGGGCAGGGCAGGGCAGGGCAGGGTCGGTACCTGATGCCGCGGCGGGGGCGCCCCCGGGCAGCGCCGCCCGCTGCTGCTGCTGCTGCGGGCTGGGGGCGGCGGCGGCGGCGGGGAGCGGGGGCCGAGCCATCAGCAGCAGCGCCAGCCCCAGGAGCAGCGCGGAGAGCCGCCCGCAGGAGCCCGGCATGGCGAGCAGCCCCAGGGCAGCCGAGGCATATTGCGGGAGGCCGGCACCTCCACGGGCTCCCGCGGCTCCGGCCGCCCCGGCACTGCGGCGGCAGCGGCAGCGCCAGCCCAGCCGGGGACGTGTCGGGGAGGGGCGCGGGGCGGGCGGGGCAGGGAGGGACCGGAGGGGAGGGGATAAGGGAGGGGAGGGATGGGAAGGAGAGAGGGGAAGGGAAGGGGGCAGAGGGGAGAGAAAAGGGAGGGAAAGTGAAGAGAGGGGAGAGAGGGAAACGAGAGAGAGGGGAAGGGAATAAAAGGGAAGGGGAGGGGAGGGATCGGGGCCGTCTCACGCCCGTGACCGCGCAAATCGCCCCTTGCGAACCGGCGGCGTTTGCAGGAGTGCCTATACATGTTGCTGAGACCAGTGCGGCCCCTTTGGCAGTCCCTTTACCAGCCCCCTTTGGCAGCCGCTTTGCCAGCCTCTGTGCCAGCGCCTTTGGGAGCCCCTTTGGCAGCCCGTGTGCTAGCCTCTTTGCCAGCCCTTTGCCATCCCCCTTTGCCATCCCCCTTTGCCATCCTCCTTTGCCATCCCCCTGTGCCATCCCCCTGTGCCATCCTCCTTTGCCATCCCCCTGTGCCATCCCCCTTTGCCATCCCCCTTTGCCATCCTCCTTTGCCATCCCCCTGTGCCATCCCCCTTTGCCATCCCCCTTTGCCATCCTCCTTTGCCATCCCCCT